>CP139502.1:123802580-124297161 GCA_021014915.2 Artemisia tridentata subsp. tridentata | reverse complement strand
AAAAGGGCCGGGGCTTGAACCTTTTAAGAAGAATTTCTGTGGTACTAACGGGGGCTCCAAAAAGGGGACATCCGGATTTTCCCTTCCCCGCAAAATGGATTTTTTCAGTCAAAAAGCTTTGGCCGACTTAGGACAAGTATAATCTATGCCGTTTTCCTTTTTTCCTCAAATTGGGTATTTGGTTGAAACCCCCCGTAAAGAACTCCAAAGCCATAGATCAGTAAAACCCCCCTTTTGGAATATGCGAGAATGTGCGGGTTAAGGTGGGAATTAAATTTTTCCAGTTGATTCGTCATCTTAAAGGGGGAAAAAGACCTAGTCCCCATAAATTTCTGGGGCCTTCCTGGCAATCTCTGTGTTTTTAGTCAGAGGAAAAACAAACCTTTCGGGGGGGACCGATAGCTTAACCCTTTTCGACAAAGGACACAATAATCTTTCTCTCGAAAAGATAACCCGTATTTCATCGGAAATCAATGAACACTGACGAGATTGACAATTTTAGATAAAGGTGGAAGTTGGGTGGTTGCGGATGAACTTTTTTTAACTTGGGGAGGAAGACTAGGTTTTAAACGCATCCCTTCACCCAAACAAAAAAACCCTTTTTGGGGTTCAAAAAACCCGAAACAAATTAAACCCCCAAACACGAGCCCCTGGGGTAAACCAAGAACCCCAAACACCCTTAAAATATTTTCCTCCAAGGGAAGATCAACCCGGGGTAATCAAAAGTTTTCCTTGAATGTGAACAAAAGGAAAACTTTAGGATTTTAAAAAAAATAAAAGGGTTATGCAGGAGGTAGCCCCCCAAAAGGGGGATTGCTCACCTTTTGCACACAAAAAATCCTCATGGAGGAGGAATTAAACCCTCCGGCAACCCTCAAAGGCGGAGTAAACCCCAACTTTAAGGAATCGTAAAAAAGGAAGTCATTAAGCTCCTAATCCCGGGTAATTTACCCAATTTCTGACATCCGGGTAAGTCCTGTCAGGTTGTACCAAAAAAAAGAGGAATGACGGTGGTGAAGAACGAAAGGGAAATGAGTTAGTGCCTCAACAACAGTAACTGGATGGCGTGTGTGCATCGATTATAAAGTAATGATGCAACCCGAAAGGATCATTTCCCTTCCCATTTATCGACCAAATGTTGGAAGGTTAGCAGGCTGATTTTTACTTCTTCCTAGATGGGTTCAGGGTATTTCCAAATCCCTTCGTCCTGGGACCAAGAAAAAGACTACTTACTTTCCCTTATGCACCTTCGCCTACAACAATGCCTTTGGGGATATGTAACGCCCCCGCCACTTTCCAGCGCGCATGACGCAATCTTCCTGATTAAAGGAAGCCAGCATGGAGGTCTTCAGGATGTTTTCAGTCTTTTGGAAACTCTTTTGATCGCTGTCTTGCTAACCTTGAGAAAATGCTCAACCGTTGTGAGGACTAATTGGTACTAACGGGAAAAGTGCCCTTTATGGTAAAAGAAGGATTGTGCTAGGGAAAAAATTTTCAGGAAGTGGAATTGAATTAGACCGGGCAAAAATTGAAGTATATCCAAACTTCCCTATCCAACAACTGTCAAGGCAATCCAAAGCTTTTTGGGTCATTGGCTTCTATGGGATTCTTAAAGATTTTCAAAAGTGCTAAACCAATGACTCAGTTTGCTCAGAAGGATGCCCCTTCGACTTCTCTCAAGATGAAAGGAAATTCTCGATTGAAAAGGAACTTACCCAACCCAATTATGGTCACCCCTAACTGGGAGTTACCCTTTGAAATCTGTGCGATGCTAGCGTTTTATGCTGTTGGAGCAGTTTTGGGCCCAAAAGGGCTTAACAAACACTTTCACCAATATACTACGCTAGCAAAACCAGAATCCTCTCAAGAAAACTACACTACCACTGAAAAGGAATTACTACCGTGGTATTGCTTTTGATAAGTTGGCCCAAAATTTGTCCCTTTCTAAAACGGGTTTTTTTTAGGATCATTCACTATTTCGATTCTTTTCGCTAAAAAGGATGCAAACCACCCGGTTTTCTTCGTTGGATCCTACTATTGCAAGAGTTCGTGTTGAGATTCGTGTAAGAAAGGGGGCAGAGAATCTTGCGGCTGACATCTCTCTCGTCTCAAAAACCCCAGCCCGCTGAATCTACAAGGTGAGATTCGGAGTCTTTCCGGAAGAGCAGCTCTGTCAAAAATGATTCTGAACCTTGGTATGGCGGATTATGCTAACTACCTGGCAAGTAGAGTCATTCCTGAGCAATGACAGCATGAAAAAAAGAGGTTTTTTCAATCAATTAAAGTACTATTTTTGGATGAACCTTTTTATTCCGAAGATGTCCGGGTCAGGTAATCAGGCGTTGTGTTTCGAAAAGGGCTGTCAGAATTATGAAAGAGTGTCATCGGTCTATGGGGGACATCAGGAATGAACACTACGCACGAAAGGTCTTCGACGCGGGATTCATTGGCCTACAATATTTGTGATGGAAGGGTTGTACAGCTTGTGACGCGTTCAAAGAGCTGGGAATATCTCTGGGGGATGAACCCCACAGAATAATACAATTTGCGAGGTTTCGTGTTTGGGGAATTGATTTCATGGGACCCTCCCCCTCTTAGGAGGGAATGAATACTCTTAGGGCCCTTTTAATTATGTTTTTGAAATAGGGGGAAAGCACAAAGCCCTTAGGGACTAACGAGCAAGGGTAGTCATTCATTTCTTAAAAAAATTTTCCTAGTTCGGAAATTTCCCAAGGCTCTTATAGCGACAGGGGAACCCCTTTTTTGCAATTCGCAAATGGAGAAAGTTAGAAAAGATATGGGTCTCTCACCGATTCTCCACCGCTTACCATCCTCAAACCAACGCCATCGAAAACACTAATAGAGCCAAAAGAAATATTAGAGAAAACGGTCAATCAAACACAGAAAAGATTGGGTCTTTTAAGCTCGATGAAGCTTTGTGGCATTTCGAACCGCTTATAAGACACCAATCGGGACAACCCCGTTCCGTTTGGTATATGGCAAGGCATGCCACCTTCCAGTAGAACTGGAACACAAGGCATATTGGGCACTTAAGGCTTGTAATTTGGATTTATACGGTTGCGGGAACAAATAGATTCTTACAACTCCAAGAGCTCGATGAATTGAGATTAGAGGCTTATGAATCTTCCATTACATACAAAGAAAGGGCAAAAAGATGTCATGACCAACGGATTAAGAGACCCAAGGAGTTTTCGGAAGGAGACAAGGTATTATTATATAATTCTCGCTTAAGGCTATTCCCGGAAAACTTAAATCTAGATGGTATGGACCTTTTACCGTAAGGAGCTCCTCTAAAACCGGAGCCATTGTGTTGATTGACGACGAAGGATAGAGAATTCACTGTGAATATACAACGAGTCAAGCATTATCAAGAGAATGGTAATGAAATGATCAATGAGGAAGACATAACTTTTGATGAAGAAGTCACGTAATGTACGGTGACTTTGAGTCTAGCTACAAGACTCGTTAATAAAGAAAAGCGTTTTCTTGGGAGGCAACCCAAGCTTTATTTGCTTTGTGTGTTTATTTTATTTGTTTGTTTGATTTTATTTGTTTCCGTATGTGTGTTTAATTTTTATTATTATTGATTCATGTTCAAAACTAAATTGTGAAAATGCTTTATCTTGTTTTTAACTTCGTCTTAACTACATATAAAGGTATTTTGCAAAAGATAAGTGTAAGGGAAATCCAAATCGGTTTATTAGAACACAAATGAACATGAATCGTAATAATAATAAATTAACATACATATTAGTATTTGTTTGATTCAAATGCTTGTATCGAGTCATAATGATGTTTTGCAGGAATTCCAGGAAGTAAGGTATAGGTTTTTCCAGAAATTTTCCGGAAACTTAACATGAGAATTCTGTCAGATCATTTCTGACGGCGTCAGGCTTTACAACCTGACGGCGTCAGATTTGAATTTTCTGAAATATTTGAAAGTTTTGTTTTCATAAAAGTTTTTATTAAATCTCTAACTTATAATCTCCAGGAATCTGCAAAACTATCATTCCACAAGCATTATATCCTTATATATAGAATTTATCCCGCCGATATTATGCAGGTTTTCGTGTTTGTTTTCTCAGGTTTAACAGGTTATTTTGGACAAGGAAATGTATGTGGAATCAAGCTTTTGGCGATTCATTAGTCGTAAAGCTTCTACATTCTCTTGGAAGAAGATCTAACCGTGTTACCACATTATCCACCGAGCGAATCAGGGGAGTATTTGATTTCATTCTTTTACCTTATTACTTCTACATCTTGTTATTTGAACATTGGGGACAATGTTCATCTTAAGTGTAAGGGGGGGTAAAGTACGATTAGAGAATGCTTTTACGCTTGATTTTTGTTTGTTTAATAGTAGATGTGTAATAAAACTGAGAGAAATACCTGTTAGGGCAATTTTAGTGCCAAATTTAAATTTTTTTACAACATTTAGGAGTGAAACTTTGATCTTAATGAGCGCCCTCACGGATAGGAGTTATATGACTAGCACAAAAACCGTACCACTAAAAAATTTTCCACCCCCAAATATGTGAGGTTCGCCCATAGAATTGGTAGGAAAAGCATTTATGCTATGATGTGTGTACCGGTAGCACTTAGATTCTAGAACTTGCGTTAGGACCATTCCGAAGCCACAAGTGAGACTACATTCGTGTAGTTAGATTTACTACATGATAAGAGGCATTAGGATTAACCCATTGATATTTTTACACCTGTGTTTTTGTTATAATTACATTGGCTACATTGGTCAAGTAATTCTCCCCACACCCTTTGCGTTGTACTCATTTTTAGTACACGATACCCCTAGTACACCCCTCAGAGCCTATCTTTTCGTTTCGACCTTTAAGCATTTTACTTAAAGGAAGAATTTGTTACACCTGATTGCGTGGTTTTTGTAACCTTACAACAGGTTTTACCTCTCGAGGGATCTCAAGAGGCTTACAACCCCACCAGGCAGTGTACCTGACCGATGTAGTATAGTGTAGTGGTAAGTACGGGGGATTGATCGTTCTCCACAGGGAATAGTGTTCGTTAGGTATGAAAGGCTACTCTAATTAGGTCTAAGGGTTGAGGAAGATTCTTTTTTATGTTTTTATAATTTTATGAAAGCAAGTAAAATCTCGGGTTTTGAAGGAGTGGGCGGAATTAGTTGCTAGTCGACTAACCCAAATATACTACGAATGCAATAAAATTAAATAACTGAAAATAAAATGTGGTGAGAAACTTATGTGTAGAGAAATGTTTACTTAGATTTCCTTACTCCCTAACTATCTTTTACCGGTTAATTAGTGTGTATTAGTCGCGTGGATGACGGGTGTATTCCTTAATACCATTCGTGGGGTGGCGTACTTACTTCCCCAACTCTACAAGCTCCTACTTCACTCCTATGTCGAGCCGGCTAGGAAGCTCCTAACATGGGATCACTAGAATTCGCTTGTGCATTAAATACAACCATAAAAACCTTTAGTACGCATTTGGTTCATGTTTCTTAAGACGTTCAAGCAAGTTACCGAATAGGAAGTTAGCCAGTTTTCTTAAGCCTAACATAGATAAACAATCATCCAATACAACTAACAACACACTAATAACCAATAATCAATAGCTAGGTTTCATTAGATCTAAGCAAACACATGATAAATTTAGCCTAACATGTTAAACAAAAGACAAGAATAAGATAGAATCAAACAACACATAGACATATTGAATGATTAATTGATAACTTATCTTTCAATGAAACATGGAAGATCTCAAGGCAAAAAGCCCTGAAAAAGTAGCTAAAATCGTCTTAGGGTTTTCTCCCCAAAACTCCACACACTAAGCTCTCCTTAATGACAAAAAAATTAGAAAACTATATATAAGATTTTTGGATCTGACGGCGTCACCTTATGGAGTGTGACGCCGTCACCCTCGCCGCTTTTTAGGGTTCCCGGATGACCTTCTTGACGCCGTCCCTCTTTAGCTCTTCAAAAATCCATTCTGGCTTATCAAGGCTTGACGCCGTCTAACCATGAACGTGACGCCGTCCCCTTATGATTTAAGCCGTGACGCCCTCGATCAAGTTAAAGCGTGATGCCGTCAGAATTCACATGCTATTTTCACTGGCCCGTCATGAGTAAATTTCACATCCAACTTTTCTTGCCAAGGCATGACGCCGTCCAGAGTAAAGTCTGACGCCGTCAAGAGTAAACTTTTAGCCGGTTTTTGAGACTTTGCCGTTTTCTTCACTTTAATGCTCCAAAAACGTCCAAAATGCCTCCTTTTTCCAGATTTCTCCCCAAAAGTACCTAAAATGACAAAAGGAACGATTTAGGGCAATATTTGATCAAATAAATACGATTTAAGGCTTAAATGACCCCTTAAAAACGGTACACTTTTCGCTTCATCAAATACCCTTACACTTGAGATTTGCTTGTCCTCAAGCAAATGCGCTTTTATTCTAATCAAAATACAAGTTAGGGGTCATTTAATGCAAACATAAAAGTAATTACAACAAATAATCGTTCCACTCTAATCATAATAAGCACGGAGTTTATAAACTAGCACCTCACAAGTAGTGTTTAGATACTCACATCTCTCAAGTGTCATCAAAATAAATCTCATAAATGAAAACGGAAAATATCTCTCACTACCTGTCATAGCAAATAGATTACCATAGGCTTGGGAAAGGATCGAAAACCTCCTCCACTAGGCGTAAGCACCTAAGATAAACTATCAAAGAGGGCTTTTAAATGGGTTATAACGTAAGGTGTAGGGAAAAGGAAAACACGGTTTTGTTGGATAAAGGATATTTTACTGGTGGCGAGTTAAAAATCTTGATCAATTACATGTACTATACAATGTTGCTAAGCCAAGACTAGACTCGATCTTAAGCTAATGATAAAATAACAAAAACATAAAATAAACATAAAATAAAACGGGATGGTAGTCCGTATGTTTTTTCTATTTTTCTTTTCTTCATTTTTTTGTGTTTTTCTTGATTTTTTTTTTTTTTTTTTTTTTTTTTTTTTTTTTTTTTTTTTTTTTTTTTTGCATACGCTTTTACCCTACCATCCAAAATAATACATCATAGGGGCATTGCATCCCCCTTACACTTGAATTTTTACATAACTTTACAAATACTAATCTAATGACTCGAATTAAGATAATCGAAAAACTTGGAGTACTTTTAAAATATTTAGCACATATGGGGGTAATAAATGATGTTCTTCCCCATTACTCCATTATACTAGTACTTTACCCATGAGTCCCAATCGTCCCAAAACAATATGTACAAGGATATGACTCGACTTAGCAACCATGTAATCAACTAGATAATTAACTTGGGTTTAAACAAATGTTGTAACAATAATGCACTAAAAATGAGTGCATACAAGGTAGGCTAAGGCGATTTGGGTGTACATTTTAGTGGCGTGTAACAAATTCTTCCTTTAAGTAAAATGCTTAAAGGTCGAAACGAAAAGATAGGCTCTGAGGGGTGTACTAGGGGTATCGTGTACTAAAAATGAGTACAACGCAAAGGTGTGGGAGAATTACTTGACCAATGTAGCCAAAATAATTATAACAAAAACACAGGTGTAAAACAATGGGTTAATCCTAATGCCTCTTATCATGTAGTAAATCTAACTACACGAATGTAGTCTCACTTGTGGCCTTGGAATGGTCCTAACGCAAGTTCTAGAATCTAAGTGCTACCGGTACACACATCATAGCATAAATGCTTTTCCTACCAATTCTAGGGGTGAACCTCACATATTTGGGGTGGAAAATTTTTTTTAGTGGTACGGTTTTTTGTGCTAGTCATATAACTCCTATCCATGAGACGCTCATTAAGATCAAAGTTTCACTCCTATATGTTGTAAAAAATTTTAAATTTGGCACTAAAATTGCCCTAACAGGTATTTATCTCAGTTTTATTACACATCTACTATTAAACAAACAAAAATCAAGCGTAAGAGCATTCTCTAATCGTACTTTTACCCCCCCTTACACTTAAGATGAACATTGTCCCCAATGTTCAAATAACAAGATGTAAAAGCATAAAGTAAAAGAATGAAATCAAATACTCCCCTGATTCGCTCGGTGGATAATGAAGTAACACGGTTAGATCTTCTTCCAAGGTAATGTTGAAGCTCCATGACTAATGCATCGCCATAAGCTTGATCCAACAAACATTTCCTTGTCCAAAATAACCTGTTAAACCTGAGAAAACAAACACGAAAAACCAAAGCATCAAACCGAACAAAGACAACTCACAACTAGGTGTAATTCCAGACTTAGAAATAAAACAATTAAAGATATAATGCTTGCGGAATGAATGTTTTGCAGGTTCCTGGAGTTTATAAGTTAGAGATTTAATAAAAACTTTTTATGAAAACAAAACTTTCAAAAATTTCAGAAAATTAAAACCTGACGCCCGTCAGGTTGTAAGGCCTGACGCCGTCAGAAATGATCTGACAGAATTCTCATGTTAAGTTTCCGGAAAATTTCTGGAAAAACCTATACCTTACTTCCTGGAATTCCTGCAAAACTTCATTATGACTCGATACAAGCATTTGACTCAAACAAATACTAATATGCATGCTTATATCTCATTGTTATCGTTCATGTTCAATCTTGTTCTTAAAAACAAATTTGGATTTCCCTTACACTTATCTTTTGCAAAATACCTTTATATGTAGTTAAGACGAAGTTAAAAACAAAATAAAGCATTTTCACAATTTATATTTGAGACATGAACAGTAAACAAAAAGAATAAGAAATGCATACGGAAACAAATAAAATTAAATAAACAAACAATCAAACAAATAAAGCAAATAAAGCAAATAACGCTTGGGTTGCCTCCCAAGAAGCGCTTGTTTTTGTTCGAGTCATGAGCCTGACTCTACCCTTATTTAATGGATAAAGGAGAGGTTTTCCCTACACTTAGGATTAAGTGCGGGTGATAGTAGCGATACACACCAGCTCGGTAGGAGTATGCCACGTGAGGAAAGAGTGGTGGATGAATTATATGCTCAAAGGGGTGTGCTCCTTTCATCATAACCTTGCCTAGTTCACTTTGGTCAATGGGTGATTTGAAGTTTTCTCCTAAAAAGGGATCATCTTCTATCAACTTCGAGAGATTCCTAGTTGGGAATCCATCTTGACCTAATAAACCCGGTTTAAACCCATAATGTTTCTTGTGATCAATCATGAATGGGTGATGTAAGTATGTAAGGTCATGGTTCACTCCTATATTAGCTTCCACTCCACATGGCCTAGAGTCTACTACCTTAATCTTAACATTACCCGGACTACATGGTTTGATGGGTGGATCGGGACCTAATTCAATTCCTAAGTTCACATCTAAGGATGGAAGATTAGGTAACGGTTTTGGTTTAGGCTCCGGTTCATCAAAACTAGGAACTTCCATAGAACTAAAAGAAAGGTTGTGATCACTAAAAGCATTCAAACCTATTTCTCTCTAGTTGTGTTTGGTCCAAGGGCTCTACCTCTATTGGGGTTCCTATAGTCTCCTCAACTTCTTCCGGGTAAGTCACGGGCGGTGTGTGTGCCTCAAATGATGGTAGGACTTGTGGGGTACTTGGTGGGCTTATGTTACTTACCTCATCATTCCTTGTGTCAAGATCACTTATATCCTCATCATGTGTTTTAGTAGAATCTAACCCTAACATTTTCCCTAGTATCTCAAGTGCTTCTCTAGGCATCTCAACTTCTATATCCGAATCATAAGGATCATCCTCAATATTCTGACTGCTATATTCAAATTGCCCAAAAGATTCATCATGTGTTTCTTGAGATTCATCGTCATCGATCATAAAACCTAGGCCTTTTTGATCAATGTGATCATGCTCGGCAAAATCCTCCATCACATCAAGGTCACCTAAGTGTTCACCCTGTATTATGGTAGTGCCTAACCATGACATGCAGCTAGGTGGCTCAACTCTACCCTCATCCCCAAACAAACTTGTTTCATGATCCTTGAAATTTGTGGTCAATTGACTTGTATTAATGTTTGTTGGGTTGTCTACCATATAATAATATTGGGCACAATTCTCAATAGCTTCCCATGCTTTCTCATCACTTAATTCCCTAATATCCCTGCCGGCAATATGGTAAATGTCCCTTTGGGCATGTCGGTCGACATGATTGTAAAAGATTTGAGTTAGGGACCAAAAATCGAAGTTATGATGAGGGACTTTTTGGAGTAAATATTTAAAACGAGTCCATGCATCATAGAGAGGTTCATCTTTATGTTGTTTAAACATCAAGATGTCATATGGAGTGGGTAAATTACGTGGTTGGTGGTATGGTGGATTCGCGTTCTCCATAATGGTGAACGGAAGAGTCAATGGAAATCTTATACGAACAAAAGCACAAAGAAAATAGATAGACTAAAGAAAAACCTAGAAAAATAAAATAAAAATCTCACTAGAAAGGAATCTAGTGAGTAGACCTAATAAAATAAAAATTCAACCTAAAAAATAACTATTCCCCGGCAGCGGCGCCAAAAACTTGATTGCGTGGTTTTGTAACCTTACAACAGGTTTTACCTCTCGAGGGATCTCAAGAGGCTTACAACCCCACCAGGCAGTGTACCTGACCGATGTAGTATAGTGTAGTGGTAAGTACGGGGGATTGATCGTTCTTCACAGGGAATAGTGTTCGTTAGGTATGAAAGGCTACTCTAATTAGGTCTAAGGGTTGAGGAAGATTCTTTTTTATGTTTTTATAATTTTATGAAAGCAAGTAAAATCTCGGGTTTTGAAGGAGTGGGCGGAATTAGTTGCTAGTCGACTAACCCAAATTACTACGAATGCAATAAAATTAAATAACTGAAAATAAAATGTGGTGAGAAACTTATGTGTAGAGAAATGTGTTTACTTAGATTTCCTTACTCCCTAACTATCTTTTACCGGTTAATTAGTGTGTATTAGTCGCGTGGATGACGGGTGTATTCCTTAATACCATTCGTGGGGTGGCGTACTTACTTCCCCAACTCTACAAGCTCCTACTTCACTCCTATGTCGAGCCGGCTAGGAAGCTCCTAACATGGGATCACTAGAATTCGCTTGTGCATTAAATACAACCATAAAAACCTTTAGTACGCATTTGGTTCATGTTTCTTAAGACGTTCAAGCAAGTTACCGAATAGGAAGTTAGCCAGTTTTCTTAAGCCTAACATAGATAAACAATCATCCAATACAACTAACAACACACTAACAACCAATAATCAATAGCTAGGTTTCATTAGATCTAAGCAAACACATGATAAATTTAGCCTAACATGTTAAACAAAAGACAAGAATAAGATAGAATCAAACAACACATAGACATATTGAATGATTAATTGATAACTTATCTTTCAATGAAACATGGAAGATCTCAAGGCAAAAAGCCCTGAAAAAGTAGCTAAAATCGTCTTAGGGTTTTCTCCCAAAACTCCACACACTAAGCTCTCCTTAATGACAAAAAATTAGAAAACTATATATAGATTTTTGGATCTGACGGCGTCACCTTATGGAGTGTGACGCCGTCACCTCGCCGCTTTTAGGGTTCCCGGATGACCTTCTTGACGCCGTCCCTCTTTAGCTCTTCAAAAATCCATTCTGGCTTATCAAGGCTTGACGCCGTCTAACCATGAACGTGACGCCGTCCCCTTATGATTTAAGCCGTGACGCCCTCAATCAAGTTAAAGCGTGACGCCGTCAGAATTCACATGCTATTTTCACTGGCCCGTCATGAGTAAATTTCACATCCAACTTTTCTTGCCAAGGCATGACGCCGTCCAGAGTAAAGTCTGACGCCGTCAAGAGTAACTTTTAGCCGGTTTTTGAGACTTTGCCATTTTCTTCACTTTAATGCTCCAAAAACGTCCAAAATGCCTCCTTTTCCAGATTTCTCCTCAAAAGTACCTAAAATGACAAAAGGAACGATTTAGGGCAATATTTGATCAAATAAATACGATTTAGGGCTTAAATGACCCCTTAAAAGCGGTACACTTTTCGCTTCATCAACACCCCACTTAAAATGTACACCCAAATCGCCTTAGCCTACCTTGTATGCACTCCTTTTTAGTGCATTATTGTGACAACATTTGTTTAAACCCCTAGTTAATTATCTAATTGATTACATGGTTGCTAAGTCGAGTCATATCCTTGTACATATTGTTTTGGGACGATTGGGACTCATGGGTAAAGTACTAGTGTAATGGAGTAATGGGGAAGAGCATCATTTATTACCCCCATATGTGCTAAATATTTTAAAAGTACTCCAAGTTTTTCAATTATCTTAATTCGAGTCATTAGAATAATTATTTGTAAAGTTATGTAAAAGTTCAAGTGTAAGGGGAATGCAACGCCCCTATGATGTATTATTTTGGATGGTAGGGCAAAAGTGTATGCCAAAAAAAAAAAAAAAAAAATACAAAAAAAATGAGAAAAAGAAAAGTAGAAAAAACATACGGACTACCATCCCGTTTTATTTTATGTTTATTTTATGTTTTTGTTATTTTGTTTTTAGCTTAAGATTGAGTCGAGTCTTGGCTTAGCAACATTGTATAGTACATGTAATTAATCAAGATCTTTAACTCGCCACCAGTAAAATATCCCTTATCCAACAAAACCGTGTTTATCATATCCCTACACCTAACGTTATAACCCGTTTAAAAGCCCTATTTGATAGTTTATCTTAGGTGCTTACGCCTATTGGAGGAGGTTTTCGATCCTTTCCCAAGCCTATGGTAATCTATTTGCTATGACAGGTAGTGAGAGATATTATCCGTTTTCATTTATGAGATTTATTTTGATGACACCTGAGAGATGTGAGTATCTAAACACTACTTGTGAGGTGCTAGTTTGTAATCTCCGTTGTGAGGTGCTAGTTTGTAATCTCCGTGCTTATTATGATTAAAGTGGAACGACTAATTGTTGTAATTACTTTTATATTAGCGTTAAATGACCCCTAACTTGTATTTTGATTAGAATAAAAGCGCATTTGCTTGAGGACAAGCAAATCTCAAGTGTAAGGGTATTTGATGAAGCGAAAAGTGTACCGATTTTAGGGGGTCATTTAAGCCCTAAATCGTGTTTATTTGATCAAATATTGCCCTAAATCGTTCCTTTTGTCATTTTAGGTACTTTGGAGAAGAAATCTGGAAAAGGAAGCATTTTGGACGTTTTTGGAGCATAAAAGTGAAGAAAACGACAAAGTCTCAAAATCGGCTGAAAAGTACCTTTGACGGCGTCAGGGATTGCCCTTGACGGCGTCATGGCTTGGCAAAAAAGGTGGATAAGAAAATTACTCATGATAAGCCAGAGAATTTTGCATGAAAAATCTGACGGCGTCACCCTTTGAAGTGATCAAGGTCGTCACGGTTTAAATTAAAGAGGGACGGCGTCAAGCCATATTCTGACGGCGTCAAGCTTTGATAAGCCAGAGCGGATTTTGGAGGTCTAAAGAGGGACGGCGTCAGGAAGGCCATCCGGGAACCCTAAAAGCGGCGAGGTGACGGCGTCAGGATCTACAACGTGACGCCGTCAGCCCTTAAACTCTATATATAGTTTTGCAATTTTTTGTCATTAGTGTGGAACTTATTGTGTGTAACTTTGGTGGAGAAACCCTAAGATGAATTTCTGCCATTTTTAAGGGTTTTCATACCCTTGGATCTCCCATGTTTAATTGAAGATAAGTGATTATTTAATCATTCAATATGTCTATGTGTTGTTTGATTACATCTTGTTCTTGTCTTTTGATTAACATGCTAGGCTAGATTTATCTTGTGTTTGCTTAGATCTAATGAAACCTAACTATTGATTATTGGTTATTAGTGTGTTATTAGTTGTATTGGATGATTGTTCATCGATGTTAGGCTTAAGAAAACTGGCTAACTTCCTATTCGGTAACTTGCTTGAACGTCTTAAGAAACATGAACCAACGCGTACTAAGGTTTTTATGGTTGTATTTAATGCATGAGCGAATTCTAGTGATCCCATGTTAGGAGCTTCTTAGCCGGCTCGACATAGGAGTGAAGTAGGAGCTTATAGAGTTGGGGAAGTACGTACGCCACCCCACGATTGGTATTAAGGAATACACCCGTCATCCACGCGATTAATACACACTAATCAACCGGTAAAAGATAGTTAGGGAGTAAGGAAATCTAAGTAAACACATTTCTCTCCACATAAGTTTCACGAATCTTTTCATTTTCATTATTTTATTTTATTTGCATTCGTAGTTATTTGGGTTAGTTGACTAGCAACTAATTCCGCCCACTCCTTCAAACCCGAGATTTTACTTGCTTTCATAAAAATTTAAAAACATAAAAATAATCTTCTCTTACCCTTAGACCTATTAGAGTAGTTTTTCAATCCTAACGACACTATTCCCTGTGGAGAACGATCAATCCCCCGTACTTACCACTACACTATACTACATCGGTCAGGTACACTGCCTGGTGGGGTTGTAAGCCTCTTGAGATCCCTCGAGAGGTAAAACCTGTTGTAAGGTTGCAAAACCACGCATCACTTACTGTCTGTGAACATCCTTGAGCAAGGCTATATTCATGTTACCTGAGCAGGAAAGCGGGATTCGCTTTGATTTTTCTTGTCCTCCCAAGCAGTTGGATCAATGTTTGTACCCCCAAACCTTGCAGCCTGCATAATGAACAACTCAATTTTGTTTAGCAAATAGCACTTAATATGTCTTCAAACACTGATCATGTTTAAGAACAATTATAAATACCTCAAAGACTCCATGAAGTTGGTGAGTGGAATAACTGTACAGGAAAAGCGGTAAAGCAGGGGTGATTTGCCTCGCTGAGTCGCGATAAAGTGGTGGTAAACCTGCAATATGAATCGATTATGTTAAGACCAGTTCACTAACTTATGGTCAATTCGACTTGTTAGTTCAAAAGCACTACAGGAATAGTTACACAGGCCACGCCATCAAGTATTAACCATATGCACAAATTATTTAAGAGCATCACTAATACATTAGTCGCATCGTCAGATTCTCAAGCATATTAGACATGTTACAAAACTACGCAGTACTACTAAAAGAGTTATCCAAATATACACACTATTTAGGTATATGCATTGTATGATTTTATAAACACATGATCAATTGAATGACTGATCATCTTCTACCCCATTTTTTTTTTAATTTAACATGTTACAAAACATTTAACTAACATAAAACTTTGACACAAATATAGTAAGCATTCAGTAACTTACCAAAGAATTGCCTCTTGAGATTCTCTTCCATGGTATCATTGTTACAAACAAATATGAACGTATAGATATTGGCTGTACATGAGATGTTAACAATAGTTCAAAAAGGAAATTTTCTTGCAATATACAGAAGAAGAGAATATGATAGGAACTCACGTGCTGATTATGGTTTTCTCCTATGAGTTTAAACTTGAACTCATCAACGGTTCTTGGCCTTCCAGCCATTCTGTTCCAGTAAGTTGCTCTTCAGCACCTGCGAAAAACCCGTACTCAATTAGAAGTCGTGAAGTGATTTTTGTAAGCTCCCACCTATCTTGCCAACTCTAATAAAAAAGCAAATTTCACATAGCATAATTAAAAAAAAAAATTATAATCCTAAAAAAGCTTTAAAATATGAAAATGTCCAAACAACACACGAAATATATATAATCTAACGAATTCACCGATCGATAATTTCACTTTCCAAACGATTATACTCTACCTTCACCGTATCCGAATTGCAAAGAAGATTCATAATTTCTACAAAATCCACATAACAACGGTTCTTTACCAATCCAGCTTCCCTATTCACTTTCATCGTATATAGAAACCGGAAAGTTGGGTCAGATTTATTCGTGCCCTGGTGCACGTGTGAAGGTTGCTGAGGCAAGTGTTCCTTGCACTCTGCCATCCGCACACACAGTGCAGCAAGAGATCATATTTGAGCAATCATGACAGTACAATACATTAGCCTCAGATCGGGATACACATATGTATCCGAAGCCGGCAAACTACAGTGGCTGCAACCCGCAGGTTGCCTCGCCAAGGTACCGACTTCTGGAAGGAACATGGTTCAGTTATGCAACTACAACCATCCATCATCATCGGCCATTTTTTTTTTATATATGGAAATGCAAACAGTAATTTATCATCATCGTTGATCACCCGACATGGCTGCAATCACATTCTCGGTGTGACTGCCTAGCCAAGATACGGGTGTTGCTGAGCCACACATAGTAAATAGTTAGCCTCAGATCTGTAAATAGATTTCAGTTCACACAAACAGGAAGATTTTAACAGGGCTGCAAAAATAAAACCCATTGCATAGTAATTCTTTATACTACACCGTCCGGTATTTGCCATGCCAACTTGTGTTAAAATCTTGAATGATTTATTTCATTTTTTTCAAATTATAACAGTCATCATATGCTTATAATATATATACATACCATTATCACCTGAATGGATTAGGTACACACCAACGGCATATGTAGTATATGTCTTATGGTAGTGGAAAATTAGATCACCCAATGCCTTGGTTGTGCAAATGGAGGTTGCTGAGGCGATTGTGTATCGCACTCTACCATCCGTCCATGTTTTTCATCCAGCCAAATTCGGTCAGGTTAATTCATGGCCTACCCCCCGGCTGCAAACACGTTACCGCGATACCCTGCCATGATAGGGGCGCATAAGGCTAATCCAAGATGACTGAAAGCACAACTTTGCTCTAGCGTTGTCAACCACCCGACTTGGCTGCAATCACATTGTCGGTGTGACTGCCTAGGCAAGTACAACGCAACATACTGGAACCTAAGTTCCTGTGTATACAAAATGACGAAGAACACCGATGAGAATAAATATATATTAAGGCACGGTCAGTACGATGCCGTTTAGGCACCATAAAAAAAACTGTCATTTCACAATTGCCGAATATATTGGGCCAACGTGTGTTGTGGCGAAAAAAGATAGTGTGGGCCAACTGTTTATATCAATACTTTGTGGTTAGCCAAAATGTTGGCGTAACGACAGACCACAACCAATAGTTGAAAAATTGTCAAACGGGTCAAGGTAACACATATGAAAGCTTAGAACAAAGTAAGTAAGAAATGCTCACCAATATCTACAACGAACAAATAACCAAGCGCAGCCAACAACGAAAACAACAACAATCCTCACCACCGGAATCATCAATCAGTAGCCAATCGGCCACTAAATCCCATATAAAGAAAAGTGGGCTCAGATTTATTCGTGCGCTGGTGCACATGTGAAGGTTGCCGAGGCGAGTGATTCTCGCACTCTGCCATCCGTCCACATAGTGCAGCAACACATCATATCCGACCAATCATCACAACCAAGTACAACGTAACATACTGGAACCTAAGTTCCTGTGCATACAAAATGACGAAGAACACCGATGAGAATAAATATATATTAAGGCACGGTAAAACTAACTGTCATTTCACAATTGCCGAATATATTGGGCCAACGCGTGTTGTGGCCAAAAAAGATAGTGTGGGCCAACTGTTTATATCAATACTTTGTAATTAGCCAAAATGTTGGCGTAACGACAGACCACAACCAATAGTTGAAAAATTGTCAAAAGGCTCAAGGTAACACATATGAAAGCTTGGAACAAAGTAAGTAAGAAATGCTCACCAATATCTACAACGAACAAATAACCAAGCGCAGCCAACAACGAAAACAACAACAATGGTCACCACCGAAATCATCAATCAGTAGCCAATCGGCCACTAAATCCCATATAAATCAAAAGGGCCAAACTTGCACACACCCAGCAAAAAGATAGATATTGATAGTTATCTACAGACGCAGCAAATCACCAAACAACGTGTTTAGCAACCTCATATAAATCAAAAGCCCCAAACCTGCACACACACATAAAAAAGACAGATATGCACCCATCAAAAAGACACAAAGAAACCACTGTAACTAAAAAAAAAAAAAAAAAAAAAGGGCGAGAAGGACGTTTGTTACTTTGAAAATTAGAAGTTACCAAGAAACAATTAAAGATCCGTCAGCAATATCCACAACGAACAAATAACCAACCACAGCCAATAACGAAAACCCAAAAATTAGGGTTTTCAACGAATCATTTTAAATCATCAATCAGCATAAAATCGGCAACTAAACCCCATATAAATCAAATGCCCTAAAGCCAAACGGCCACTAAACCCTATATAAATGAAAAGCCCCAAAGTTGCAGGCATCAACCCAAAAATTAGGGTTTTCAACCAATCATTTAATTAACAACAATTCTTACCACCGGAATCATGAGTCAGCAGCCAATCGGCCACTAAACCCTGCATAAATCAAAAGGCCCAAACTCGCAAACATCGATCCAAAAGATATTGGTGCGGCTCCAGAGATTTCTGAGAATGTTCCAGCGCTATCAAGGGCACCCTTTGTACTCATGAACCGGATTGGGCTAAGAAAGAATAAGAAAGAAACGGATTAAGGTTTGGGGCAAAATGGGCTAAGGTTTGGGGCTAAATTTTGGCGGGAAAAAAGCTGATGAAACGGCACCGTTTCTGTTGTGGTTTAATATATATGATAATATATGTATATATATGTATATATATGTGTGTGTATATATATATATAATATATATATTATATATATATATATATATATATATATATTAATATATATATAATATATACTAGTCTACAATTTTTGTAGCTAATTGGCTACAATCCTCTACAAAAAATACACAAGAAATTAATCAGGGACCCGCAAAAAGAACTCATGACCAACAAAAAGAGTCAGGGACCCACTATTTATAGCACATTATTGTAGCCAATTAGCTACAAAATATTGTAGCTATATATATATATATATATATATATATATATATATATAATATATATATATATATATATATATATATATGAGGCCGTTATTGTGGTGTACAAGCTTAAAATAGATAAAATAGGTACACATGTGGACCGTTGGATCAAACTTGATAGATGAGATTAGATATTAAATAGATAAGTGGCACAATTGTAATTAAGTAAAAGATAAATGACTTTTGTGTACCAATTTTTCATAGGAGTCGTATATCAGTATTGATGATCGTTAAGGCGGTAGCCACAATAACTCACCCCAACAATTCAATCACTCATCATAATCCCCAAAATTGATCAATCAATCAAAAATCCCCAAATCGATCAATCAACTACACCTTTGCTACCTGTATTGGGAGTAAAATTGTCATTTACAAAGGCCCAATGTTCTGATTTGAAGTACTCTTCATGAATCCGTAGTTACTTAGATATTATATTCTTCTTGTTTTCCTGTTCTTTTACCAACTTCTTTGTTCTTTGAACAGGACAATGACCCAAAGCATTGGGCTTTTATCATATACATTTTTTACTCGAGCTGGCTATGACAGAATAGTAGTTCCGATGGTAACACTTCATGATCTTGAAGTTTTCTTCTTATGCTGGTTTTGAAAATAAGCCATTAGATGAGTATGTGTATTAGTTGTATATGGCTGGGTTTGGAAATAAGCTATTGGTTGATTATGTGTATAAGTTGAAGTCATATATTGTGTATTGGTTATTAGGTGTTTTGAAATAAACCACTTATAGTTGTTGTGTGTTGTAGCTACTTAGATATAATGGTGTATTAGCTACATATAATTGTTTTTGTGTATTAGCTACGTATTGATGTTTTTAAATATAAGCTATTAGGTGACTATGTGTGCTAGTTAATTATGTGTATTAGATGGAATAAACCAATGTGTGTGTAATGATTCATGTGTAGTAGTAGCATGAATGTGTATTAGTTGCTAAGGATTCATGTGCATCAGTTGCATACATGTTTTGTAATAGTTTGGAATATATGTGTGTTAGTTGATAGCAGCTTATGTGTATTACTTTTGAAGAGAAGCTTGAGAAAGCTCAGGCATCAATGGGAATAGACCCACACGATTATGTTCCAGTTATGTTTTCTTCTGAAACAAGATGGCTTGAAGACGGTATGTTGCTTATTGAGATATTAATTGTTGGTGTTACAGCTCTTATGGGATGATGGGTGGTTTAATAACTTAATGTTAGATTGTACACTTTCGTAGCATATATCTATTACTCATCTTAAAATCGATTTTTTATTTTACTAACCCAAGTTGAGATTGTACAATTTCGTAGCATATATCTATTAGGGGAAATGATTAAAAAAAGTATTATACTTGCCATGGTTTCCTCTTCAGGGTAGCGAACAAAATTTTTTGCTTTTGTGGGTAATTTACTTTCAAATTCATCCTCTTTAGGGTACTATGTGACATTTTTCCCCTTCGGGGAAAAAAAATTCTATTAGCTAAGAGGGGCAAAAATGTCCAAAAATTTCGCAAAATACCCTAAAGAGGATGAATTTGAAAGAAAATTACCCACAAAAGCAAAAAATTTTGTTCGCTACCCTGAAGAGGAAACCATGGCAAGTATGATACTTTTTTTAATCATTTGCCCTATCTATTACTCATCTTATATCTATTACTCATCTTAGATAGGAGAACTGAGAAGTGGTTCTCCAAGACTAGTGAAGCTTAATGATTTTATTCGAAGATTACATAAAAACGGGGCTCTTGATGTTCTCAGTTTTTGTGAGGTAGCACCATAAGCTCAATCTCGTTTTGCAGCTGATTTTATTGGTCTGCGAACATGCAGATTTTGACTAATAAACTTTATGTTGTTTGCAGACAAAAGTAACTCCAATTGTTGAAGGGTATGGCGGTTGGGCCTTCAGATTGGAAATTGTTCCAATGGAATCATCATATCCTGGATATGGAAAACTTGTTGTAAGTTTTTTGGTCACATTATAATAAAAAGAAAAAAATAAACATTATTCTGGATGGTTTTTTGATATTCTATTGCTCTTGTTCACGACAGGTGTTAGAGTCAATGGGTCATGTAAATATATGCAAACCTATAAGCAGAAACGATCCTTCTTACAGTGAAACTTTACATCTTTTACAAAAACTTAGAGCACGTATCCATGAGAAGACAGTCTAGATGTACATTCTAGTCCTCTAAACCATGTAAATAGCCATGTACAGACTACTAACCCGTAAGTTGTTAGGATGATTGTGTTGCTGCTTGAGTTGTAATATAGCTGTACAATGCTAAATCACAGAGACTAGTAGCAGGCTCAAACTTAGTTGCCTCTGCCAATGGTTAAAGAATAGATATAGCTATAGAGACCATTGAGATGACACATTTACCCACATTGGGTTACTTTATATTACCCCTGTATTGCCCTCTTCGTATATTTTCAGAAGGGCTGCAGTTGTGGACGCTGCAGTAAATATATCTCCTTTAAGAAACAAATAAGAGAAGCAAATCAACCTTCTCATTGTAACGATCTGCATTTGCAGCGATTGAATGCATTGTGCAAAGTATCTAAGTCATTCTTTCTGTAATACTTTTTATATTATGAAGCGAAAAGTCATTTCTTGTTTTTCGATTCTATCTTTGGCAAAATCCACGGTTTTTTGTTGTTGTTGTATTTAAGATGAGTAATAGATATATGCTACGAAAGTGTACAATCTCAACTTGGGTTAAGATGGTGTTACAATGGAAAAGAAATCAAATAATTGAAAAAACAAAGATTACTATAATATGTCACACCTCGCCAAGGCGAAAACGCGAGTGCAACATCATGGATATCATCACAACACATGTGTCTAAATAGAGAATTACTATATGCAAATAAATAGAGCAAAGTACAGACACAAAGTGTCGTAACGATACCCCTAAATAAAAATAACCAAAAAAAATCTCTAAAGGTATCTTCAATAAAACATAAAGTACTAGTCGAAAGACATTAAAGTATCACAATCAAAATCCAATTTATTCAAATCAAAACATAAAGATAAATCATCCTTAAATGCAACTAAGTCTCGTCTAGTCGCTTCCCTCTACCTTAGCCTTAGAATGCTCACCTGAAAATGATGCTTAAAAACGTCAACATAATGTTGGTGAGGTTCATAGGTTTAAGACACACAATATATCTCAGGCAACCAGTTCACTGTGATTATAAAACATAGCAGGACAGTAAAAATAGTTATTATACAACTAGCATGTAATCGCAACCAACTAACCAGCAAACGGGACATAAGGGACGGAACGTGCCCACGATCCAAATATCAATATCCAACATCAATTTGGGACGGAACGCGCCTACGATCCAAGTTCACAATAATGGGTAATCATTACCCTCTGATCATACCACACAGAATAATAGTGAGTAGAGCTACTACTCTCCAATTGGATAATGGGAGCATAGCTACCCTCCAAATGGACCACACAGAATCACCACACAATAATCTCATAACATGCAGTACACGTATAATAACACTTACAAGTCCATGCATTTTACGACCACATAATCACAGTAACTCAAAAATAGTTCAACACAAGCATCATTCCCATCCCAAGTTAAAACAAAGTAAAAATGGGACTATGAAACTCACCTCAAACTTTGCAGCTTCCAAATTATCAATCACAAATCTATACCACAAAATAAGATCACATTACACGCGACCAAGCTAAAAGCTATAGTCCATGTAACACACGTATGATGGATGTCTAAGGTTCATGTAAACCACCATGGATCACCTAGATTCCATACTAACCACTACCAAACACTTATACTCACTAAATCCCTTGCATATACTTTTCCAGAATACGCAGATGTTTGGGGTACATTTACCCACATAAAATCATGACAAAATTAACTCCACAACTCACACCAAAAATTCACCATGGTCCTTCATGAGCATACAAGCTTCTCCCAGAAGGCCATGCACTAAAAATACACACAAGTACTCTTTGAAAAATCAAACATAAAAACTATTCAGATTTGGATATGAACGCACACCAAAATATTTTGACCCAAAAACCATACTTGCACAACTTATTATCGGCTAATTTTCGCGTAGAAGTCAAAGAGAATATAGAACTAAATTTCTCCAGAAGGGCTAACCCAAATTACACTTTTTAAACCACTTTTGACCTCAATACTTTTAACCTAAATCTGTCCGGTTTAACTGTTTTGACACCTTTACTTGCAAAAATCATTAGACTGACTTCCCGACCTCGAAATCAATCGTGGCCGGACTTTTTGGAAAGCTCTTTCTCTGAAATACAGTTTAGACTCAAGAATTATCAATTAACTTGTAGAGTTTATTAGACTCCTTGGATCGTTTTGAGCCTTAGGGATAATAATAACAATGATTATATATGCAGTGGAATAAGAACCAATCAAAGTTATTTAACAAAGTTTATTCATCATCACCTCCAATTCTATTCGATCACAATAGAACGGTTACTCAACAATAACAGGATCAAAGACACCTCTGATCTTGGAGGTAACAAACTAGTTCTAGGCGTTTACAATCTACTACGCTCTAGAACACACACACACCCCTTTTGACTACATTATGGAAGACTTAATAAAAACTTGTACCCTTGATCTCTTTATATAGTAGAGAATTAGGGTTTACAAAAGACTACAAAGGACTAATAAATAAAAACTTCTTTATCAAGCAGGTCCCTTGTGTTTTATTCTTCATTAATTGAAGAATTCTTCCTTTGTCACTTTAAGCCCTTTTGTTTCATTCTTCTATTTATTTTGTCTCATCATATCAAGAATCCCAACAATCTTCCCCTATTTGATGATGACAAAACAAACAAAGTCGTGTACGAACTTTCCTAGATGAAGTAGAGAAATTGAGATGTGATCATCTCCCTGAATGAAACAAACTTTGTCTTCCCCTTAATCCATGTCATGCCACCACAATATTTATTCCCCTTTTTGTTTTCAACAAATAGAGAATGAATAAATAATAGAAACTTCCCCTCGAGTGATGCGTGTACATCAAATCCAATAACTCACCTATGTGTGTGAACCAATAACCTTCTGTGTGTGTAACTCATCCAACCTTCATGTACTTCCCCTTACTCCTCGTAATACTAGCAGCAGTATCAATCGTGTAAGCCTAGCAGTAGAAACATGAAGCTAGCAGTAGTATAAATTATAACCAACAGCATAATTAATTCATGCAAGCAGTAGAATATAAAGCTAGCATAGAATCAATATCTACTAGCAGCAGTTAGGAACCAAATAAACAACTGCTTCAACTCTGACGAATAAAGATACTTCGATATTAAATGCGAACTATTAAATCAGCCCCACAACCTTTAATTCGCAAAAGACGACAGTAGAATCATAAATATGAATTGAAGAAAATTCATCGTCCCATGATTCATGTGTAGTACGAGGTATCAACAAACAGCCAATCAACATCATGCGTTTTCACCATTCCACACGTCGACAAACAGAATAGCCACCGACCCAAAAATTAATTTAAATCAATCGACTCATTAATGCAGTACGAGGTAATCTTTAATAAATATGCACCATCCCATTTAATAATCGACCATGATGATGATAATTGATTCTTTATGAATCGACAAACCAGCCCCACATACGAATATTAAATAAACAGACCGACCAATTAAAGAATACGTTGTTACCTTGACAGAACACAACAAGAAGATTAATTCACATTATCACAGCAGCACCATAAACTACGAAACCCTTAATATTAAAACCTGCTTCTGTCGACAACAATAAACCTTGTTAAATCCCTAGGTAACGAGCTCCCCAATCTCTGATACCAACTGTAGAGTTTATTAGACTCCTTGGATCGTTTTGAGCCTTAGGGATAACAATAACAATGATAATATATGCAGCGGAATAAGAACAAATTAAAGTTATTGAACAAAGTTTATTCATCATCACCTCCAATTCTATTCGATCACAATAGAACGGTTACTCAACAATAACAGGATCAAAGATACCTCTGATCTTGGAGGTAACAAACTAGTTCTAGGCGTTTACAATCTACTACGCCCTAGAACACACACACCTTTTGACTACATTATGGAAGACTTAATAAAAACTTGTACCCTTGATCTCTTTATATAGTAGAGAATTAGGGTTTACAAAAGACTACAAAGGACTAATAAATAAAAACTTCTTTATCAAGCAGGTGTTTTATTCTTCATTAATTGAAGAATTCTTTATTTTTCACTTTAAGCCCTTTTGTTTCATTCTTCTATTTATTTTGTCTCATCAAATCAAGAATCCCAACATAACTCATCTCCAACTATTAAATATCTTCATATATTTACAGCACTATGAATCTGTCCAAACCCTAACTCAATAATTAATGTGTTTTATACCCTAATCTCTTCACCAATCATCATAATATTACTAATTATTGATCCTAACATGTTGTATATCATTAATTTACAGAATTAAACATAAACCCTAGATCCATCATAACTTGTATTACATGAATCAAATCAATAATTAAAGGAATTAGGGATTACTAGGCATACCTTAAGCTCGTTTTCTTCACAATAATGAAAACCCTAAATTTTTCCTTCTTGTTTCCCCTTGGTTTGGCCGAAATTCTCAAAAGGGAGGGTTGGGGTGTTTTGGTTTTGTATTTATAATACCCTAATGAACATTCTAGATCACCCTTATAATTGGTAAGTGTATTTAGACTAAAATTTGGTTTCCTTTTTCCCCTAAAACCCTATAATCGGCCGCCCCTTTATATATATATATATATATATATATATATATATATATATATATATATATATATATATATATATATATATATATATAATATATATATATAATATTAATTATTACACTTAAAACCTTGCGTTTTCATTATTTTATAAAAGCCTATACCGAAACCTAACATCTTACGCGATAAACTTTCGTTTTTACGACAACTCGGAAAAATTATCATTTTCAAAACAAAGTTTCCAAAAATAGAATTTCACACTCATTATTAGTATAACCCATAAAACCGAACACCACTTAATTTACCAACGCTCACAAACTTGAACACAACTAATTACGCAAAAACCCCGAACACAAAACAATACAAGTCATTTTCCACGTCACCAAAGTGAACAAAATGAACTTGTTCCAAAACAACACTACTCAAGACACACCAATAGAGTCACACAACGAGATTTAGTGCCAAAACACACGTTTATCACACATATGCCACACAAAACACCTAAGTCACACCAAGCAAAACTTAAATGAGTCAAAACTATCAGTTAGATTAACCTGCTAAAATCACGGTTGTTACATAATACCCTTAAACTAAATATCTAATTAATTAATATTAATATCTAATTAATTAGTATTATTTATTTTGATCTCATCTATCAAGATTGATCCAACGGTCCACATGTGTACATATTTTATTTATTTTAAGCTTGTACACCACATGAATGCATATATATTATATATATATATATATATATATATATATATATATATATATATATATATATATATTATATATACTAGACTTCAAAGCCCGCCCAATGGGCGGGCATGACTTTTAATTATAATTTGGATGGTTTTAGGTAACTTAAAATTATGTTTTAAGTTTGTTATATTAAATACAATAAAATATATATGGTTTTAGGTAACTTAAAATTATGTTTTTATCGACGTCGATTTCAGAGTCCGCCCAATGGGCGGGCATGACTTTTAATTATAATTTGGATGGTTTTAGGTAACTTAAAATTATGTTTTAAATTTGTTATATTAAATACAATAAAATATATATGGTTTTAGGTAACTTAAAATTATGCTTTTATCGACGTCGATTTCATTTAATTTTGTTATGGTACTAGTTTACGTTTAAAATTTTTTAAGAGAAGGTAACGTCGATGGGCGAGCATGACTTATAATTATTCTTTTGATGGTATTAGTTAACGGAAAATAATTTTTAAGGAAGACGGGCATGACTTATAATTATCGTTGGATAGTTGCAAAGCCCGCCCGATGGGAGGCATGACTTATGAATATCGTTGATAAAAATAAGTTAACAAAAAAATAAGCTATAAACATACCAAATTTTTTATCTAATTTAACAACGAAAAGAAATAAACGGTAATCGAATATGATAGGAAAAAAAGTTTCAAAGTGACGTCGATGGGCGAGCATGACTTATAATTATTGTTTTGATGGTATTAGTTAACGGAAAATAATTTTTAAGGAAGACGGGCATGACTTATAATTATCGTTGGATAGTTGCAAAGCCCGCCCGATGGGCGGCATGACTTATGAATATTGTTGATGAAAATAAGTTAACAAAAAATAAGCTACAAACATACCAAATTTTTTATCTAATTTAACAACGAAAAGAAATAAACGGTAATCGAATATGATAGGAAAAAAAAGTTTCAAAGTGGTACGCAAGAACAAAGTATCAAATCATAGCCCGCCCGATGGCCGAACAAGTCTTATGAATACCGTTAAAAAACTTAAGTTAACAAAAAATAATGATGGCCCGATCAAATTGATGGCCCGTCTTTTTTAGCATATTGATATATTATCATTTAAGCAAGACTACAATACCTTAAGCGCAGCACATTTGAATGGAGAAGCATGAAGATACAATTTCACCAATTTACAAATTTACTTGGCTTCTGAAACAATGATATATATGTCGATTTTTTTCTCCTAAAACAATGATCGTAATTTTTTTTGTACGTCCAAATTTATTTTTTTGGAACAGAGGCAAGACTCTTTTGTTACCTGACTTGGCTAATCTTGTTGCATTCTATCATTCATCATCAAGTTGATAAGTTTTAGTCTTTTAGGTATTCATTAACTTTTGGATAATTTTTGAGTTATTTCCATATACTTTTAGACCATAACAGATGAGCATCTAAATTGGGAGTTTGTGACATCAATGAGAGTTTTATATGGATTGTATGATATCATGTTAACAATGCAGGAGGCTAGAACTATGCAAATTACCAAAATGACGAAAAACCTTATGGCAGAATTGGGGAGAGTTTTAGATGAAGTAAAAGATAATATTATGACTAACACGGCTTATATTTGTCTATGTATTGCACAAAATTGTTTGTCTACATGAAAAGAAAAGACAATATATGCAAATTTGAAGTAACTAAAATTGCAATTTATTTTGATTCGATGCTTCTATTTGCTACAACAGATGTATCCTAACAGGATACGAACCTTCTGGTATGTGACTTTTCCGATCCGTGATCACAATGTTAGGCATTACCTTCTCCTACCGGTCGAAAACCAAAACACCTTCTCTTCCATAGCAGGCCTGCTACTGTTTGCTCGATTTTCTAAGCATCAGAAACTGTCAAAGGCAAATCCGAACATTTAAGTGGTGTTTGGTATTACATGTTTTCAGCTTATAATGAACCATATGAACGTAACTGAAAGTAGGTAATGAGAGATCATATTAATGAGTTAATTTTAAGATCCAAAAAAGTGTATGACTTGTGATAACAGTTGTAAAAATCTAATGTAACTAATTAAATAGGTACAATTGTTAAATTCTAAGGTAACTAATTAAATAGGTAACATTTGGCTACTGAGAAATTGACACTATCCAAAATTGACTTTTAGGCAATTGATAAATTGAAGTCAGACCATTCAATATGTTTAAACTTGTCAATGATGCGTTAGTAGAGTTTGGGGAATATTGTAAAGTTTGATGAGTATAACGTAAATTTAGATCAACACAAGCTCGCTAGCCAACCCTTTTTAACCAAATCACTGACCGACCCATTTTTGCCACAATGCCACTTATGAGTTATGCTTACCTTTTTAACGGGTTTGCTTACTGGACTTTACAACAGTCGATACCCATTCCTCGTATTTGAAGTTTTCCTGGCTCTTACGCTTCTTGCAGGGTGAAAGCTGTAAGATAATATAAAAGGAATTAGTTTGATAAAAAATGTTTGGCATGAGTTATGAATTATGGTTGACTATATACTACTTTTTTACCAGATAGACAATTTTAAGTTTAGCTATATACTAGTTGAATGCTTAAAGAAGATGATGTTATTTGCAGATATATTGACCTAAAAAAGGGCCTCTTATTCGGTAGCAACGTTCATCACGCGCTGGTGGCACCATTTTTCATCCCTTCGTTAATACCAGTGACAATAGCATGCTGGAAAGGAGTGGTATAACTGAAACCATCACCACATAAAAATGATGACCCTAACCTATTTGATTAATACATATTGGGGCCCTATGTGGGAACACCTCATGACCGCAAGTGCCTGTTATACTGTTAGGTTGCAACGACTCTCACTAACGGCAGTCGACGCAACCCACTTGTTGCCATGCCAATACCATTAATGACATTGCCTTATGAAAAGGCCCATTGACCAATTCACCAAGGATTACTTTCACCAACCTGGATTGGACCTATGATCCAGACTTATGTACATCTGTATGCAAGCTAATATGATGTCTAACTCTTCCCTAAAATAATTTTACACGCTCACGTACATCTGGGTGTCCAGTTATGTTTCTATCAACTGTTCTTGTCGCATCATTACTTCTTCAAATGCAGAAAAATAAGCAATTCCAAACGTCCCCTTATTTACCAATCCCGTTCATAAACATACTAATGACTTATATCTTTACAAACGAAAATAAAAAAAGAATAGAAATTTACTTATTTGCGTTTGAGATGACGATGAAAGATTTGAACGTTAGCCTTTTAAGCTTCCTGCCACGTGACAGACTCCTGACCCTTTTTATTGCAAACTAAAAACAAAATACATAGAAAAAATATTAGTGGCAAAAGAGCGGGTCCTTTTGACAGCTATGCTATAATAAGTTATAAAAACACCACCATTGCCTTTCACGAAAATATCCAGATTATTAACATGCATTGGGCCGAGGACCGAGTGTGTGCGTCTAAGTTCTAGCAATTTACAGATATGTTAAAGATACGTAAGAAATACATCTCAGTAGAATTTTGACAGTTATGCTATTAGAACTTGTGTTTCTTCACTATTGTCTTTCGTAAAAGACAGAACTTGAGTGATCAATGAGATCACTGTTAAAGGGGTGGAAATAAAACACATAAAAGATGCTACTGCAGTTACGTAAATATAAACTTAGCACGTTCTGCAAGCATGCTACAGGAAAAAAAAAAAAAAAAAAAAAAAAAAAAAAAACCTTGCATATCTTGTGGAACTTGAGTGACCCAACCGACATAAAAAGCACCCATATTTACCCAAACTCACGCACTTTGAAACCTCTACTAGAAGCAGAGAGAAGCATAAAATATATTTTGCTTTCACTGCCATTAAGAAGAAGAAAAAAAAGGCCAACGCAAATGGGGAATCCACTTGTTTTCTGATGCGTGGTTTTATGACCTTACAACAGGTTTTACCTCTCGAGGGATCTCAAGAGGCTTGCAATCCCCACCAGGCAGTGTACCTGACCGATGTAGTATAGTGTAGTGGCAAGTACCGGGGGATTGATCGTTCTCTAGGGGAATAGTGTCGTTAGGATTGAAAGACTACTCTAATAGGTCTAAGGGTGAGGGAAGATTCTTTTTGTATTTTTATATTTTATGGAAAGCAAGTAAAATCTCAGGTTTGAAGGAGTGGGCGGAATTAGTTGCTAATCAACTAACCCAAATAACTACAAATGCAAATAAAATAAAATAACTGAAAATAAAAAGGTTGTGGAACTTATATGGAGAGAAATGTGTTTACTTAGATTTCCTTACTCCCTAACTATCTTTTACCGGTTGATTAGTGTGTATTAATTGCGTGGATAACGGGTGTATTCCTTAATACCAATCGTGGGGTGGCGTACGTACTTCCCCAACTCTATAAGCTCCTACTTCACTCCTATGTCGAGCCGGCTAAGAAGCTCCTAACATGGGATCACTAGAATTCGCTCATGCATTAAATACAACCATAATAACCTTAGTACGCATTGGTTCATGTTTCTTAAGACGTTCAAGCAAGTTACCGTATAGGAGGTTAGCCAGTTTTCTTAAGCCTAACATCGATAAACAATCATCCAATACAATTAATAACACACCAACAACTAATAATCAATAGTTAGGTTTCATTAGATCTAAGCAAACACAAGATAAATCTAGCCTAGCATGTTAATTAAAAGACAAGAACAAGATATAATCAAACAACACATAGACATATTGAATGATTAATTGATTACTTATCTTCAATTAAACATGGGAGATCCAAGGGTATAAAACCCTTAAAAATGGCAGAAAATTCGTCTTAGGGTTTCTCCTCACAAAGTTTCACACTATGAATAAAAATTGCAAAACTATATATAGAATTAAGGGGCTGACGGCGTCACGTTGTAGGAGGTGACGCCGTCACCTCGCCGCGGCTAGGGTTCCCGGATGGTCTTCCTGACGCCGTCCCTCTTTAATCCTCCAAAATCCGCTCTGGCGCGTCAAGGGTTGACGCCGTCAAAATTGTGCTTGACGCCGTCTCTCTTTAACTTAAACCGTGACGACCTTGATCACCTTAAAGGGTGACGCCGTCATATTTCCATTGTAAAACTCTCTGGCGCGTCACGTGTATTTTGTCATATCCACCTCTTTTGCCAAGCCGTGACGCCGTCAGGAGCAATCCTTGACGCCGTCACGTGTACTTTTCCAGCAGCTTTGGAGACTTTGTCATTTTATTCACTTTTATGCTCCAAAAACGTCCAAAATGCTTCCTTTTCCAGATTTCTTCTCCAAAGTACCTAAAATGACAAAAGGAACGATTTAGGGCAATATTTGATCAAATAAATACGATTTAGGGCTTAAATGACCCCCTAAAAGCGGTACACTTTTCGCTTCATCAAATACCCTTACACTTGAGATTTGCTTGTCCTCAAGCAAATGCGCTTTTATTCTAATCAAAATACTAGTTAGGGGTCATTTAACGCTAATATAAAAGTAATTACAACAAATAGTCGTTCCACTTTAATCATAATAAGCACGGAGATTACAAACTAGCACCTCACAAGTAGTGTTTAGATACTCACATCTCTCAGGTGTCATAAAAGTATATCTCATAAATGAAAATGGATAATATCTCTCACTACCTGTCATAGCAAATAGATTACCATAGGCTTGGGAAAGGGTCAAAAACCTCCTCCACTAGGCATAAGCACCTAAGATAAACTATCAAAGAGGGCTTTTAAACGGGTTATAACGTTAGGTGTAGGGATATGATAAACACGATTTTGTTGGATAAATGATATTTTGCTGGTGGCGAGTTAAAGATCTTGGTTGATTACAAGTACAATATGGCGTTGCTAAGCCAAGACTAGACTCGACTTAAGCTAAAAACAAAATAACAAAAACATAAAATGAGACGGGATGGTAGTCCGTATGTTTTTTTTCTACTTTTCTTTTTCTCATTTTTTTTGTATTTTTCTTGAATTTTTCGATTTTTTTTTCGACATACACTCTTGCCCTACCATCCAAAATAATACATCGTAGGGGCGTCGCATTCCCCTTACACTTGAACTTTTACATAACTTTACAATTACTATTCTATCGACTCGAATTAAGATAATCGAAACACTTGGAGTACTTTTTAAAATATTTAGCACATATGGGGGTAATAATGTTGTTCTTCCCCATTACTCCATTACACTAGTACTTTACCCATGAGTCCCAATCGTCCCTAAACAATATGTACAAGGATATGACTCGACTTAGCAACCATGTAATTAATTAGATAATTAACTTGGGGTTTAAACAAATGTTGTAACAATAATGCACTAAAGATGAGTGCATACAAGGTAGGCTAAGGCGATTTGGGTGTACATTTAAGTGGGGTGTAACAAATTCTTACTTTAAGTAAAATGCTTACAGTTAGAAACGAAAAGATAGGCTCTGAGGGGTGTACTAGGGGTATCGTGTACTAAAAATGAGTACAACGCAAAGGGTGTGGGAGAATTACTTGACCAATGTAGCCAATGTAATTATAACAAAAACACAGGTGTAAAACAATGGGTTAATCCTAATGCCTCTTATCATGTAGTAAATCTAACTACACGAATGTAGTCTCACTTGTGGTCTTGGAATGGTCCTAACGCAAGTTCTAGAATCTAAGTGCTACCGGTACACACATCATAGCATAAATTCTTTTCCTACCAATTCTAGGGGGAACCTCACATATTTGGGGGTGGAAAATTTTTTTAGTGGTACGGTTTTTGTGCTAGTCATATAACTTCCTATCCATGAGACGCTCATTAAGATCAAGGTTTCACTCCTATATGTTGTAAAAAAATTTAAATTTGGCACTAAAATTGCCTTAACAGGTATTTCTCTCAGTTTTATTACACATCTACCATTAAACAAACAAAAATCAAGCGTAATAGCATTCTCTAAAGTATCGTATTTTACCCCCCCCCCCCCCCTTACACTTAAGATGAACATTGTCCCCAATGTTCAAATAACAAGATGTAAAAGTAAATAAGGTAAAAGAATGAAATCAAATACTCCCCTGATTCGTTCGGTGGATAAAGAGGTAACATGGTTAGATCTTCTTCCAAGGTAATGTTGAAGCTCCAAGACTAAAGCAGCGCTAAAAGCTAGATTCCACATACATCTCCTTGTCCAAAATAACCTGTTAAACCTGAGAAAACAAACACGAAAACCTGCATAACATCGGTGGGATAAATCTATATAAGAATATAATGCTTGTGGAATGATTATTTTGCAGATTCCTGGAGTTTATAAGTTAGAGATTTAATAAAAACTTTTTATGATTCCGGTAGAAAAACAAAACTTTCAAAAATTTCAAAAAATTAAAACCTGACGCCGTCAGGTTGTAAGGCCTGACGCCGTCAGAAATGATCTGACAGAATTCTCATGTTAAGTTTCCGGAAAATTTCTGGAAAAACCTTTACCTTACTTCCTGGAATTCCTGCAAAATATCATTATGACTCGATACAAGCATTTGACTCAAACAATTACTAATATGTATGTTAATTTATTATTGTTACGATTCATGTTCATTTGTTCTAATAAACCGATTTGGATTTCCCTTACACTTATCTTTTTGCAAAATACCTTTATATGTAGTTAAGACGAAGTTAAAAACAAGATAAAGCATTTTCACAATTTAGTTTTGAACATGAATCAATAATAATAAAAATTAAACATACATACGGAAGCAAATAAAATCAAACAAACAAATAAATAAACACACAAAGCAAATAAAGCTTGGGTTGCCTCCCAAGAAGCGCTTGTTTTTGTTCGAGTCACGAGCCTGACTCTACCCTTATTTAACGGAAATAGGGGAGGTTTTCCCTACACTTAGGGTTAAGTGCGGGTGATAGTAGCGATACATACCAGCTCGGTAGGAGTATGCCACATGAGGAAAGATTGGTGGATGAATTATATGCTCAAAGGGGTGTGCTCCTTTCATCATAACCTTACCTAGTTCACTTTGGTCAATGGGTGAGTTAAAGTGTTCTCCTAAAAAGGGATAATTTTCTATCAACTTCGAGAGATTCCTAGTTGGGAATCCATCTTGACCTAATAAACCCGGTTTAAACCCATAGTGTTTCTTGTGATTAATCATGAATGGGTGATGTAAGTATGAAAGGTTATGATTCACTCCTATATTAGCTTCCACTCCACATGGCCTAGAGTCTACTACCTTAATCTTAACATTACCCGGACTACGTGGTTTGATGGATGGATCGGGACCTTTTTTAATTCCTAAATCCACATCTAAAGATGGAAGATTAGGTAACGGTTTTGGTTGAGGCTCCGGTTCATCAAAACTAGGAACTTCCATATAACTAAAAGAAAGGTTATGACTACAAGTATTCAAACCTATATCCTCTAGTTGTGTTTGGTCCAAGGGTTCTACCTCTATTGGGGTTCCTATAGTCTCTTCTACTTCTTCCGGGTAAGTCATGAGTGGTGTGTGTGCCTCAAATGATGGTAGGACTTGTGGGGTACTTGGTGGACTTATGTTACTTACCTCATTCTCCATAGTATCTAAATCACCTATATGTTCATCATGTGTTTTGGTAGGATCTAACCATGACATGCAGCTAGGTGGCTCAACTCTACCCACATGTGTGTCGTATGTTTTGGTGAAATCTATCCCACTCATGCAACTAACCATCTCAGAATCTTGGTTTGATTCTAAGTCCATGTTCTTAGAAACTAGGTCTCTTTGCTCATACGAATCCACCAATTCGTTCCACTTATGGGTCATGGTTAGGAAGCTTTCCTCAAAATTCATCCAAAGGGCCCGACTAAAAGGAATTGATCCAGATAATGCTCGTCTAATAGAAATCTCACATGCATAGAATTCATTAAACCCATCTAACCTTACCCCTAACTCCTTTTGGAAATCACAAAGATCACACAAAAATTCATAGGAATGATAGGAAACAAATCTATTGGTGAAATATAATTGTTCCTCTATTGTCAATGATCTAAATGGAATTTCATCCATCATAGTGACAAATGAAAATGGTTTTACAAACAAAGGGCACAAAGAAAAAGATAGACTACAAGAAATCCAGAAAAATAAAATAAAAATCTCACTAGAAAGGAATCTAGTGAGTAGACCTAATAAAATAAAAATTCAACCTAAACAATAACTATTCCCCGGCAACGGCGCCAAAAACTTGATGCGTGGTTTTGCGACCTTACAACAAGTTTTACCTCTCGAGGGATCTCAAGAGGCTTGCAATCCCCACCAGGCAGTGTACCTGACCGATGTAGTATAGTGAAGTGGCAAGTACCGGGGGATTGATCGTTCTCTAGGGGAATAGTGTCGTTAGGATTGAAAAACTACTCTAATAGGTCTAAGGGTGAGGGAAGATTCTTTTTGTATTTTTATATTTTATGGAAAGCAAGTAAAATCTCGGGTTTGAAGGAGTGGGCGGAATTAGTTGCTAGTCAACTAACCCAAATAACTACAAATGCAAATAAAATAAAATAACTGAAAATAAAAAGGTTGTGGAACTTATATGGAGAGAAATGTGTTTACTTAGATTTCCTTACTCCCTAACTATCTTTTACCGGTAGATTAGTGTGTATTAATTGCGTGGATGACGGGTGTATTCCTTAATACCAATCGTGGGGTGGCGTACGTACTTCCCCAACTCTATAAGCTCCTACTTCACTCCTATGTCGAGCCGGCTAAGAAGCTCCTAACATGGGATCACTAGAATTCGCTCATGCATTAAATACAACCATAATAACCTTAGTACGCATTGGTTCATGTTTCTTAAGACGTTCAAGCAAGTTACCGTATAGGAGGTTAGCCAGTTTTCTTAAGCCTAACATCGATAAACAATCATCCAATACAATTAATAACACACCAACAACTAATAATCAATAGTTAGGTTTCATTAGATCTAAGCAAACACAAGATAAATCTAGCCTAGCATGTTAATTAAAAGACAAGAACAAGATATAATCAAACAACACATAGACATATTGAATGATTAATTGATTACTTATCTTCAATTAAACATGGGAGATCCAAGGGTATAAAACCCTTAAAAATGGCAGAAAATTCGTCTTAGGGTTTCTCCTCACAAAGTTGCACACTATGAATAAAAATTGCAAAACTATATATAGAATTAAGGGGCTGACGGCGTCACGTTGTAGGAGGTGACGCCGTCACCTCGCCGAGGCTAGGGTTCCCGGATGGTCTTCCTGACGCCGTCCCTCTTTAATCCTCCAAAATCCGCTCTGGCGCATCAAGGGTTGACGCCGTCAAAATTGTGCTTGACGCCGTCTCTCTTTAACTTAAACCGTGACGACCTTGATCACCTTAAAGGGTGACGCCGTCATATTTCCATTGTAAAACTCTCTGGCGCGTCACGTGTATTTTGTCATATCCACCTCTTTTGCCAAGCCGTGACGCCGTCAGGAGCAATCCTTGACGCCGTCACGTGTACTTTTCCAGCAGCTTTGGAGACTTTGTCGTTTTCTTCACTTTTATGCTCCAAAAACGTGCAATATGCTTCCTTTTCCAGATTTCTTCTCCAAAGTACCTAAAATGACAAAAGGAACGATTTAGGGCAATATTTGATCAAATAAATACGATTTAGGGCTCAAATGACCCCCTAAAAGCGGTACACTTTTCGTTTCATCATTTTCCTAAGAGAATGATACGTGAATGTATCAAAAACAGAAGCCTTACCTAGTCAATCCAACCAACTTTCTTACGAACTTCCTGAACTCTTATTTAGAATGAGAATTAGCCTCTGCGTCACCTCCAGTGAAGAATTTAATTAGTTAACTCTTACTTAAAGAAAGGTTCACTAATATAGGGGTGAGGTTAAAGGGGTGCGGTTCAGACCGTTTTGACCCATTATTATTAGCCATCTAATTGTGAACTAATGAAATGACCATCTCCTGAATCGCTTTCTTCCTGTTAATGATTTGCAAGGCGACTCTACACCTCTCAAAAACTGCCATCTCAGTTGTGTTTTTTGTTCATTTACTCCACTAAGCTCATAAGCTCACATTTTTCCTGTTATGGCTGCAACTTATTAAAGGTGTGCTGATACTTGGGTCATCCATAACATGAAAACGCAAGTTTGCAGGCTGCGGTTGCACTATACGGGAAATAAAAAGCCATGTTTTGTTTATTATTTGAGGAAACGATGTTTACTTGGTTCATAATCATCAAATGCAAATGCAACTAACTATGTTGAGATGTGCTGGTCATTTGGTCGCCCGTACCATCAGAATATAAGTTTGCAGGCCGCAATTGAGCTAAAGCGAAAACAAACAAAAGATTAAAGAAATTAGTATACTCATGGGTCTGCTGCTTCTATTATTCAAGTTGAAGAGACTAAAGGTAAGCATACTTTCCCGCGTCTGAAACAAACAGTTGGTTCTTGAATGTGAATATGATCGCTTAGTTGTCGTTCCGGTTGCTGCAAAAGATGGGGGAAAATGTAAATATGAAAAAAGAAACCACTGGACAATATTTGTACATAACTAAGAGCTGCATATTTGTAACAGTGAACAATAATTAAAAGAAACCATAGTCAAAAGCATGTGATAAACAAATGTTTGTAAGAGTGAACAAAGAATTAGAATTAAGCATTATAGATGAAGCTATAGTTTGGATCTTGTAGATGCTAACCATATTTCATGCAATACAAATGTATGCGGAGCACAAGAGCACAGGTGAATTCGCTCTTGCCTATAACTGATTGGCACTGTTGTGTTAACTTTTCTATATGTTGGTGTAGTGATAGACAACGCATCTCGGTGATTGGGCAGGTGTCATTAATGCGCAGTACAGCTGCATTTTTTGCTCTTGTTGCCACATTAGTTCTGTTCTGGTCTGGGATAAGTGATTGAATATATGGGATCCAGCTCCTTGGCGCTTACAACCAGATTCTACTATTAAACATATATCCATGGGGAAACACACATAAGAACTGTGTTCAAGAGATTTCATGCATCTTTCAATGGTGTGTTCAGATAAATGTGGGCAAGAAGCTAAACGGTTTCGCAACTCATGCTTAGTGTCATGGAAATACAATTGAAGATTTTTTGCATTATTGTTTTCACTGCTCGATCAAGCCATTTAAAAAATGATAAACCTGTCCTTGCACTCTAAATGTATAGACTCCTTTGTTCCTTCTACTAAGACTACTATCTGATCTCTCTCCGATAGACGTAAAAGCAAAAAGGTTATTATATGTTCTCACATATGTTATCTAGCTAGCATGATACGACCATCCGAGCAACAAAAATTGGCCGTTTCAGATTAGAATCTTATAACACCAAAATGCGTAGAATTTGTCATCAGAGGGAGCACATCAAATTTTTGTGGGATGGAGCCTAAAACATTTCTACCCAGATTTTGAGCGTGGGAAACTACCAAACATGGGCATTAACTGTTCAGCATTCAGGCCCTCTGATAGTTGTTAAGATATTAACAAACGGGTGAAGGGATAACATAGCTCTATAAAATAGTAATAACTTATACAGTATATATTTATGCACTAACCTGTTATCTCATTTAAGACGACCGAAGATCGATTAGAACACTCTCCTTGTTCATAACTACTGGATACATATTACCATTATTCAACTTTATTGGGTAAGCATGCACATGCGTATCCGTCTTCATAGTCTTTATTGGGTGTGCACTCTTTAAATAGATACATATGCATAAACACTTCTCGATCGTCGGCTTGAATTTTCTTTGATTAGTTTCTTAGTATGCAGATGTGTAGTGCATCTATAACTGTCTTGAACCATTGCTGAGTTAACTTGACCTCCAACATCTATTCCAGATAAACAAAAATTCACAATTTAATATAACAAAAAAAGGACATCAGTTTAAGAAAACTCAACCAAAACAAATTAGTGAAAGTCAATTAGTTGTTTTATTAAGCATTAATAAAAAGGCTATAGAGGGTTATTATTTCGAATCATTCTGCTGTCATATCTAATAATGCTACTTCACTTTTGTGAGCTGGATGTCTATATCATGGCCATTTTTCGTTTTACCCTCTTATTTGCATAAAGACACCTATGTGATCTAAACTGAATTGCACACATATTCTCTTATTTATCCTTGCTGGGTAGCATAAGAACAAACGTGACAGAAGATGATTATGCAGATCCTGTGAAAATTGATGTCAAAACATACACGTAACGCACATCAAATCAGAAAAGGAAAAAAATATCGTGTGTGTGATATTAGGGTTTTAGGAAAACATATCGTGTGTGAGAGATGAATGAGCATATTAGGGTTTTGGGAAAAAATATACTCTTGGACTTTATTTTACTTTTTTGTAGATCAATATAAATTTTGTTTTGGGATTTTGATCACAACTAATGGAGTGGCTCCATTGGTTGTGACGTTTGCATACCATTTAAAAGGCACAGGTTCGAACCTCATCATCCTCATTTATAAACTAATTAATTCGAATTTTATTTGCTTTAATTAATCCGAATTTTATTTGCTTTAATACTTGCTTAGGTGGACAAACTATGATGACATGGCTTTAAATGACAATTACATGGCAATAAAATGGACATATCTTGGTTAATCTACGTGTAACGCCTCCTATTATATATAATGTAGATATATATATATATATATATATATATAATATATATATATATATATATATATATATATATATATATATATATATATATATATAATATATATATATATATATATATAACTATGATGACCAATCGCCTACCACCCAACCAAACCCTAACCATGCTACGTGGGTTTCTAATGATGCCCATGTGCGCATGCTACTGTTATCTACAATCTCTGAGGCTGCCTTTCAGCATGTACAAGGCGAAACATCCAGGGAATTATGGCTGGCCCTGGAACGCGCCTTTGCTCCTCATACAATTTCACGAGAGTATACCCTTAAGTCTCAACTTTTACGTTTCAAGATGGAACCTGATGAAACCAGCTCTGCGTATCTTCTTCGTGCCCATGAATATGCTGATGCTCTCGCCAACATAGGGGAGTCGTTCAAGGAAAAAGGTTTGGTAATGCTTGTTGTCACAGGTCTTCATGAGGAATATGATGGTTTTAAGTCACAAATTGTGGGTCGACAATTTCCCACCGCCTTTACTGATTTACATGCCCTACTCTCAGATCATGAGTATATGATCAGAAAGCCACAAGCAGCTCCAACTCAGGCCTTTACAGCCTCGGTTCCTATAGCCCACTCGCAAACAGCCCCGCCTTCCTTACCACCTAACACGGTTAATGCCCTTCAGCAGCTTATGACTCATATTGGCCTTCAAGTGCCCCAGCCTGCCTCACAATTTTCTCCCCAACAGCCTCAGGCCAACTATGCTTCCAGGGGCCGGGTCATGGCTCTTACGGTCATGGTCGGGGTGGCTGAAACAACACTCTCAACAACAATTATAACAACTCTAATGGTGGTAATCGTAGTCAATTTTCTTGGGCTTCTAATCAAAATACGGTCTTTGGTACTTGTAACAGATGTGGCATTGGACATATTCCCTCTCAATGTCCTAATAGGGATCCTAGCACTATGAGGACTACATTACCCGCTACACACTATGCCGATTATCATTCACAAGCAATAATCAATTGGCTTTCAGACACCGGTTGCAATGGACACTCAGCCATGGATCAACAAAGCCTTGACCACACAGAGCCATACTATGGTAAGGATTCTCTTTATGTTGGCAATGGTGAAAGTCTCCCCATTTTACACATCGGCTCGACCAAAATTTATTCCCCACACAAAACCTTTATCCTATCAAATATCCTTCATGTTCCTCAACTACAACGAAATCTCCTTTCTGTACAAAGATTTTGTTCTGATAATCATGTGTTTTTTGAATTTCACTCGAATTTTTTTTACTGTGAAGGACACGTTTACACGGAGAACCCTCCTCACGGGTCCAAGTGACAATGGGCTCTATTCTCTCCGCCTTCCGCTTCCTCGTCCTATTCACAAAGTTGCTTTTTCTGCTGTTCGTGCTTCTGCTGACACATGGCATCGAAGACTTGGACATCCACATCCAGATCTTTTGAAGTCTATGTTATTTAATTTTTCTCTTCCTGTTAGCAATAAAAGTTTGAGTCCCTCTTGTAATTCTTGTCACATGGGGAAATCCTCAAAACTTCATTTATTACCTTCCACTTTTTCCAGTAAACATGTGTTAGACTTAATCTTTTGTGATGTTTGGGGTCCTGCCTCGGTTAAATCATTTAATGGTGATTCTTATTTTCTGTTATGTGTTGATCATTTTACACGTTATATGTGGATTTTCCCGTTGAAACATAAATCTGACGTTTGTGCCACTTTTAAAACATTTCATGCTATAGTTGAATGATAATTTAACTCCAAGATTAAATCTATTCAAACTGACTAGGGAGGAGAATTTCATCTTCTTTCTTCTTTTCTCTCTTCTCTGGGTATCATTCACCGCCTCTCATGTCCTCACACCAGTGAACAAAATGGGTTTGTTGAGAGACGCCACCGACATGTGGTAGAAACAGGTCTTACCCTTCTTGCTCAGTCAGGCATTCCTAAACATTTTTGGAATTTTGCCTTTGACACATTTGTTTTTCTTAAAAACATAATGCCCTCTCGAGCTGCCTCCAAAATCTCACCTTTTGAACACCTTTTTAAACACAAACCTGACTATTCCTTCTTACGGGTGTTTGGTTGTCAATGTTATCCTCACCTACGTTCCTACAATCCTCACAAAATGGATTTTCGTTCTTTACCATGTCTCTTCCTTGGTTATAGTCCAGCTCATCATGGATATCGTTGTCTTGACCTCAAATCCAAACGGCTTTATATTGCTCGTCATGTTCGTTTCAATGAACAATTCTTTCCCTTCCAACACAAATCTTCCACACCACCACCATACTCCCAAGCTGAACCCTATATATCCTCCTTTCCTATTTCTTGTCTCTCACCCACACATGACCAAATTCCATCCAACGAGCAAACTCCCTCACAACAACCAAACACCTTGGCCCACCTCCCTACCTCACCACAAGAGGCTCACAACCAGCCGAATACACCTGACAGCCCAATTCATCCCACTAAACCAACCCCATGCCCAAATGACATCCTGCCTGACTCCACAACCTCCGCCGCACCCACTCCACCACAGCCCAACCTCCAACACATCAACCCACTACAACTAACCCAACCGTCACCCTCTCCAGACCCGCCCACCTACGCCAAAATCCACCAAAAACAAAACGGTTTGATCCCTCCGCCTTCCACACCACCACCAGCCCACCTATCACTTAACCTACTACTTTCACTGTTGCTAACAAGGATCCTCAATGGCAACAAGCCATGTCTGAGGAATACAGGGCTTTAATGAAAAATAGTACGTGGACATTGGTTCCACCCGTCTCTAATGCTAATGTGGTTGATTGTAAATGGGTGTATAAACTTAAACGGGATCAACATAGGGCTATCAAACGCTACAAGGCATGCTTGGTTGCAAAAGGTTTTAATCAGCAGGCTGGTGTTGATTATCAAGAAACCTTCAGTCCGGTTGTCAAACCGACTACTATTCGGGTTATTCTTTCGTTGGCGGTCACCCATGGCTGGTCCCTTCGTCAGTTAGAAGTCCAGAATGCATTTTTACATGGTGATTTAAAGGAAACTGTTTATTTGCGACAACCTCCGAGTTTTGTGGACCCTGCTAAGCCGAATCATCTATGTCTGCTCCACAAGTCTTTATATGGGCTGAAACAAGCCCCTAGGTATGGTTTCAACGATTGTCCAAGCCTGCATCTCTTGGATTTAGAGGATCTACACTGATCCCTCTCTTTTATTTATTCTTCTGTAGGCACCTTTCTATACATGTAGTTTACGTGGATGATATTATTTTAACAGCAACAATGATACAGCCATTAACGTGTTGTTAAGAGCCTAAGTTCTAGTTTTCCCTTCAAGATAGGTCCTTTTTATTTTTGGTATTGAAGTCAATCAAATGGTTCGGATGTTTCCTCTCTCATAAAAAGTATATTGGAATATTAACCAAAGCTGGTCTTTCGCAGTCCAACCGGTCTCTTTCCTTGCTCAACAACGCTCCTTTAACATTGTGACAACCAAGTTTCGATAACCCTTCGATATAGAAAAGTCTTCGGGCTCTTCAGTACCAACATTAACTAGCCCGGACATTGCTTTGTTATCAACAAGGTTTGTAATTTATGCATTCCCCAACAAACCACTGGTTGCTGTCAACGGTTCTCCGATACCTACGTGGCACCCTGAATCATGGTCTCCTTTTCAAACAAGCCTCTGGATCTACTCTACATCTTATACAGATGCGGACTGGGCTGGTTGCCCGGATGACCGTCGATCCACCGGATTTGCTATCTATCTTGGTCATAATCTTGTTTCTTGGTCGGCACGGAAACAACGACTATCTCTCGGTCTTCTATTGAATCTAAGTATAAAGCCTTAGTGACAGTGGCTGAACTACTTGGCTGATCTCTACTGCCAGAACTTCGGGTGCCTGTGAAATCTGCTCCGATATTATGGTGTGACAATTTGGGGGCTACATATTGTCTGCAAATCGTTTGCATGCTCGTATGAAACATGTTAAGGTGATTTTCATTTTGTGCGAGAAAAGTTGCTCAAGGAGACTATCTGTTCAGTTATCTCTAACATGATCAAATTGCTGATGTTTACAAAACCATTACCTACTGTAGGTCACGTATAAATCTCAAACACACTCGTTAATACAATAACCACAGTACTACTACACTAGAATAAGCTACGTAAAGAGAGAAATAAGCTAATAAGATAACGAGAGAATAAGAAGAGAATAATAGAGAATGGATGGATTTCACTTAATCAAATGTTATACAAGCAGAGCTTTCGCAATATGAATGAAAACCAACAACTAAGAATGCATCCCATGCCTCCTATTTATAGGCAATGGGAGGGGAATTATTCTAGGAATATTCCCTTACATGTGATAAGAATAAACTAGCTAATGTGACGGTCATAGACTACTAATGGACCGGTCCAAACATACAAACATATATCCTATAAACGTTGCAACATATAAATGAACAAGACTGTAATTATTCAAAACATGTTCCTAACATCTCCCCTAAGTCTTGATCATCAATGTGCCCGACGTCTTCTTTGCTTCTTAGGCTTCCGACTCTTTATATCTTGTTCATTTGTTCTTGTTTAATGATGATATGTTGTTGTCTTTATCTGCCAATCTCCTAACGTCTTCTCGTCTTCTCCATCATGCTCATATGTCTTAGACTTGTTTTCTGCAACTTGTTCTCACTTTTCAATCTTAAAACTTGAGAAAGGTTGATGTGCTTGAACTTTTGACTTTACTATATCATATGTTGAACTTTTGATGTTACTGAGTCTTTGAGAGAACATTTCTTCAAGATATGAACATGATGGAGTCTTGATGGTCGAACTCCAGCTCCTCAGCAGCAGCAGCAGCAGCAACAGCACGAACCAACCGGTACTTACAGGCTCAGACTTGAGATCATCAACAGCATAGTGTGAAGACTTTCTCAAATCCTAACCCAGACCGTTCTGAACCGGATTCCCCCGAAAGGGATTACACGGACACACCGAAGTGCACCCACGATTCAGTGAGTCGCTGGAGATCACCCCACGACTGTAGACCGTTTGGAGCAAACACTAAGCGTAACTCACAAGGAGTTACCGAAGTGACCTGCTGTCAGAGTTGTTTGATGTTGCTCTGGCAGGATTTCCATTCAATCATTGATAATCACAATTGTGACTTCTCTCATGAATGTTCTTGGCAGATTGCTAAGATCTGCGAAGGACACTTTCTTAATTTTACATCTGCTGCCCATGATGTAGAACAACAGAGTAATACTAAGTGTACCTAAGAGATCTTTTACGAATCTCATGGCTCTAGACTCAATCAGTGCACATTTGTTTGGTCATCGAAGGCATGGAGCAGATTGCCTCCTTTTCAATATCAACACTCTCGTAATGAGAGGTCGATAGATTATGAAGGGTTCTCCGTGTGAATGAAACAAATGTCTTTTGAGAGACACTTGAGTGGCTTAGAAGGTTTTTTAGTGCGTCACTGGGTCCATGACGTCTTTAGTCTTCAATACCGGTGATGCTCATCAACCAGTAGATTATGAATTGAACCCGGTGTCTGCCCTAAGGTTGAACAAATGGAGGGCTATTTCTTTTCACCCTTTTCTTTGTTTTTTTTTTTTTTTTTAATTCTTCAACCCCTTCTTTCTCCGTTCATTCATTTTCTCCTTTTTATATCATACCTAGGACTTTCTAGTTCTAAACTATTGGTATTGTCCTTGGGTAGATCCCTCCGGCTCTGGCGAATCATAGGACGGTTTTCCCTAACCTTAGTCACCTTATAACTCCATGACTATCCTAATGATGCCATAAAACCAAAATCATTGAAAATTCTCTCAAAGTGTCGATAATTGTAAAGACATTTTGTTGACACCTTGAGAGTTTGATGATTTTCAGAAATACTCCCCCTTAACATGTGCGTATAAGTATTAAATTTTGAAATTTGCACATGCCGGGAAGAGTTGGCACTTTTGAATTGATTGACTTTCAATGAACCTGATCGTTGCGAGACACGCTTACATCACCAGTTAAACTGGCTTGAAATTATTACCCGTCCAGATCAGATTCAAAGATTATCGCTCGAAATCGGTACATTCTACTCAGACACGTCCTTTGCGAGACACGCTTACATCACCAGATAAACTGGCTTGAAATTATTACCCGTCCGGGACATGTCCTTTCGACTACTGACTTTCCTATTCGTCAATTCGAGGGTCAATTCTGAGTTTGAGCACACGAGATTCCAGCAAATGAGACTTCATATTTTAATCATCTTTTACTTCTCCCCCTCAAAAATAGCATACTCATGATGTTTTTGGAAAAACGTTTATGATTAAAATATGCTGTTTTTGAGTTTTAGGGAAGAATTTTCAAGAACATTGATAATTCTTTGAACAAAGATTATATTTTTCAAATACTCCCCCTTAACAAGGGAATACTTGTCCTTATGAGCAGAATGTTTGGAAAAACTTTTAGAAAACATTCTGGTTTTAATTCTGCTCATAAGTAAGAAGCTTTCGCTCCTTTTTCAGGATTGAGGCACTGAAGCGTACCTCAGGGTCCTTTCTTTGAGGTCTGGGTTGTACACTGTTATGTGTGCACAAGCCGTAATGCACAGGCCAATGTGAAGGAATAATGAGAAAAGAATAATGTATAATGATACTATATTCTTACATCAACCGCCTTTGCCAAAAGTTGTGAACACTGGGTCGGTCCTCTGGAATAATCTGATAGCAAAAGGTGGACGACCCCCAACATAGCTTTCTAGCCTCCTCATCTGATCCCGATGGTATAACCGTTCTTCCATCTTCCGAATAAATTCCTTGACTTGTCGCAGCTCCTTCGAATTCCATCTTCTTGATTTTTTCAACACCGAATCTCGAACTCCATTAGCTAACCCATCACGTACACTCTTTAGGGTGTCGTCACAGAACTTATGAATTTCATTGAATGCCATGAAACGGTGAAAATCTGTTGTGCTTCTGTAGACGAACCCAAAGACTGGACTATGTAGCATGGTGTACTGAGGGTCCTTTTTGCTGTTGAGAAGGAAGTGTGGTTCAACAAGGTTAAGCTGAGTCTGATAACTTTCAACACCAAGCTGGAGATCTTCTACACGTTCTTTGATGATGGTTCTCCTGATGTAATGACAGATGGAAGTACTGAGTGCATATCGAAGCTCGTTGGTCAGATGCTGCAGTTTGCCCTGGACCTTCATTAGATACATGTCTTCAATATCATTCAGATTTAAATCAAGAAAATCCGCCTCTGAGAATGTGTAGAGATTGTTATCGATTCTTCTTACTGTGATCTCTTCGAGAAATATATAATCGCATCTTCTGGATCCACTCACATTGATGACGGCCATTATTTTGAGATCACTGTAAACTAGTTCTCGGGATTTCTGGAGAGCAAGTTTGTACTTGTACCAGCTTTGTCATTTAGAATACCAGTGATGAATCCCCAACTCTGCATCACGATCATATTTGACGAGCTTTTTAACAAACAGACGTCTGTTAATAGCTTCTTCTTCAATAGCTGATTGTGTGTAATGAGCCGCTGGTGTGAAAGTGATAGATGTAGCGTACTTTGTCGTCCCTTGAGCTCCATTCTTTAGAAGTTCCAGATCTTTATTGAAGAACATTTGGAAAGGAATTTTCGAGTGATGAGATCTTCGAATCACGGACAGTGGCTTAGTCCAATCAGTGATGAATGGTTGATTCTTGACAACTTTCCTGACGACGTCTGGACTAGCCCAGTCGAAGTCACTTGACATTGCACGTGCAATGTTTTCAAGGTGATATTCAAGCTCTGCTGCGCTGTTGGATTTATCTTTAAGAAGAAGGAAAGCATCGTTCTTGATCCGACGGAGTTCCCTTTTGGTCATCTTCTTAATGTTAAGACTTCTTTTAATTTCTTGAGTAACAGCAAAGGTGCTGTCTTCAATTCGGGAAGCTTCGTCTGTCTGAACTTGAGCACTTGCTAGATGATCGAACCAGTCATTTCCTAGCTCATCCGAATCATTATCCAGCCATGTGACAACCGCTGGTCCAGTAGATGACTTTTTGCTGTGTGAAGGCTTGGACTTGGATGGCTTTGGTTTTGGTGATGATGGTGGTGAATGTGGTTGATCATCTTGTGGCTGGAATTCCATATCTTCAGTTGTAAACTGCTCATGGTGATGTTCGGTTTCAGTGGGACCAGAGGATTGATGTTTAGGAGGTAGAGATGTTGATGTATGTCCAGTTGGCTCCTGAATATGAATCCCTGACCCGCCTTTGTGTTTCTTTTGTTCGGGTTTAGGGTCCTGATCATCCTCATCATCCTCTCGAATGCGTTTTCCTTTGTCAGCCGTTTCCTTGCACGATCTCTTCTCAATATGTGTTTGAAGAGCTGCAATCAGGTTAATTTCTTCTTGAGAAGGAGAGGTAATTTCAAAGAGTCTGTCGAGAAGCACAAGCTCGATGTATTCAGTGGTGAGGTCAGGAAGTGGTTTGGTTTGGGAAGAAGAAGAGACGGCTTCTTTGATCTTTTCTTCAAGTTGGGAATCAATATGTTCATTTATGTTTTGTTGAAGATCAGGAAGAAATTGCTTAACAAATTTCTTTGTCTTGCGTGTCATATGATCTTTGATATTGAAACCGAGGAATTCATCTATCTTCTTCTTGCTTTCCTGCATCTCTTCCATTTGCTGAGACAACTTCTTGACCAAGCTTTCCATTTCAGCCAATTTTGTGGTAGCTTGGTTGTCTCGTTGTGCTTGTGCTCTCTTTACTGCCTTTTTAAGTTTCTTTGCTGCAGGAGACATAACTTCAACTTTTGTTACATGGACGATTCTTCTCTTGCTCTTTCCTTTGTAGGCCTTAAGAATATTCTCAGAAACAGTTGCTTTTGATTTTGATTTTGGTGATGAAGATCTCGACGATGATGGAGTGAGTGAAGGGATTGGTTCATCAGATTTAGCAGTTGATCCTTTTTGAGGTGAAGGTGGAGGTGTTGGATTCTTAGGCGGTGACCCAGGAGGTTGATGAGGCGAAAAGTGTACCGCTTTTAAGGGGTCATTTAAGCCCGAAATCGTATTTATTTGATCAAATATTGCCCTAAATCGTTCCTTTTGTCATTTTAGGTACTTTTGAGGAGAAATCTGGAAAAGGAGGCATTTTGGACGTTTTTGGAGCATTAAAGTGAAGAAAACGGCAAAGTCTCAAGAATCGGCTGAAAGTTACTCTTGACGGCGTCACAATTAACATGGGACGGCGTCATGCCTTGGCAAGAAAAGTTGGATGTGAAATTTACTCATGACGGGCCAGTGAGTTAGCATGAGAATTCTGACGGCGTCACGCTTTAACTAAATCAAGGGCGTCACGGCTTAAATCATAAGGGGACGGCGTCACGTTCATGATCCGACGGCGTCAAGCCTTGATAGGCCAGAATGGATTTTTGAAGAGCTAAAGAGGGACGGCGTCAAGAAGGTCACCCGGGAACCCTAAAAGCGGCGAGGTGACGGCGTCACAATGCATAAGGTGACGCCGTCAGATCCAAAAATCTATATATAGTTTTCTAATCTTTTGTCATAAGAGAGAGCTTAGTGTGTGGAATTTTGGGATAAAACCCTAAGACGATTTTAGCTACTTTTTCAGGGCTTTTTGCCTTGAGATCTTCCATGTTTCATTGAAAGATAAGTTATCAATTAATCATTCAATATGTCTATGTGTTGTTTGATTCTATCTTATGCTTGTCTTTTGTTTAACATGTTAGGCTAATTTTATCTTGTGTTTGCTTAGATCTAATGAAACCTAGCTATTGATTATTGGTTGTTAGTGTGTTGTTAGTTGTATTGGATGATTGTTTATCTATGTTAGGCTTAAGAAAACTGGCTAACTTCCTATTCGGTAACTTGCTTGAACGTCTTAAGAAACATGAACCAAACGCGTACTAAAGGTTTTTATGGTTGTATTTAATGCACAAGCGAATTCTAGTGATCCCATGTTAGGAGCTTCCTAGCCGGCTCGACATAGGAGTGAAGTAGGAGCTTGTAGAGTTGGGGAAGTAAGTACGCCACCCCACGAATGGTATTAAGGAATACACCCGTCATCCACGCGACTAATACACACTAATTAACCGGTAAAAGATAGTTAGGGAGTAAGGAAATCTAAGTAAACACATTTCTCTACACATAAGTTTCTCACCACATTTCATTTTTGTTATTTTATTTTATTTGCATTCGTAGTCATTTGGGTTAGTTGACTAGCAACTAATTCCGCCCACTCCTTCAAACCCGAGATTTTACTTGCTTTCATAAAACTATAAAAACATAAAAAGAATCTTCCTCAACCCTTAGACCTAATTAGAGTAGCCTTTCATACCTAACGAACACTATTCCCTGTGGAGAACGATCAATCCCCCGTACTTACCACTACACTATACTACATCGGTCAGGTACACTGCCTGGTGGGGTTGTAAGCCTCTTGAGATCCCTCGAGAGGTAAAACCTGTTGTAAGGTTACAAAACCACGCAATCAAGTTTTTGGCGCCGTTGCCGGGGAATAGTTATTGTTTAGGTTGAATTTTTATTTCTATTAGGTCTACTCACTAGACTCCTTTCTAGTGAGATTTTTATTTTATTTTTCTAGGTTTTCTTTAGTCTATCTATTTTCTTCGTGTCTTTGTTCGTAACCATACCATCCGACATCATGGAAGATGGTAATATCCTTAACCCCCACAACCCACCACCACAACAACCACCACCACCTCCTAGAGCCCGTACTTTAGGAGAGTATTCCCGTCCTAGCCACCATGGCTATCGAAACACCATTGAGCTCACTCAAGGAGCCAATATCACACCCTTGCGATCCGACACCATCCGGTTGGTGCAAAGCGGGTGCGCATTCCATGGACTTCGTTCTGAAGATCCTAATCAACATCTCAAGGACTTTCTTAAAATCGTTGATTCTATAGACCTTGATGTTGCCACTCGAGAGACGACCCGATTGCGTCTCTTCCAATTCTCTCTGCGGGACCAAGGTAGTCAGTGGCTAGAACGTCAACCCGCAGGATCCATTACCTCTTGGGATGATCTCACCACTCGTTTCCTTGCTCAGTTTTTCCCACCGGGAAGAACTACCAAGCTAAGGAATGATATCTTGATGTTCCAACAACGTCAAGGCGAAACTCTCTACGAGGCATGGACTCGATTCAAGGACTTACTCCAAAAAGTCCCTCACCATGGCATAGAACTTTGGCTCCAAGTCCAAATCTTCTATGACCATATCAATCTCTCCACGAGGCAAACCATTGACCAATCGGCCGGTGGCAAGCTACGTGATCTAAGTGCGGAACAATCATGGGCTCTCCTAGAGGATCTTGCTCTTTATGACAACGAAAGTTGGAGTGATCCCCGTGATTTGAATAAAACGGTCAAGGCAATATCTTTGCCTTCGAACAATTCAAGCACTTCCGACCGTAGGATCATAGAACTTGAAGACCAAGTCAAGTTTCTTATGAAATCCTACGAGGCTCCTAAACCTTCAAACCAAGTGAACAAAATCACTTCTTCATGTGAATTATGTAGTGGTTCCCATGACACTCGTGATTGCATGGAACTCCCCGAACAAGCTTTTGTGGACTACGCATCCTCGCGTACCGACGGAGCGGGAGACAAGTGGTACACTTTCAAACCCGAGCCAAACCATTACGGTGATTCATACAACCCCTCATGGAAAAATCACCCGAACCTTAGGTGGAAACAAAACCAAAACTCTCAACAAACCAATTCTTCCCACCCACCTAATCGTTTCCAATCAAGTGGTCCCAACTCGAACCGTACTTTCAGCAACAATCCTTCCGGCAATGGTAGTACCAATAACTTTGAAGGATTGATTTCCCAATTTATGGCATCTCAAGAAGCTCGGATAGCTAGATTCGAGACCGAATTCAATCAACAACAAACTGAGATGACCAATAAAATTGACAAATTGTTGAAAGCCCTCAATAACCAAGTGTTATCACCTCCACATAAGGACGCTAGGAACACAAATAGCGGACCCCAAGTAAAAGACCCCTCTTCATCCAAACACGTCCACTTTGTCAACATTGTCACTATTAAACCAATTGATAGGAATGAGGATAATAGTGAACCTAAGGATGAGGATAGGAAAGTCGAGGTTGATAAGGAAGTTAGGACAAGTGAGATTGAAGAAGTAGATGATGATGAGGACTACTTCAATAGGCTACCCACTAAGGAAGAGCGTGCATATCATACAAACCTATTCGATGACCCCGAGACACCATACTTCCTAGGTAGACCAATCATAGAAATAGGCGACCCTTCTAATCTCAACATACCATGCAACATCGGACATCTACATGTGTTGAAAGCTTACATCGACCTTAGATCGCCCATAAACATCATGACTAGAGCCCACTACAACTTGATAATGAAAAATCAACTTGGGTATAGGATGCTCCCTGACAAGGGTTGGATGAGTAACTTCACGGGAAGAGTTAAGGGATTACCGGTTTATGTAGGAAACTTCACCTATGTCACCGACTTTGTAATTGTAGAAGATATCCGCCCAATAGTCGATGCATCCTTGACTCAAGTGGTTTTTGGAAAACCATTTGTTGAGGTCTCTAGAATGACTTATGAACCTTCCTTAGGGATAGTTAGATTTAAGGATGAGACCGATGAAGTAAGCTACCAAATGCCATATAAGATAGAACAATTCCAACACTTGTCAAATGTTGAGAAGGAGCTTAAGCAAGCGGTCTACTATAGGAATGATGAGGATAGAAGTAAAGGAGTAGACTATTTTATGGAAAGGATATTCGGTTTCTACAAGGATTGTTTGAAATTAGGACCGGAATATAAAACCGGGAAGGAGAATGGCCTAGGAACCGTGACCGATGATGGAGTCACGTAATGTGCGTGACTTTGAGTCTAGCTACAAGACTCGTTAATAAAGAAAAGCGCTTCTTGGGAGGCAACCCAAGCTTTATTTGTTTTATTTGCTTTATGTGTTTATTTATTTGTTTGTTTGATTTTATTTGTTTCCGTATGTATGTTTAATTTTTATTCTTATTGATTCATGTTCAAAACTAAATTGTGAAAATGCTTTATTTTGTTTTTAACTTCGTCTTAACTACATATAAAGGTATTTTGCAAAAGATAAGTGTAAGGGAAATCTAAATCGGTTTATTAGAACACAAATTAACATGAATCGTAATAATAATAAATTAGCATACATATTAGTATTTGTTTGAGTCAAATGCTTGTATCGAGTCATAATGATGTTTTGCAGGATTTCCAGGAAGTAAGGTAAAGGTTTTTCCAGAAATTTTCCGGAAACTAAAAATGAAAATTTTTGTCAGGTCATTTCTGACGGCGTCAGGGTTATAACCTGACGGCGTCAGATTTAATTTCCAGAAATTTTTGAAAGTTTTGTTTTCATAAAAAGTTTTTATTAAATCTCCAACTTATAATCTCCAGGAATCTGCAAAATTATCAGTCCACAAACATTATATCCTTATATATAGATTTTATCCCGCCGATGTTATGCAGGTTTTCGTGTTTGTTTTCTCAGGTTAACAGGTTATTTTGGACAAGGAAATGTTTATGGAATCAAGCTTATGGCGATGCATTAGTCATGGAGCTTCAACATTCTCTTTGCAGGAAGATTTAACCGTGTGATTTCACTATCCAACGAGCGAATCAGGGGAGTATTTGATTTCATTCTTTTACTTTATGCTTTTACATCTTGTTATTTGAACATTGGGGACAATGTTCATCTTAAGTGTAAGGGGAGGGTAAAAGTACGATTTTAGAGAATACAATTGCGCTTGATTTTTGTTTGTTTAATAATAGATGTGTAATAAAACTGAGAGAAATACTTGATTAGGGTAATTTTAGTGCCAAATTTAAAATTTTTTACAACATATAGGAGTGAAACTTTGATCTTAATGAGCGTCTCACGGATAGGAGTTATATGACTAGCACAAAAAACCGTACCACTAAAAAAATTTTCCACCCCAAATATGTGAGGTTCGCCCCTAGAATTGGTAGGAAAAGCATTTATGCTATGATGTGTGTACCGGTAGTACTTAGATTCTAGAACTTGCGTTAGGACCATTCCAAGGCCACAAGTGAGACTACATTCGTGTAGTTAGATTTACTACATGATAAGAGGCATTAGGATTAACCCATTGTTTTACACCTGTGTTTTTGTTATAATTACGTTGGCTACATTGGTCAAGTAATTCTCCCACACCCTTTGCGTTGTACTCATTTTTAGTACACGATACCCCTAGTACACCCCTCAGAGCCTATCTTTTCGTTTCGACCTTTAAGCATTTTACTTAAAGGAAGAATTTGTTTACACCCCACTTAAATGTACACCCAAATCGCCTTAGCCTACCTTGTATGCACTCATCTTTAGTGCATTATTGTGTCAACATTTGTTTAAACCCAAGTTAATTATCTAATTGATTACATGGTTGCTAAGTTGAGTCATATCCTTGTACATATTGTTTTGGGACGATTGGGACTCATGGGTAAAGTACTAGTATGATGGAGTAATGGGGAAGAACATCATTTATTACCCCCATATGTGCTAAATATCTTAAAAGTACTCCAAGTGTTTCAATTATCTTAATTCGAGTCATTAGATTAGTATTTGTAAAGTTATGTAAAAATTCAAGTGTAAGGGGAATGCAACGCCCCTATGATGTATTATTTTGGATGGTAGGGCAAGAATGTATGTCAAAAAAAAAAAAAAAAAAAAAAAAAAAAAAAAAAAAAAAAAAAAAAAATCGAAAAAATCAAGAAAAATACAAAAAAATGAGAAAATGAAAAATAGAAAAAACATACGGACTACCATCCCGTTTCATTTTATGTTTATCTTTATGTTTTTGTTATTTTGTTATTTTGTTTCTAGCTTAAAATTGAGTCTAGTCTTGGCTTAGCAACATTGTATAGTACATGTAATTGATCAAGATCTTTAACTCGCCACCAGTAAAATATCCCGTATCCAACAAAACCGTGTTTTCCTTTTCCCTACACCTAACGTTATAACCCATTTAAAAGCCCTCTTTGATAGTTTATCTTAGGTGCTTACGCCTAGTGGAGGAGGTTTTCGATCCTTTCCCAAGCCTATGGTAATCTATTTGCTATGACAGGTAGTGAGAGATATTTTCCGTTTTCATTTATGAGATTTATTTTGATGACACTTGAGAGATGTGAGTATCTAAACACTGCTTGTGAGGTGCTAGTTTGTAATCTCCGTGCTTATTATGATTGAAGTGGAACGATTATTTGTTGTAATTACTTTTATGTTTGCATTAAATGACCCCTAACTTGTATTTTGATTAGAATAAAAGCGCATTTGCTTGAGGACAAGCAAATCTCAAGTGTAAGGGTATTTGATGAGGCGAAAAGTGTACCGCTTTTAAGGGGTCATTTAAGCCCGAAATCGTATTTATTTGATCAAATATTGCCCTAAATCGTTCCTTTTGTCATTTTAGGTACTTTTGAGGAGAAATCTGGAAAAGGAGGCATTTTGGACGTTTTTGGAGCATTAAAGTGAAGAAAACGGCAAAGTCTCAAGAATCGGCTGAAAGTTACTCTTGACGGCGTCACAATTAACATGGGACGGCGTCATGCCTTGGCAAGAAAAGTTGGATGTGAAATTTACTCATGACGGGCCAGTGAGTTAGCATGAGAATTCTGACGGCGTCACGCTTTAACTAAATCAAGGGCGTCACGGCTTAAATCATAAGGGGACGGCGTCACGTTCATGATCCGACGGCGTCAAGCCTTGATAGGCCAGAATGGATTTTTGAAGAGCTAAAGAGGGACGGCGTCAAGAAGGTCACCCGGGAACCCTAAAAGCGGCGAGGTGACGGCGTCACAATGCATAAGGTGACGCCGTCAGATCCAAAAATCTATATATAGTTTTCTAATCTTTTGTCATAAGAGAGAGCTTAGTGTGTGGAATTTTGGGATAAAACCCTAAGACGATTTTAGCTACTTTTTCAGGGCTTTTTGCCTTGAGATCTTCCATGTTTCATTGAAAGATAAGTTATCAATTAATCATTCAATATGTCTATGTGTTGTTTGATTCTATCTTATGCTTGTCTTTTGTTTAACATGTTAGGCTAATTTTATCTTGTGTTTGCTTAGATCTAATGAAACCTAGCTATTGATTATTGGTTGTTAGTGTGTTGTTAGTTGTATTGGATGATTGTTTATCTATGTTAGGCTTAAGAAAACTGGCTAACTTCCTATTCGGTAACTTGCTTGAACGTCTTAAGAAACATGAACCAAACGCGTACTAAAGGTTTTTATGGTTGTATTTAATGCACAAGCGAATTCTAGTGATCCCATGTTAGGAGCTTCCTAGCCGGCTCGACATAGGAGTGAAGTAGGAGCTTGTAGAGTTGGGGAAGTAAGTACGCCACCCCACGAATGGTATTAAGGAATACACCCGTCATCCACGCGACTAATACACACTAATTAACCGGTAAAAGATAGTTAGGGAGTAAGGAAATCTAAGTAAACACATTTCTCTACACATAAGTTTCTCACCACATTTCATTTTTGTTATTTTATTTTATTTGCATTCGTAGTCATTTGGGTTAGTTGACTAGCAACTAATTCCGCCCACTCCTTCAAACCCGAGATTTTACTTGCTTTCATAAAACTATAAAAACATAAAAAGAATCTTCCTCAACCCTTAGACCTAATTAGAGTAGCCTTTCATACCTAACGAACACTATTCCCTGTGGAGAACGATCAATCCCCCGTACTTACCACTACACTATACTACATCGGTCAGGTACACTGCCTGGTGGGGTTGTAAGCCTCTTGAGATCCCTCGAGAGGTAAAACCTGTTGTAAGGTTACAAAACCACGCAATCAGAGGTGTCTTGGGTGAAGAAGCAGATGAGGGCTGAACTGGTGGTTGTTCTTGCTGCTGTTGTGGGTTATGAACGACCATAGCCAGTTTAGATTCAGTTGTGTCCTTTAGAGGGGAAGGAGGAGGCGTTGGAGTGTGAGAACGAAGGTAGCTATCTGCTTCCAGGTTAGCTTGAGCATCCTCCTTACGTTTCCTTTCTTCCTCTTGTCTTTTCTGTTCCTCAAGATCTTTGGCTGCTTTAATTGTTTGATCTCCCAGAATGTCTTTTTCTTCTTCTATGTTCCAATCTTCAATATCATCATTGCGTGTTTGTTCCTCGGGATTGTCGTCAAACATAGAATCAGAAATATCCTTGTCAGATAAAACAATGTTGCTATCCTGATCTTTTTCCTTCTCCTCCTGAGTTGGTGCTCCCAAGTCGGGTTGATTAACCGAACTTGTTTGCTGTGAAGAGACCTTTGTTGATTCAGCTCAAGACCCTCCGGGTTGATTAACCGGATCATCTTGGGTCAAAGCTGCTTTAGGAACAGTTTGTGATCCTCCAACTCCATGTGTTCTTTCATACTCCATATGTTGTTCCAATACTCTCCTTGCTCTACGCTCTTCATCTTCTTTTAATGATTTGAGACTTTGTTTTTGTGCATTCTCATGAGAGATCTTATTGTGAAGTTCAGCCTCTTCTTCAGTCATAAAGACATGTTCTTCTTCGGATTCAGATGATTCAGAGTTAGATTCTGTATCTTCATCAACGATTCTATTCGGTTCAGGTTTTGGCTGTGGTTTACTGGGTACTCTCCTCTTGATGAATGTTGTTCTTGGATGTTTTTCTTTTGGTTTAGAGATACTTGAGGCACTTCCTGTCTTAGTCTTACCTTTTGAATGAGTCTTTGAAGATCCAGATTCTTCAATCATCTTGGCAAGACCCACACGACGTTCACGGTATGCTTGGTCGTAATCATGATAAGCTTTTGTTTCTTTGACCTCATCAGGCATCAAAAATTCTGGCAACCTTGCACCTTGCTTTCGCGTGCTTTCTTTTGGGAAATAAACTTTGCTCAATGTTTTATCCATGCTGTACTCATGAACTTCTTGATCTGTGGGACGCTTATCAAGGTCTTCATGTTGATCAAGTAGATAGCTGATAAGAACTTTGGTGTATCGTACAAATGGAATTTTCTTGGATGCTTTTCGCATTAAGTACATAATGTCTTCCCAGATGAGAGCAGCAAAGTCAATAGGTTCTTGGTTTAGAAATCCCCATAAGACTTGAAGATGAGACAGTCTTGGATGCTCAAACCCACTATCTCTTCCAGTTATTGAATGTGTTATGATGAAGAAGATAGTCCTCCAGGGTTGAGGAATGTATCTAGCATTAACTTTGGAGATCGTGGTTAATGGTGTATCAGGTTGAACATCATAACCAATATCTTCCAGGAATTGCATGACCTCAGACTCTGAAGGTGTTGGGTGGAATCGGTTAGAAGCTTCAGGTGCCTCTGGAAGTTTTAAGGCTTTTCTGAGTGTAGCAGGTGTGACTCTGATTTTCTTCCGATCCAGTGTACAAGTAAAGTACTTGTCATCATTGCTTCTTGTGAAGGTATCCCAGAATTGATGAATATATAGCTCTGGAATGGTGTCTGAGCTGTCAAGAAGATCCCTGCATTTGTGAGCTTTGAGAATCTCTACAGCAATCTGGCAACTGGAGTCGGAACATTTGATCTTGTCCAATTCTACCCGTGAATTGTTCTTCCCAATTTCCAGAGTATACCCACGAGGAAAGACTTCTTCTTTGGTGAGAGCAGGAAGAGGTTGTTGTTGTGAAGTTGCCATTGATGTTTCTGAATCAACAATCATATACAAATATACAGAGTGCATGTTTGTTAGAAAAATTGTTAGCTTTGAAACAACAATACATAGCACCTTATTGTATTTATGATTGGTTGGAACATGCTTGGTCACAGAATTTATCAAAAGCTAGCCAAATTCTATAAAATTTGATTAATTTTGATAAGTATAAAGGATATACCTAAGGAAATTGATCAAAATTTTATATCAGATCACAACTGCGATAAATTATGTCAACTGCGATAATTATTGTCAACTGCGATAATTATTGTCAACTGCGATAATTATGACAACTGCGATAATTATTCAATCAAGATAAGTATCTTAATTGCAATAATTATCCAACTGCGATAATCATCTCAACTGCGATAATCATCCCAACTGCGATAATTAGCCCAACTGCGATAATTATCCAACTGCGATAGTTATGTCAATCAAGATAATTAAATCAATCAAGATAAGAATCTCAACTGCGATAATTATCTTAACTGCGATAAGTATCTCAACTGCGATAATTATCCCAACTGCGATAATTTTGGCCAACTTCGATAAACTCTTGTACAAGAGTTTACGAACATATTTGTTGATGAACATACGCTTAAATCTTTATTATAACTCATGATTTGTGTCCACAGATTTTCACAAACAATTTGAATGACTATTATGGGCATTTTGGCTAAGTTATAACAAAAATGAACCACAAATACGCATAGATCAAACTGCTAGTGTCTATGTTCTTCATAAACCCTAAAATTCAATCGATTCACTTACAATGTTTTCTGGGTACAAATCAAGCATTCCAACATTCAATTAAACATCAAACAACAACATTCCAGTAAACACATTACACAATAACGCTTAAACATGGTTTTCCCCAAATTGACGCTTAAACCCTAAAATTCAATTTGAACGATTTATAGTGTTTGGGTATAATTAAGCATACAATAAAGGTTCCTAAACAATGTATCAACATTATCGTACAATTGTTTTAAACAAAAACACTCTTATTCATGAATCCCCAATTTAACGCAAACCCTAGAACTAAATTATACAATTTTGATTGTTCTAGCCGTTGGATCAAGAATCTGTTCAAAACCATCATTTATAATCACATAATAATCATAAGATCACTCACAAAATGCAAAAATCTTGACCGGATATGAAGATTGAATGTTAGCCGTCGATGATGGTGGGTGAAGTGTATTGAATGCGGTTGGTGGATTTAGCAGTGTAATAACTGCGACAATTAAATTCCTAGACTTTAAATATCTATCATTTAACTTTTGCAATTATAACAATTCTAGTCCCTTAACCTTAGTATCTTTGAAATCCTAGTCCTAAACCACCATCAAGCTAACACTTAGTCTCATTATTTTGACATTTAAGGCACACAAAAAAAAACTTATCACCATAGCAATAATTTCTGAGAATATGCAAGTACAATTTTAAAACTTTGGAAAAATTATGTCTCCCCCTCAACACGTGTTCAAAAATAATTAGTGATATTAAAAAAAATGAACAAAGTGTTGGATGAGGGATTGTACTTGCATTTTTTTTTTTTTTTTTTTTTTTTTTTTTTTTTTTTAATATTTACAAAGATAGGTTGGATATTTGACTCATTGATTAATTTTTGAGAAAGTTTGTCAATTCTTGAGGAGTCAAACATCGCATTCCAATTTGGTGAACCAATTTCACAAAACGATCATGAGGTAAGGCTTTCGTGAAAAGATCCGCCAATTGGTGTTCCGTTCCCACAAAATACAACTCAACGGTACCCTGCTCCACATGCTCCTTGATGAAGTGATATCTGAGAGCGATGTGTTTGGACTTGGAATGTTGCACAGTGTTGCATGAGATAGCGATGGCACTTTTGGAGTCACAGTACATCGGAATTTTGTTGAATACGTAACCATAATCCATCAGTTGTGATCGCATCCAAATGATTTGAGCACAACAGGCAGACATGGCTACATATTCGGATTCCGTGGATGAGAGAGACGTACAATCTTGCTTCTTTGACTGCCAGGACACCAGTTTATCACCTAGGAATTGAACACCACCGGATGTGCTCTTTCTTGTATCAATACATCCCGCATGATCCGCATCTGAAAAAGCAGTTAGTGCAAAACCAGAATCCTTTGGATACCAGATCCCCAAATGAATGGTTCCCTTGATGTATCTAAGGATTCTTTTAATAGCAGATAAATGTGTTTCTGTTGGGTTAGACTGATAGCGTGAACACAGGTATGTGGCAAATACAACATCCGGTCTGCTAGCAGTGAGATACATGAGAGACCCAATTATACTACGATAATTTGTAGGATCAGTGGGTTTCCCATGTATGTCAGCATCTAGCTTCGGGGATGAGGAGGACATTGGGGTGTTATAGGTGTCACTAGTTGTCATGCCATGCTTTTTTAATATCTCTTGTGCATATTTGGACTGACTCAAGAATATACCACGAGGTGATTGGTGAACTTGTAATCCTAGGAAAAAATTTAATTCACCGATCATGGACATCTCAAAGTTTTGTTTCATAAGTTTTGCAAAAGCATTTGAGTACTTTTTATGGGTAGACCCAAAAATGATGTCATCCACATAAATTTGTACGATGAGAATGTCCTCCCCGTGTTTTTGTATAAACAGAGTCGGGTCCACAGATCCTTTAGTAAAATGATTAGCAAGCAAGAATGCAGCAAGTTTATCGTACCATGCCCTCGGGGCTTGTTTAAGGCCGTAGAGAGCTTTCTTAAGCCTGTAAACGTGTTGTGGATGTTCTGGATCGACGAAGCCCTCTGGTTGTGAAACATACACCTCTTCACGAAGTTGTCCGTTCAAAAATGCTGTCTTCACGTCCATTTGGTAAACTGTGATGTTCTTATGAGCTGCGTACGCCAGAAACATTCGCACTGCCTCAAGCCTAGCCACTGGAGCAAAAGATTCCTCGAAATCAATTCCCTCTTCTTGGCTATACCCTTTAGCAACCAACCGAGACTTGTTACGAATAACCGTTCCTTCTGCATCCAGCTTATTTTTCCAAATCCATTTTAAACCCACAACATAAACTCCATCTGGTTTTTCAATGAGTTCCCAGACTTCCAATCTTTTGAACTGATCCAACTCCTCTTGCATTGATTCAATCCAATTGTCGTAAGTCATGGCCTCTTTGATATTTTTTGGTTCAGCTTGACAAACGGTGAGAGCATAAATGCAGGTTTCACCATCTGTGTGGAGTTTTTGTCGTGTCATAACTGGTTTATCTGGATTGCCAATCACATTAATTAACGGATGATCCCTTGTCCATTTATGAGTAGATGGGTAGTGTTGAATGTTGTTGTAATGATATGACGGGTCCATATTGCTCGAAGATGATTCTCCGGTATCTGGAATGGTTGGTGGGGGAGCAAATGGATTAAAGAATGCGTTCCCGTCATATCCTGATGGTGTTGGAACATTGTTAGAAATGGGGGATGAATCTTCAACTGCTGGCTGAGGTGTTTTCTCCATTGATGATGATGGTTCAGGTTGTGGTGCATCGGTAGCAACTACTGTAGATGTAGATGCTGATGGATCAGGTGCTTGATGTGAGAGTTGTTGAGCAGCGAAACTGGTGGAAGCATCTGATGCACTAGTAACACGAACGTCATCGAACATTGGTGCAAACAAATCTTCCAGATCCTTCCTGTTGAAAGGTAGGGGTGCAACCGAAGATTCAGGGAAGTTAAGACGGTTGTGTGCGGGTTCCAAGCGGTCTTGCTCAGAAGCCATTTCAGTGAGTTCATCAAAATTAGCGTGTATGGTTTCTTGAATATCCCCAGTCCGACGATTCCAAATTCTGTATCCCTTGGAGTTCTCACAGTATCCAACAAATATCCCAATATCTGCTTTAGCCTTAAGTTTACCAAGATCATCTTTATCATTCTTCGGATAACACAATGCTCCAAAGACGTGAAAATAGTTGATGTTTGGTTTTCTTCCTAGTATAAGCTCATATGGTGTCTTGTTGTGTCGTTTGGTGATCATGGCACGATTCTGAGTTAACAAGCAGTATTGACAGCTTCAGCCCAAAGATAATCCGGTAATTGAGCATTGATCAACATAGTTCGAGCTGCTTCCACGAGCGTACGGTTTCGTCTTTCAACTACACCATTTTGTTCTGGAGTGCGAGCTATTGAAGTCTGATGAACAATACCATGTTTCTCAGTGAATTCCCGAATGATTTGATTCTTAAATTCAGTCCCGTTGTCTGTTCTGATGATGCGGACGGTGTTGCGGACTTGAACTTGAATCTTTGTGAGAAACGTGATGAGGATAGAAGGAACTTGATCTTTAGTCCGAAGAAAATAGACCCAAGTCCATCTTGAGTAGTCATCCACTATTACCAGAATATACTTCTTCCCGTTAATACTTGAACTCGCATCGGACCACACAAATCCATATGAAGCAGTTGTAGGACATGGTCTGTGCTGTGTTCTGTTTTGGGAGGAAAATGAGCACGATGACTTTTCCCTTGTTCACAAGCAGAACACAAGTGATCCTTGGCATATCTGAATTTTGGTAAACCGTCAACTAATTTCTTCTTGGCAAGGTCAGTGATGGTTTTAAAATTGAGATGAGACAATCTTTTGTGCCATAACCAAGCCTTTGTGGGATGAGCCTTGGAGAGTAAACAAATAGGAGTAGACGCTGTCATGCCTTCAAGGGAGATAGTATACAGACTGGTTCCGCGTTTCCCTTTCATGAGGTCGTTACCTTGAAGATCACGAATAAAGCAAGTTTTCTCCCTGAATGCTACTTCCAAGTCTCCATCGCAGAATTGTCCTACGGAGAATAAATTATGACCAAGGCCTTCAACATAATACACACGGCTGATTTCGATGTTCCCATTAATATAATCCCCATAGCCCATAATTGCAGCGAAGTGATCATTCCCGAATCTGACCGTTCCGATAAACTTAGCAATAAAGTTTTGAAGAAGTTTGAGATTGCCGGTCATGTGTCGGGAGCACCCGCTATCAACAATCCAAAGGACGATTTGAATCACCTGCATCACAAACATTGGAAACAGGTGGAGATTTGATAACGGTTGGATCCGCTGGGTTAGTAACACAAGAGGTTAGTACTTTAGGTAACCATTTAAAACCAAAAGTGTGCTGTAACCAACGTTGCCAGGTCCAACTAGTCTCTGCCTTTTTCCTAATGTATGCACTAGGTGACTTTGTAGTCTTGGATTTGGGCTTGTCCATATTCTTCTCAGAAACATCTAGTGGGGGCATTCCTAAAATGGACTTTGCACTGGTTTTAAGCCTAGAGGAAGCGCCACTAGTTCGTTTCTTTCTCTTAGTCAGCAAAGTTTTAGCAACACATTTTGTATGATCACCAGATAATATGCTATTTCGACAAAAAACATAAGTAGCATCAACCAAAACATCTTCATTAATATTTAAAGATTTATCATCTGTTACATCAATCTTAGAACTAGACTCAGATAAGTGCAATTCTATTCCGGATGTTACATTTGTCTTATTCAAACTACTAGCTGGAACTTCTTCAAACTTAGATAACTCCTGCCTAGGTTTCTTGACTCTATTCTTCCTCTGTTTCTTGTGAGTCTTGGAATAGCTGACCTTAGGTGTGGTTTCTAGTCCTGTGGAAGTACAAGTAGCTGAATTAGTGGTTACATCAGATGCTTGGGTATGTTCTTTGTCCACTACATACATCCCTGGGGAAATCTTATGAGTGTTTGTTTTGCCTGTGTCTAAAACTCTGATCTTCTTCTTCAAATCAATAATGATGTGTTGGAACTCTTGATTTTGTGAATCTAATTTTCGATTGAGGCGGACTGTGTCATTTCGGTTTTGAAGAATTTCATCCAGTTCCTTTTCATTTTCAAACAATTTAATTCTTAAAAAAGCTTTTGTTTCCTTAAACTTTTCAGGAACATGACTGTTTTGAAATGATAAAGATTCTATCAGATGTTGAAATTTAAGTTCAAATTCAACACTCTGTTTTTGACACCAGTCAAGCCTTTTTTGAAGATTAAAAACTTTGTTTTCCACATCATTGTTGATCTGTCGAAGAATCTCATTCTCATGTACCAGATTATCAATCTCCATACGCAACATCTTACTATCCACAGCATGATCATTCACAAGTAAAGCATTACCAGATTCATAGAGCGAATTCATAATCACAGACACTACGTCATAACACAAAACTTTTTCCAAGAGTCGATCATTTTCTTTTGCTAAAAATTTCCTTTGAAGTTTTTGACGTTGAACCTTGTCATCTTTAGCTTTGAAAATGGTTTGCATAGATGCTACTTCCGTTTGTAACTCCTCTTCCCATTTTGTGGCGCATTTCTTCAGATTTCTGACATGAGGAAGAATTTTCTTTTGAAGAATCTCTTTCTTTTCTTTTTGAATAGGAGAAAGAAAAGAAGAGACAGGAATTTGAGAACTAAACTCAATTTCATTCTCCAAAAGAGAAATGTCGTCCATAAATGTCTTAAAATATTGAAGAACCCGACATTTTGGAGGCATTTGTGGATCAGCAAGATCCTCTGTCAGACAATCTTTGAAATGTACAGCAGTCGTGGGGACAGAAGTTATAGACGAAGGAGCACTTATGTTTGTGTATGTTAACGTTTGTTCTGGATGATCCTTAGGAGGAACAAATGATTTGCTCAAATGAGGTCGTGCATTATATCATAATGTATCTTTGAAAATTTTGGTTGTGAATCTGATCGACCCTCAATCTTGTTTGCAAGAAAATCAGTTTCTTCATCAACAGAATACATAACAACACGTTGAAAGGTATCATCTAACAGAAATGTTGCATTGTATAACTTGGGATTGTCTTTGAGTGCTTTGTGTAAATTACGGGGTGTGTCACTTCCAAGTGCAAAACTTACTCCTTTAGGACTCGGTTTCACAACATTCTTTTGAATTTGCGTTACAGAATTACCTGTTTTATACATAATGTTTTGAAATTCTTTGAGTTTGGTTTCTAAATCCAGAATTTGATCAAGATATGAGTCAACACGTTTCCGAGTGGCTTGCTTTTCTTCAAGAAGATCCTGCTGAGAAGTTGAAAGCTCAAATTGAGTTTTTAACAACTCAGAAGTTAAAGCATCAATTTGTTTTTTGAATTCAAATTGATCCTTTTCTTTTTGAGAGAGAAGCTCAGCTTTGGCAACGGTTAGCTCACGAACTTGACTTTCTAGATTTTGAACTTTTACGTATTCTTGTTGAAAAGCTATTTCAAAACCTTTTTCACGTTTATCTTGTTTAAGATATCCCGAAAGTTGTTGTTGGTAGCACTCATTATCCTTTGTTAACAATGCAATTTTATCTTTGAGCTTCTGATTGATGTCATTGCATTTTTCTATTTGTGACTGGGTGGTCAATAACAAGGCCTGTATTTCCGAATCTTGATCAGGCAAAGGATCTGTTTGATCAAGATGATCACAATTGTCATCATCAATGGGATCATCAAATGAAATAAAGGTATTATCATCATCAAATGATACAACCGTGTTGATTTGATCATCGAATGGTGATGAGAATGAATCATGTTGATCAAACGTTTCATTTGTAGATGAAGATGCAGCTGGTAAAGCAATTTCATGGATGAGACATGTAGAATCAGGTACCTGAGAAAGACCATCGGTATCATAGACCGGGCCTGACTCGGACATATTCATTTCTTGCATATTAGCCATAAGCATGACTGCAGCATTTGCCTCTAGATCCTCCATTTCATCATCTGATTCCACATTAGCCATAAAACTTTGATCATTCTGAGTCAACCTTCCAGCAGCCTTTTTCATCTTTGAGTGCCATCAGAAGAGCCTCTTTGTGATAAGCACTGCCCATTGTTCGTGGCTTCGGACAAGCATTAGCCATGTGACCGTTCCCCCCACAGTTATAACATGTGATAGACGTATTTGCAATGCCTCTCTGACCATTCCCAACAGTCGAATTTCCTCTCTGATCATTCCCCATATTGTTTCTGTTTGCCCCTGCAGTATTGAACCTATTTCCTCCTGACTGAACCCTTTGAGTACCATATCCACGATTTCCCGAACCATATCTGCCTGAAGACCGGTTTTGAATTTCTACTCTGCCATCATTAACAACTGCCTGATTCCTGGTATTTGAAGATGAACGAAGACGGTTGTTGGATTTTGTGAATCTGCCAAATGCGTTAGCAATCAATCCAAATGCTTCATTAAGAGAGTTGAAAGCATCCTCTTCTTCATCATAATCTGCATTTGAGTACAGCATTGAATCGGTGTTGTTGTATGGAACCAGCTGGTTGTCAGAGTATTGTTGTGGTGCTTCATAAGGAATGATTTGGTTATGAGGTTGGGGTGGAGGACTTGGTTGAAAAGATGAGTGGCCAAATTCCTGGTGTGGTAAAGAAAAGTTAGATTGAGCAACGAGAGCAAGTGAGTTTGATGTTGGTGCGGGTGTGAAACCTCCTCGTGCTGCAATTTCTTTATCCACTTCTGATTGATGTTGTCTGAGGTAATCATACATGAGTCCATATTTGACATCACCAATTTTCTTTGTTTGCCTTACAAAGGTTGCATACTTCTGCCATTCAGGACCAAGACATCCAAGGAATTTGGAGTTGACAGCAATCTTTGGTAACTTTATATCATGACGATCAAGGTCATTGATAATGTTGGTGAAACGGTGGTAGTAAGATTCAATGGTTTCCCCTGGTTCCATTATGAAGTGAGTGTACTCCATATACAATTTAGACTCAAGATCTTCCTGGTTTAACTCTGTTCCTTCCATGAGAAGATGAACATGTTCCCACATATCTTTGGCTGTCTTTTGAGCATCAATACTTCGATAGATAGGATTGGGAATCCCTTGAAGTATGAAAGACATTGCCAATTGGTTTGCTTCTTGTTGTAATGTTTGCTCAGTTGTGTAGTTGGCAACAGGAGTGGGAGTGGTTGTTTCTTCTCTCTCTGAAGTTGCTGGAACAACAGTAGCTGGAATAGGATAGGGTCCTTCTTCAATGACTTTCTTGAGGTAGATACCATGAGGTTTTTTCAGTTCAACGAATCTGAGGAATCTACTAGCCCATTGCACGTAGTTACCCGGAGTTAGCATTGGTGGAGTTTCTTGACTTCCAGCTTCATGACGTGATTGCTGACTACTAATTGCCTCACACATCTTGTTAAATCAATGAGGTTCCCTGGAGTAGGATGAATAATTCTGCAGTTGTTGATTCTGTTGCATGATCTGTTGTGGGGACACTTGTGGTGGAGAGAGAAATTGATGTTGTTGTACGAATGCTTGTTGTTGTTGATACTGAGGATGAAATTGCTGTTGTTGTTGTGGATGTTGCTGTAGCTGGTAGTAGTAATTGAAATGAGGTGGTTGAGACATATCTGGATCTTTTAAGATAATTAAGATATGTGTTGATGAGATATGTTAAGTTGGTTTATGAAATCTAAGGATTTTGTCCAAATGCGATAAAGTACTGTTCACCAAATGCGATAAGATAGTTCACCAAGTGCGATAACCAAGTGCGATAATGACAGTTCACCAAGTGCGATAAGATCAGTTCACCAAGTGCGATAACGACACTATACCAAGTGCGATAACCTTCAAAAGCGATAACGAAAGTAGAAAATGCGATAAAACTATAAAGTGCGATAAATAATGACAATTAAAATATGTTATCTTAAAGTGCGATAAGTTATTGCTAAATGCGATAAGATATCAAACAACGATAAGATAAGATATCCAACTGCGATGATTTATGGCAAATGCGATAGATTTATCACAAATCCAAGTTCGATAATTCTCAACTCTTGTACAAGAGAAGAGAAGCAACCAAGTCGAAGTATTACTACTTTCTAATACAAGAAAGTCCAATACTGAGTCCCAAATGCGATAATTGAAGATCTCCCAAATGCGATGAAACCCTAACTTATCTTGATTCGAACTGCGATAAAACCCTTAGTTATCTGGATTGCCAAATGCGATGAAACCCTTCAAATGCGATGAAACCCTAACTTGTCGAAGTTCGCTCAGAAACCAAAACTATCACTTTTCATCAACTTTTCCAATACGCTAATAATACGGATTACACCAAATCGTCTAAATAACCAATAAACCCGATTGTTTTTTACCTTAAACGATTAGTAATCAAAAGATTTAATGAAGATTAAGCTTTTTAACGTAGAAAATATGAAAAACGATGAAGATTAGTGAAATTTTGACGAAATCAAAGCTATTTTCAACAAAAAAACGAGAGTTTGCACGTTAAGATGTGAACAAAACTTTTCGATAACTATAAAACCAACGTAATTAACACTACTAATGATTCAAACACACGATCCTAATTATCCCTTGGCGTATGATACCACTTGTAGGTCACGTATAAATCTTAAACACACTCGTTAACACAAATAACCACACGTACTACTACACTAGAATAAGCTACGTAAAGAGAGAAATAAGCTAATAAGATAACGAGAGAATAAGAAGAGAATAATAGAGAATGGATGGATTTCACTTAATCAAATGTTATACAAGCAGAGCTTTCGCAATATGAATGAAAACCAACAACTAAGAATGCATCACATGCCTCCTATTTATAGGCAATGGGAGGGGAATTATTCTAGGAATATTCCCTTACATGTGATAAGAATAAACTAGCTAATGTGACCGGTCCATGGACTACTAATTGACCGGTCCAAACATACAAACAATATAGTCCTTATAAACGTGCAACATTATAAATGAACAAGACTTGTAATTATTTAAAACATGTTCCTAACACCTACTGACAGATTTGTGACATTACGGGACAAGCTACCGCTTGTTTCCCAAGCTTAGCTTCAGGGAGGATATTAGACAAGTATTATAAGTATTAGTCATGTTTATATATTAGAGGGTGTTATAGTGTAATTATGTATTCTATTTATACGCTTGTAATCTCTATTATCAATCACAATATACACAACATCTTTACATTGATTAACTTACGTTAGGAACGATGTTAAGAAAATTAAGAACAGAAAACATGGAAATGGTAATCGGTACAAGTGTTATAGTCCGTTGGGCATAAGCGAGTAGTTAGAACTTAGAAAAATGGTAGGTTCTATTTGGCATCGTCCAAATCAATAGCAATGGGAAAGGGTACGTGTTTAGTATTGTACAAAAGGTGGCATGTGAATATCAATCAATTCTAAAGGGAACAAAATCTTGGCCCTATTATTTTTCGATATCAAACGTATTGCTTCGTACTTCATGACCAAATACACCATCCCTACACCATTAAACATATTAGATTTATGAATATTATAGTTTTAGTATTCAAATATAAGTACCACTTCCGTGTGTTAATATTCTATAGTGCTTTTAACTCTAATTCAGTTTCGATATATATATAACGAGCATGGATGCCCGCGCGTTGCAGCGGGTTATTCAGATAGTTGTTTTTTGTTATACGATGTGTGTTTTACGTTTTGTAGTTTCACAATTATTTCGTGATGTACTTTTTTTTTTTTTTTTTTTTTTTTTTTTTTTTTTTTAATTATGTTTTGCGGCGGGGTGTTTAAATAATTGTTTTTTGTTGTACGATGTGGTTGGCCATTCAATTCATATAATCATTACATGTTAGGTTCTTGAAAATTTAAAAAAAAAAAAAAAAAAAATTAATTTTTTTTTCTATAACTCTTTTTTCAAAAAAAAAAATTTATAAGATTTTTTTTTTCTTAAAGTTTTTTGAAAATATTTTTTCAAAATTATTTTTTCGAAAAAAAATTTTAGAAAAAAGATTTTCGAAAAAAAAAAATTTTGAAAAAGACTTTTTTTTTCTTCTATTACAAAAAAATTTATTAGAAAAATTAATTTTTTTTTTCGAAATTAATTTTTTAAGAAAAATTATTTTTTTTTACAAAATTTATTATTTTAGAAAAATTAATTTTTTTTAGAAATTAATTTTTTTTTTCGAAATTAATTTTTTAAGAAAAAATATTTTTTTTAAATTAATTTTTTTTTCGAAATTAATTTTTTTAGAAAAATTAATTTTAAAGTTTTTTGAAAATATCTTTTCAAAAACTTTTTTTTTCAAAATTTTAGTTTTTCGGAAAAAAAAAAGAAAAAAAAAATACTGTTCATTCAATGTAGCGTGAACAGTGTTGCTACAGTAAAACGCTATTCTACAGTACTACAGTAAAAGTGAACAGTGGCGGCACTCACAAAAACACTGTTCACTCAACTGTATTTCACTGTAGCAAAAAAAAAAAAAAACAGCCTTTTAAATATGAGGTAATTCTACAAATAGCCCGGAGCTTAAAATGTTGGGCTTTTTTAGCCCCAAAAAAGTTGCTTTCTCAAAATAGCCCAAGGAATAAGCGACTAAATGTAGGAGCGACACGTGGCATTTTTTTTTTTTGCCCCTAGCGAAAAGTCGCTTAAAAAGTCAAAAAGTCGCTTAAAATCTAGCAAAAGGACACAAATGGTAAGTCGCTTAAAAAGTCACTTTTTGGCTTAAAATCTAGCAAAAGGACACAAATGGTAAGTCGTTTAATTGAAAAAAATATCGCTTTAAGCGACTTTTTGAAAGTCGCTTATTTTCTGGGCTATTTTGAGAAAGCGACTTTTTTGGAGCCAAAAAAGCGTAACACCTTTAGAGACCGGGCTACTCGTATATTTAGCCCTTTAAATATATTGTATAATTGTAAGTACTAGAAAAGTTTATGAACAGCCCCCAAATGATTCAATTCATCAGTAGCAAGCCTTTACGTTTGACCTGTATTCCTTAATGTTAAGGATTTTCGAAATATTCAAATATAAGATAAGATTTTACATGTTTCGTTTACACAAGCGATACCAAAATAAAGGGAATCAAAATTTCAGATTGATATATAAAAGAAACCAAAAAACACGAATTCATATTTAGGATAGCCTTTAAATTTGCTACTCCAATATAATGTAAAAATGCGATAGCATTGCTTGAACTAAAGATTATAAAATAGTATATAATGTAAAAATGCAATAGCATTGCTTGAACTTGAGACCTCATGAATAAAAAACACGCACATTACCATTGGACTTCACTAAACCAACTCTTTTGCTCTAGTTTACAACATATAATATATAACACAAAAAATTAACAAAGCTTATGAATAGTAAAACATTGTCTATGAATGTATATATTGATAATGGAACACACTAAGTTGACACTAGAAAAATAAGTTTGACATGTTATGACAGTTGTTGCTTAAGAAACATGAAATTGCAATATGATAAACCAGTAGTTCAAACCGTCAAAGTGCTAAGATCTTATGGTTTCCCACTTTCTCATAAAAACAAGTACGTTCTTAGGCCAGCATGTTGCATGTATCAGTATAAATAAGGCTTTAAAGGAGGTAAACCAAAAAAAAAAAAATAAATAAGGATTTAAAAGAACAATTATTTAACCTCAAGGGTGACCCGGCGGTAAGAATAACGGTTTTCTAAAAAGGAGATCAAGGGTTCGAATCCAACGGGGAGAAAATTAATCTACTTGTACGGAGGTTCACATGTGCGGACTCCGGGCTATCCAAAAGGATTAGTCACCCTAGGATTAGTCGGCTCATGATGTCGAGTCGAAAACCCAGATAAAAAAATAAATAAAATAAAAAATAAAAATAAGACTTTAAAGGATCAATTAATTATTTGCTTACATAGTTACATGGGACTAGGGATGGCCCGAAACCAGCCCATTTTACACTCACGAATCAAAGAATTAACCCACCTACCCTAAATCGATCTACCTTCAGGTGAAAACCAGCGGTATTGCTAAAATTTTTTTGATTGATCACATTGCCAGGAAACGTAAAAGAGAACGAACCATGAAAAACTGAAAAGGTCAAATGCAATGACAAATTAACTCAAGTTTCTATGACATATTAATTCAAGTTTCTCTATGATATTATCTTAACTTCTTATAATCCATAAAATCTTTTTTAAGCATTAATTACATTAAGATAATTGAAAATTATGAAATACAATTTTTTGTATGATATGTACAATCAATTAATGCATCAACACATATATAAATTGAGATATCAACAACACAATTAATAATACTCTAATTAAACACATATTGCCGCATCGCACGGATACCCTGTTATTTTATAAATAAAAGCAATTAAGTGAGCCATACTTTAAGAGTTTGTATCCAAGTATATATAGGTATACTAGATGATTGTCCGCATATAGCGGCGATAGTGTAAAGTAGCGTTACTGTTGGGATTTAATATACTAGTAAACCATTTACTACGAGTACGCAGTGGATTGATCTAGTTTAGTGATTATAAATTAACAATAAATAAAACATATTATTTACTAACCTTTGTCAATTAATTAAATAAAAAATTAATGGCGCGTTCTTGATCTCGAATATTTACTTGAAACCTTTAGTGGTTAAATTATCACCTCTATCGTTTACACGCACTACACGTCAAACGAAGCACGTTAGGATGCTAGTACTTGCTTTACGTATACAAGAAAACACCACGTGTTCTTGTATAATAAACCACATGATCCAAATCCCTAAATGGGATGCGTTTGGATAGTTATTAAAAGAGAAAAAGAATCAGTAGATGCAAATATATATTACATGCATATTAAACAAATATATGCATACGTAAGAATATATGTGCATGTAATCAATATGATTTTGCTTTCTATATGTCGAGTCACAGGGGATAAAAGAAAACAAAATAGTTGTTTGTGATTGAGGAGAGAACCGATCCAATAAAAGGGTTGGTTTATGGTTTTGTGTGTCTCTCATTTTTCAACAATGAAGCTAAAGAGGGTGTATATATAGTACCAAAACTTGTCCACCAAGTTTTACTTGTTCACCAAGTTATACTTGTCCACCAAGTTTTAGGCTATAACCTCCTCAACTTTCATCAAACCGACACTCTCCTCCCCTCCTAGAACAATCCCATAACCTGCTGCTTTGGAAGCAGGTCCGGGAGTTTCGTTTTCCAACATCCAAGTCTCTCTCTTTTATATTTAACGTATATTAGTTAAAGCGTCTAACGATTAAAACTAACAACCGTTAAATTATTTCGTAAAACATATTATATATTTAATAAATATACACGACATATATTTATCAAATACATAATAAACATATTATTCGTGTATACGTGTGTGCCTCGATAGGTCACGTATTTCTTAGCCATATAAATGACTACGCTAACGAGCACAAACCAGCAGTTACTTTGTGTGCGTGACATTTTTTTTATGTATATAAGTGTGCGGTGAGAGCAAAAAAAGTTAGTTGTTTAAACTTTAAAAGATAATTATGTAATTATATATTTAATAGATTGCATTTTATAAGTAATTATTTTAGTCTAACAATATTAGTCATTTTTTTTAGTTTTTATATATAATTTTATTTATATATATAGTATAGATAATTGGTTTTTCTATGTAATATAAAGAACTTGTAGAAAATAAGAGTTGCATTAAATCAATTATTTCTATCATTGGTACGTCTTACAATCTTCCATCTTCGTTTGATTCTGTTCAAGATTCCAACCAGATAACTTCTATATATGATTGATTTCGATGTGCTTCTAACAAAATGCAAAACTTTATTTTTGTTTTTTAAACAGGCAAAATGCTAACAATGAACAGACTTAAGGATTGTTGTTAACAATAAATTTTCACTAAATTATGTGATATTAAGACATTGTTTGCAACCAACTTTTTATATTTCGCTTATATGATCAATGATGAAAGTGAGAATTGTATTTGTAATTGAGAAATTATAGAAAGTGGTTAATGATTTTTGATGATTTTGTTTAAACATTGTGTATTGACTTAACAAAATCTTTGATAATTAGTTGTTAACAACGACTCTAAAAACTGTCGGTAGAAAAACCATTTAAACAGATCAACAACTTCTCCTATGTATGGTACGTCATCAAGAGTTCAAGATGTGTAATGATGACGTACAAGATATTTGTAGCTTTGATATGATTTCGCTATTATTTTGTCATACAAAAGGACATTTTGGACATTTGACTAACTGCAATTTAAATGATTGTAATGAACTATTTATGTTTAGCTTCATCTCGAATTTAGTAGTTCACTAAGGAAGGCCTTAACTAGGCAATGTTTATATGTGAACCAGGGAAGGTTACTTTATTTGTAATTCAACCCCTTAACTAGACAATGCTTGTATGTGACCCAAGGAAGGTCTTACCCAGCCTAAACCTAAATGTCATCGTCACATTTGTGGGATTGTAAAATACTCCATATAAACTGAACCAATGAAGGTTACTTAATTAATTTGTATTTCAACCCCTTAACTAGAAATGTTTATATGTGACCCAAGGAAGGCCTTACCCAGCCTAAACCTAAATGTCATCGTCACATTTGTTGGATTGTAGATTATATAAACTGTACAAGTTACGTCCTTGTACATATGCATGTTGCTCATAAAGAAAAGAAGAAAATTGTAAATATGAAACAAATAAATCTAGTAAGAACTTGAATATACAAATTATATACTATACAGTTGAAAGACTTAGGATTCCATTTTTTATTCTCTTGTGGATCAACTTTTCAACACAACATCGTCACTCCGTCTCGCTTTGTCTTTCTTGAATACCATTCATACGAAACTACAACTCGCCTAGTTCTTCTCGCTTACCATTCAAACAAATCTTGTAAAATAAAAACAGGAATTGTAAGGACCTTTTTCGGAAATGAGGAATTGTAAGGACCTTTGAAATTAAAGCCTCTTATACATGTTGGGACGGATGCCTTGGTAAGCTTAGTTGCGAAAAAGCAGTGGGCTGTATCATGAAGGTTGATGGATGATCTAACGACGCCCGTTGTGTGAAGGTGTCGGATAGGAAGGCAGCAAAACAAGCCAAAGCAGGCGTTACGAACATTATGAGACCGCAAGGAACCATCCATAATTGGCTATTGCTTGGATGATACTTAATGTCCCATAAAAGCAATATCAACCCTCCAGCCATACTTAGTAAAAATGATCCAATACATGCTAGCCATACCTTGCTCATCTTCATTCGAGTTTGTTTCTCAGCGTTATACGAAGAACCCATATCAATTGATCGATCCAATCCGCAGAAATATTAATACATCACTCCTTATATGAACATATTGCAAATATATACCTATGACATATTGATGGTAAGAACCTATTAGCCTGTGGAAGATAAGAAATGAAGATTGGGGTTGTGAGAGTAGGGGGACTATATATATAAAAGACGCATGCACGGTGACATCATGGATAAAGACATCTAAATTATGATATATTAAGAGAGTTGTTAACGTGCCCTTTTAACAAAGCTAGCTAGCAAGCTGTTGTTAGTTAATTTCCAGACAGATTTACCTATGTTATAATATTATTGTAGAATCTAAGATTCTAAGGTGCATCGTAGACATGGGTTAATAAGCAAATCGGCTTTGTAGAATGGGGTTCGGTTCGACATCTAGCCACACACTTGCAGAGAAAAACTGCTTTTCATTATTTAAAATAACTTCATTTATAACCCTCAAGCTCAAAATACATTATATTATAGTTTTTATTAACATCCATTATTTTATAATATATATACATGAAAATTTCTTTCGTTTAAGACTTGTTATATGCAATGAAGTCATTGTATCAAGCTGGGTGCGTGGAAAATATATTAATTTCTCAACGGAATGAAATTTCTTTAACAGTACGTCAATGGAAAGAAACATAATGCAATGATAATATTTAGATACGAGTAATATATATATCCCTGCTAATTAAATTTGATCTACACACGTATGTATATTATTATACGAAGTACTATATATATACAATTATGGAAGAGGATTCACTGTTCATTAGGAAAACTCCGTTCCGTTTTGCTCCGTTCCCTAATTGCGTAACCTTCGAATATGATTAATTTGGCGACATTTATATATATATATTTTTTTTTTTCTTTTATTTTTTTTTCAATAATATTAAAGGGTAATATAATAGGGGATAGCTTGGCTACAATTTTTGTAGCCAATTGGCTACAATCCTTCACAAAAAAAAAACACAAGCAATAAATCAGGGACCCACAAAAAAAATCAGGAGCCCACATTTATAGCACAAAAATGTAGCCAATTGGCTATAATTAATTGTAGCTAATATATTCCTAATAAAATATATAAAGCATATTAATCATATTATTTACCAAGCAACTTTATTATATTACTCATGAGTAGGGCTGTCCAAAAAACTCGACGTTCGAAACTCGTTTATAACTCGCTCGAAAAATACTCGAAAATTCGCTCGCTCGATTATCGCTCGGTTGTAACCGAGCCGATCGGCAACGAGCATAGGTCCGCTCGTTCGTCGCTCGCTCGAATTATTTTTAAGCTTATTATTTTTTTAATATATATATATATATATTTATATAATGGTCACACTTCTTTATTTTATATAATGGCCACTTGATGTTGATCTAAGTATGTATGGCCCATTAGGCCCATTACAAATTTACATAAAACAAATACAACCCTAGGTATAAAATAATCTTTATCCCTTTATCCCCAAATCCTCAATCTTTTTTGATCAAAAAAAATCCTCAATCTTTTCTACCACTTGTTTAAAAAAATCTTCCACCAACCTTCCATCCATCCATCGACGTTTTCACTTTCCACGCACAGTTGCACAAAGTTTGGTATGATTTTGCTTTCCATTGATTCCTTTCTATTGTCTTTTATGTGATTATTTGTTTTGTAGATTCTTTAATAAGGTTACAAACTTTGCTTTCCATTTGTTCTGCTTTCCATTGGTTCCAAATGAAATCGAGTAGCAAAAACTATAGACTACTTTGCTTTCCACAGTAGCAAAAACTTTTTAAGCTTATGCTCTTTCTTATTTTTTATGTCTTATTTAATAAGGTTAACTTTAATATTATGTGATTATTTGTTTTGTAGAATGACTTCTAACAAAGACTCAAATGAAATCGAGTTAAGCGACGACGAGAGTGTCGAGTTAGATGAAGAACATGGAAATAAGGAGAATGAAACTCAAGATAGTGGTGCAGCTACAAAGAAGCGCAAGAACAGTTCTGATGCTCATCAACATTTTGTAGACATCATGGGTTTGTACAAAGGGAAAATGGTGAAAAAAAATTCAATGCACTCATTGTAAGCGTGAGTACGTTGCAGGTACGACGGGTACCACGTCAAGTCTTAAGCGCCACCTTAAAGAGTGTGCACGATTCCTAAAGTCTGAAGGTATAAAGAAAGGTTTCATTAATTTTATGTCAAGTAGTAGGATTTCAATGAATTGAAGATGATTTTTTGTTAATGTATCTACTTGCATAACTTTTGATATAACGTATTAGGATTTCAAAACTTTATATTGATATGAATTTGTGGTATTTTGTTTTTCTATTTCTGAAAACCGTTATTTATTTGTATATAATTCGAGCGAAAACGAGCTGAACCGAGCGCTCGTTTAGAAACCGATCGGAGTTCGAGCAACCATTTCTCGCTCGGTTATCTAAATTCGATCCAAGCCGAGTTCGAGCAGACCCTCGCTCGGTTCGGTTCGGCTCGTGAACAGCCCTACTCATGAGAGTGTAATATTTGTTTTATCGTAACTTTTTTAAATTTTAAATTTTTTATTCTTCTTTATTATCTGTGTTTCTGATTTGACACTGTGAGCCGACTAATCTCAAAACGACTATCCTTTTAGATAGCCTGAAGTTGGCGCAGGTGAACCTTGCATTTATTATTAAGTTTCCGTTGCAAACCCGCAACCAATAACCAAATGTTTGCAATGGATTTGTAATGAAACTTTGAGTTAACTTCTTTTACATTTAATCTTAAAGTGTTGTTGCAAATCTGTGACAACCCATAATTTTTCAGACTTATTTTTATAAATGGTTATCCCTGTTTTTCATTTACGAACCTTTCCGAGCTCATTTAACCATAAACGCGAAGTTAACTCGCGAAATGTGAAAATTGTACACAACGCGTACAGGCACAACCGACGATTTGATTTGATTATTTTATTATTTGTGAGAAACGAGGCGTATGAATAGTCATTTTTATTGAAAATATTATTCTAAGTACGATGGCGTAATTCCCGTGCCTTGAATTAAACGTTTACTAGCCTAAACGAGCCCCGAACTGGATTTCGTGAAAGATTGCAAAAATTACAATATTGGTCCCTGTGGAATTTACACCCCGCCGCCCCTAGACTTTAATTGTTGACAACTTGCGTCCCTAGGGTTTACACAACTTTTGGCTGGCCTATATAAGGTTCATTATAACCCACCCTAGGGTTATACCCTCTCCTTTTTCCAGGCAGCCGCCCACCTACGGCTACCCCCTCTCAGGCCAACTTCCGGCCATACATCATACGCCACCACCGCCACCCTTATCACTCCGTATCCACCATCAAACACCACCACACGCACCTTGTACCTCTCTTTGTGAATCGTACGCATAGTCACGCGCCCCCTTCGCCATGTTTTTCTTTTGTTTTCATTGGTGAGATCGAGGTAAGGATCAGATCGAGTGTAATGGTTAAAAACACCGATTCACCACCCCGTGTGAATCGGTGTGAGTTCAAAACGTATAGGAACAAAGTTTTAATAATAAAATCGTGAATAAAAAAAAGGTTGGTATCATCATTTAATCGTGTTTTCGTCATGGGTTTTTGATGTCGTGAACTTAAGCTCACGGCCGAGTTTATTTGTGTTAACCGTTGGTTATTTTAGAGCTTATTTCGAGCTTATTTTTGTGGCTTATCGAGCTTGTTCCGAGCTTATGTTGTGTCTATTGCATCTTATTTCTCGGGTTAGATTCAAACCGAGACCAAGTGGTCTCGGTGAGACTTGTTAATTCCATTTTGGTTGGTTTCGAGCTTATTAATAAGCTCACGAGCTTAGTTTGGCGATGATTATTATTGGGTCTGTTTGAATGTTTGTACGACAGGAGGTTTGAGGCCGAGACCTCTTGGTCTCGGCACGATGAGGATAACATGTTTTTAGTAATTATTGTCTTGTGGAGATGATTGGATTTGAGTGGAGCCGTGACCTCATTTTGGTCCGTTTGATTGTTTTCTGTCGACAAGAGTTCGAGCCGAGACCCCTTGGTCTCAGCATGGTAAGTTTATTTTTGTTGTTGTTATTGTGTTGAGGTTGGACATGGATTCGGATTTGAAATAATGTGATGTGGTCGAGCCGTGAATTTTTGGCCGAATAGTGGTTATAGCCGAATGGCTTTGTGGTTTAATTTTCGGACTAGAAAGTTATGTTGTGATGTTGTGAGCGAAGTAGGGTGCTAACCGAGACTTTGTAGTCTCGGCGTGGCCTCGACAAGCCAAAAGATGGGTTAGAATTGTTATTTGGACCGGCGGATATTAATATTGACTTATTGACCCGAGTGTATTAAAAACTCGGATTGTGACTCGGAACGTGTATTGACTCGAGACGTATATAATTTGGAAATGAAAATGGCAAAATAAAGAGTGACATATAATAAGAATAACTTAAATGGAAAATATTAATTAACAAAATTTATGTTGTTATTTAATATTTAGAATAAGATTGTGACTTAAAAAGGGAAAGTAATAAGTAGACTAAAATTGAAAATGCGTAGGAGTTATTAGGCATTCCGAGGGCACGTTTATCGAGGAATACCACTTAGATTAATTTTGGGACTTATTATTGAATGTTTGGCAGTCAACATTTCATGGGAATAAATGGTAATAGTTATTACTTTAACATGTTGGTAAACTCATAAATTGTTTGACATGGTAACATTCCATTAGGGGACGAGCCATGGCGAATTAATGTTTTATTATATAAAACATATAAGAATTATAACCTAACGGGATGTTTGGAAAATACCGACGACTACCAATCTATTCACTTGATTTGGGTGTGTTTGATTTAGGTAATTTATTTGGTTTGACCCCGTCATTTCGTCCTGAGTTCTGTATCGTTTTTCTCGTCGATTTCGTTTGTTTACTCTTCTTTGGTGTGCGTACTCTTGAGTCGTGTCTTTCTTATGTAACACGAATGATGATACCCAACTTATTCTAAAGGCTAAGAGTTGATTATTTTTGGAAATGGAATCGGATTATTTTGGGAATTAAAATGATTGATTTTGGAAAGGGAAATAGTTAACTTTTGGAGACTTTTACGCTCAAAGTTACCGTGTGGAATATATTTTGAGACGAGTCTTTATATTATCAGGTTGTGCCGAGTCCGTTGTGTCGTGCCGTCATAGTTACTGTTCTGCCTGTAGATCTTGGAACCGTCATGCCGTATGCCTTGAGACTGTTGTGTTTTGCCTCTCGATGCCAGTCATGTCAGTTGTGATCTTTGCATTGTTGTGGCTAAGGTGAGTTCATGGCCCCTACTTTTACCGGTTTTCTAACTATTTTAGGGGAGAATACATGCTCGTTTTTAACTAAACACAAAGACTGTTTATTTGGAATATGCGAACTATTTACTCAATATTTAACTGTTTTGCTGAAATATTTGATTTGGTTATTTGAAGGCATTATGTGATTGACTGATGTGCATGTGAGAAAACATTAAAAACTGTTTTGAATGGACCTAACTGTTGTTTTAGATTTGCTATAACTTGTTGACTGGCTAAGGTTAGATATGCGACAGATGTTTGTCTTAGACCAGGGTAGCAAATAATCTAGTTGTGTTTTGCTATAACATAGTGCCTGGCTAAGGTTGGATACTCCTAGGGCCCTACTCCTACTGTGATTATCAATATGAAAGAGGGCTTTTGTGACCTATCATATTGATACTTGATGATTGTGATTGTTGATGTTTGTGGAATTGTGATTTATATCTATCTTAGTCCAGCGTAGCAAATCACTTATCTTGGTCCACTGTTATACTTTTTCTTAAACCTATGAACTCACCAACCTCGTGTTGACATTTTTAGTTTGTATTTTCAGGTGAATGAGTGTGTAAATACTCATCATTTTTATACCCATTTAGACTAGAAAATGACCAAAAACACCCAAATATACTATAGATATCCTTGGTTTGTGTTTTTATTTGTTTCAGGTACAAAGGATTGAAAACGGAGCGGAAACGGACATTTTTGGATCTTCTCGACAATATTGGTGCATTTGATCATGTGAAGACGGAGTCAAAGTCAAACCCGGGGTTTAGCATTGGATTGAGCTTGGAAAAACGAACCCGACACCAAAACCTATTTTTACCATTTACCTTAACCCTAATTACCTAAAACCTAAAACTAATAAATCCTAAAAAAAAAAACAAATCCAATAAACCAAACCCGGATCCAATTCACCCAAATAACCCATCCCCTTTTATTAATAAAACTGGGTCAATCCCTGTCAGCCTTCCCCTTTGCCGCCAAAACCACCCTCACCACCATCATTACCTGCTACACTCATATCTCTGCTATCACCTCTGCTACACTCAATCCCCCCTCCAATAGCTCCAGTCCAAAGCCATATTCACGTGACTCCATCCACGCTGGCAATCCACATCTCACTTTGGGCGCCAAGATGGGAATAAAGGGCTGAGATGACACCAAGTGGTATTGATATGTGTCGTTTTACACATATCTTTTCGTCCAATTTTCGAGTCAAAACAACCAAAAACACTTTAAAATGATCAAATAATGTTAAAAATATCTTTGAGATGTGTTTTTGTGTATTCCATATGCAAAATGATTGAAAACGATTGAAAAACAAACAAAATTTGCAAATGGCAAGTCTAGTCCCTCAAGCTTAAAAAAAAAATAAAAAAATAATAAAAAAAATAAATTTTTGGTCCTTGGAATAATAAGCTTGGCAATTTTGGTCCCTGGATTAGCTTTGGAGATTCGGCAATTATGGTCCTTGGAGTTTCAAGATTATTACTTTTGGTCCCTAAAACTAAACTTGAATCTACCCTATTTTCCTATACCTCAACCGGATCTAACTACCATCAACCCAATCCACCCCGCCCAACCTTAAACCACCCACAGCCCAACTACAAATACCCTCTAGCCCAAGCCTTAACATTATAACCCATAAGCCCACATCTTAACTAAAACCGACCCAACACCATTAAAACAAACCGACCCATCCTATATTAACTAAAAGCGGGGTAGCAAACATTCGGTCCAAACCCCCTTTCCTGTGGTCAAAATCCCAATCAACAAGAACCCTAAGCAGCCAAATCCCTCTTCCCCAAATCCCTCTCCATCACCATCACCTCTTCCACCTCAGTCCAAAATTACCTCACGTGTTTCATCTCCACCTCAGCAATCCGAGGCAAAAAACTAATCCAACGGACAAGAAATTAAATGGGAAGATCAAGATGATCCAATGGTGAAGAATTAAAGAAAAGAAGACAGAAGAGGAGAAAGAAACCCTAATCACTTATTTTTATTGTTCTTTTTTTTTATATAAGTAGTCGAGTAGTAGTGAGGAAAAAAACAGGTTTTATTTTAGCTATGTCTCGGTATGTTTTTTTTTTATGTAATTTATTTTTAATTTAGTTGTAATCGAAGGTTAATTTTAGTAATTCTTAAATTTACGCAGTTGTGTTTTGCTTTAATTTTAATAGAAGTTCGTTTGGTTTAAGTTACTGCTATTTAGTTTTTGTTATTTCACTGCTTCGTTTAAAGATAGTTGTTCAAGTTAATTTTTGCTTCGGTTAGTATTGGTTAGGTTAGATTTATGTTGGTGATTATGTTGTTGTATCAGTTGTGATTCGCTTAGAGTTAGGTTGCTTATTGCTTAATTAGTTGGTTATCAGTTTAAGTATGATTTTCTTTTACTGTAATAATTAGTTTCCGAATGTAATTCATCTTTCAGCAAATTTGAGTTCTTTTTTTGATTTCTTTGTTTGGTTAAACTAGGTCAAATTGCTCACTACCGCTTATGTTATTACATAATTCCTCATTCTTTTCATCTTTGCTCAACTGTTGCTTTTGATAAGATAGGAAGTTAGTTTAAAGTATTTAATAGCATAAATTTTCTCTTTTGGTTACCCTGCTCATCAGTGAGATAACTGTTCTCATCACCAGCTTATTTTTAAGTTATTCCTTGGTTGAGTTTTGTTCTCAGTTGTATGTACTTTAGAAGTACCTAGCTTTTGTAGCATTTGCCTATTCATTCAATCTTTAGAATAGATTAGAAAAGGTATTGTGGACTGAGTTAATCCGCAAGCCAACCCTTATGGTTTTCTGTTAATCAGTTTTTATGGCTTTGTAATTTTTCATATTTTTCCCATGTCGTTTAGTAATTTTTATGCATTTTTCCTTTTAAATTAGTTTTTTTTTAATTAATATTTAATTAAATGTAATTTAGAAAAATGTAATTCTTTTTCAATAAATTTTCTTTTGCCATTTAGGACGTAGGCAAATTAATTTGGAATCCGTAGGTTTAATATTTCATCGTTTTGTCATTTATCGTTTAGTTACGTTTTTAGCTTTTGTTTACGTTTTTAATTTGGTGCACTTTAGATTATAGTTTTTCTTAGAGATTTAATCGTTTTTAATTTATGTTCACGTATTTTAGCGTAAAAACCCAAACTCTCATCTTTGTTTAACCATTCAAAACACGTATTCACAAACCGAGATCACAAACTCCATTCAGCCTTCGTTGGGGATAACGACCCGGGAATACAACTTCCATTGTATTCTCTGGAAATAAATAACGACTTGATTTTAACCGATCAAATTTTGGCGCCGTTGCCGGGGAAGGCTGACGCGAATTTTTAAATCTCGTTTGTCGTTGCGTGTTTCGTAAATATTTTATTATAAAAACCCAAAAAGATTTTCATTTCAAAATTTATTTTCCTTTTTTGTTTTCAAAATGTTATTAAAAATCCAAAAAGATTCTTCTTTGCCCTCTTATCCGTTTAATTCCTTTTCTCACCCTCTAAACGTTTTATTCTATCTTCTTAACCCTCTACACGTTTGATTCTTTTTATGTCTACATCTTACAACTATGGTTGTGAATGGTGTGGGGGTCCTCCAAATGGTGGAAATTGCCAAGGTTGTAGCATTGTGAATACGGGAAACGGGTTTGTCTATGACCAAAATTCCTACAATGAAACAACCAATTTCCTTAACCAACCCCCGCACCATGAGATGGAAACATATTCTTGTGAATTTTGTGGAGGTTGTCCTCATCCGGAATTTGATTGTCGAACGGGAGACTTGCTTGTCTATGAGCAGAACCCTTATAACAATCAGACATCATCCGGATTTGACACATCTTCATATTATTCACCACCACAACAGTATTACTGTTGTGAGTACTGTGGAGGTTCGCATTGTAGCTCTGATTGCCAAACAAGGTACCCGCTTGTCTATGAGCATGACCCTTGTAACAATTATGACTATTCTTATCCTCCACAGTATCAAACCACTCAAAGCCAGCCTCAGCTATCTCTTGAAGATATATTCCAAGAACTTCAAGAGATACGAATTGAACTTACAAATCTGGCTATTAAAACCAACCCCGAAAGTCGTCATGGTGAATCTATGGAAGATTTACTCGCCATAGAACGAGCAGCACATAACCGTTTCTTGTTTAATCAGGCGTGCATGCTCGATGACGAAGATGAGGACGACGAGGAGAGTACTGTTCCTGTTAGCAATAGCGTTTCTCAACTCCCTCAGTCTGTTGCAATCACATCACTCTCACCCAAGGACTCTCTTATCATGGGGGATGAGCCTCTTAGCACTATTCCTGAAAAGGAATCGGACGAATTCATAAAGTCTAGTGCTGAGAACCTTATCTCAATCCCAAGTGAGTCTGAGGATATTTCGGATTGTGAAAGTGATGAGTCAGATACGGAGACAATAATGGACGAGGTGCAAATTTCTAGCACACAAAGTACAGCACATGTCCCACCTCCGTATATCCTTCCAGAGCCCGAGCTCATGGATGCTTTTCCCGCATATGAGAGTTTTATTTTTGATGACAAAGAGGAGAGTAGTGGCAGTCCCACTTCTCATCCCGAGTATTCTCTCGCGGCCTACGAATCATTTAGTTTTGATTTCACGGAAGAGACGAGTAGTGGCAGTACCACTTCTCATGCTGATTTCTCTCTTCCGGAATATGATTCGTTTACCTTTGATCTTGATCATGAGGAGTTCTCCGATGAACTCACTCAGATTATATCTCCGCCGGAGTATGATCACTTCTACTTTGATCTAGACAAAGATGTTTTGTGTGACCCGGGGGGAGACATTCTCAATCATGAGAATTTGCTTATTGATGATTCAATCCCGACCCTCCCGCCCGAGTCACTTCTTGAACAAAAGAGCTTTAATGATAAATCTGCTTTTGATGATGAAGAGCTTATCATGATTGTTATCATGACCTTCTTCCCTTTCATCACATTTGATGTGATTTCTCTTCTTCTTCACTCGTTCGGGAGTGAGGATACCATTTTTGATCCCGGCATCTTCATTCATCATTCTTTAGAGCCGGATATATCTCATCGGAGTGGAACTTTCATGTACATCAATGTTTATCCAAACAATTTGAATGAAAGTCCGATTGAGATTGGTTTCCACTTGCTTCCCCATGGACAAATGAATTCGGGGTCGAGTCAAGCTAGCGACTCGGTTAACAAAAACAGTAGCACACCATATGGGTTTTCACCCATATTTCTGACTTCTTTCTACTTTCTACCACCCTAGTGTGGGGGGAAATGCCCCCCGCTGTTGTACATAAATTTCAAAAAAAAAAAAAAAAAAAAAAAAAAAAAAAAAGGTTTTAAACCACAAAAATAAAATAAATGGCCCGTAATATTTCCCTTTTACGTTCTCAGTTTCGGCATAACAGCCGGTACTTTGAATATTGAGGACAATATTCATTTCTAGTGTGGGGGGAATTCTCACGAATTTAATCACGTATATAACCGATCAGGTATCCAAGGGTCCAGATCAATCCAAAGAAGCACAAATGGTATCCAAGGCTGTTTCTACTCACAAAAGAAGAACAAAAGCTGAAGAACCTTAGTTTATTTTTAGTATAAATAGATGTCACTTGTAAGCCTTATGGCAGTAAGTAAGTAGTTTTTAGTTTAAGTCTTAATTCAGTTCACATTTAAGTCTTCTTTAATTTCAAGTTGTAATCAGTTTTTAAGTTAATACAAGTATTTCAGATTTCAAGTCCAAGTTGTTACCAATTTTCAGTTTCATTAGAAATTTAAAGTTTTTCTTAGCTAAGTTCTTGTTTACACTTCATTGTCGTTTCAAACCTTTCATAAACTCACATAAGGTCTTAAAAAGAAAACAGAAAAAGAAAAAAAAAAGAATAATAAAAACATCACAGGTTTACCTTGGCATGAGACTGTGGAAAGCTTTTGGAAGTTGCCAGTTGTGGAATGGCAAGATGGACTTTACTAGCTTGTTGTAAAACAAGCTAGAGCTTGTAGCTGCCATTTATTTGGTGCTCTTGTTTAGCTAGAGCCCAAGGTTATATCTCTTTAGTAGATAGAATAGGTTAATTATCCACTTTGCTTAAAATCTTACTAAAAAGATAAAATCAGTCAAAATAGGTGTAGCTCATTAAGGTGCTTATTTTTCATTTTAAAATTGCTCATTAGGGTCTTAGGAAGTTGGTTAGTAAGTGCTTAGTCAGTAGTATAGTTTAATTTGTCAGATTCTAGTTTAATTTGGCAAAACAGTCCAATAAAGGAATGTTTGGGTTAAGACCCAAACTGGGTCATTTGGGGTGAGAACTGTTCATGTGCCACTTTGGAAGTTCAATCTCACTTAAAATAAGCTAGGAAAATTGTTTGTTTAGTGTTTTGACCTGATTTGGTTGGTTTCATGGTTTTGAGTTTTAAATGGTAATTTTAGCTTAGAATCTGACCATCTCAGCTTTTTATAGCCATAAGCTGTTTCTGGGGTATCTTTTGGTTATTTTGTGTCCAACATAGTTCATAAAGTAGGTTCTTAAGAGTTGGATAGGTTTCAGTTGGGATTGAGGTGGTTTGGCCACCTTGTGCAAGTCTGCTCAGAACAATATCCCATGTCTGCATATATTTTTTTGGGTTCATTCCTAGATGCTTAATTGTGGAAAATTGTGTTGATTTTTATTAAATTAGGAAGTTAGTAGTTTGATCTTTAAGTATTTCCATATTCAAGGCCTTTTTCCAGCTTAATAGAGCTTAAAAATAAGCTAACAAATTACTTCATCACACAAATTGAACACTGAGTGATCAATGTTCATATTGTGCTATCTGAGCTATTTATTAGCTTATTCTTAAGTAGTTAATAAGCTATTTTAGGCCTGATTTTTGGTTCCTGAGTAGGTTACTGTATGAATTTTAAGTTTTCCCTGGCTTTGTTAGAATTGCTCAGCTTTTAAGTGCTTATTTTAAGCTCAATATTTGTCTGATCAACACTAATTAACACTGAATCATCAGTGTTGATTTGAGTTGATTGAGCTTTTGATCAGCTTATTTTTAAGCAATAGATAAGTTCTCATGGTCTGCTTTTTGGTTGTATGTAACCCTTGGTAGGTCAGTTTTAAAGGTTATCAACTTTTGTGGTCTTTAATTCTTATATAATTGCTTAAAAATAAGTCTAAAATTACCTAGTTGAGCCTGTTTTGCCCTGTGCACTTAGCCAACTTTGGATTTGCTTATTTGATTTGGTCAAGTGCTTATTTGCTCATTTCTGTGGCTTATCTGAGTTCTTTGATCATTAAAGTCCATACTTGGTCTGTTTTAGCTTTTCAAGTTTTCTCTTAGCTTATTATAGCTTATTTTCTTGTTGCCTCATTTTCTATTTAAGCACTGATCTGATCCTAGTCCTTATTCTGTGCTTATTTTCAAGTTTCAAAAATAGTTTTAGTTATAAAGTTTGCTTTCTGGGTAGTGCTTATTGAGTTTAATAAGTAAAATCCAAAAATAAAATAAAAGCAAAAAAAGCTGAGGTCAGGATTCGAACCCTGGACCTCAGCCTAACCAAAGCCTCAACACACCACACACACACCACTAGCGCCCTTGGGTCTTTCCTGTCATAGCTTTCACAAACAATCCTTTTAACACATTTTAATTTTCTTTTGCTTATTTTTCATATTAGCTTAAAAACAGCTTAATTAAATAAGCTGTTAGCACCATTTTATTTTTCCTTGTTCCTACTTAGTATAAAGTAGTTTCCTGTAAAATTTTAGATTTTTCTAAATTCATTTAGTATTTTTTATAATTTAATTAGTTTAAAACTGTTTTTAATTCATAATAAAAAATATAAAAGTCAAAAAAATTTAATTCTTTTTTCCAAAATTTTCTTTTATCATTTAGAACTTAGGAAAAATAAATTTGAACTTGTAGGGTTAATTTTTAAAGGTTTTAGTTTTTAGGCTCGTTTTTGAATTCCCGATTTGCGTTTTTAGTGTAAATTGTCTTATGCGTTATTTTTCTTTGTAAATTTGCTTTCCATTTCTCATTAGAATATTAAAAACTCAAAAATCCAAAATCCACACTTCAAGCACTTTAATTCCAAACCGATAACGAAATCCTCGATTCACACCTCGCTGGGACACGACCGGGTGATCACTTGCCCGGTATCACACATATCGTATTCACGGGTTTTGTAAGTTAACCTTTTTCCTAAAAGGTTGATTTGTCATTTCCCACGTATCACGCATATCCGTCTGATATTATATATATACTTTAGTTTGTATTTTCAGGTTAATGCGATAGTTTACCTTTGGAGGCGCTTGGCAAGGAGCATGGTCATTGTCGACTCTGATATATTTATTTGGGACCGTTTCAATCCTTTTATGGGCCTATTTCCACACTACTTTTGAAAAATGTAAATTTAACACTTTTTGTTAATAAATTTTATCCTAAATGGTTGAGATAAAAACCGTTCTTTATACTTGTGTTGTGATACCAATGAAGTAGCACCCCAGTGACATGTATGCTTCTGCTGGACCTGATTTTGGGGGTTTTACAGATTGGTATCAGAGCCTAGGTTATAGAGAACTAGGTATATATTTTAAAACCTGGACTATAACCACTTTTGTGAAAACTTAACCCTATGACCGCTACGTGCCTGCCTGCCAAGCTGATGCCTCACGTATGATCTTGTTTGATGATATAATTGATGACACGAGTAATGATATATTAGATGAGATTTTCATGATATATTTGACGAGTTGTTTGATGAAATGCTTGATGATATATTTGTTGAGATATGTGCCGACTATCGGATATTTTATATCCGCCTATTCTAGCTGTTCACGATAAGCATTTCCATATGCTTATGCACGCACCATACCTATCGCGGAGTTACGCTATTTTCTTGCGTAATCTCATTATTGAATGTCAAGTTTGTACACTTGTCGTGGTTTTGGGAATGATTTTGGATGTAAAGGACATACTACTAGTATAACTAGGCTGAGTATTCCAAAATTCATTGAACCTCAGGTGAATATAGTCTAATCACCTATATTCAACCAGGGACAGTGGAACATAGCCTGATCACCTATGTCCGACTCAGAGGTGAATTTTGCAATACTGAGAGTAGTTATAATGGAATTATGTCCGTGTTGATTTTTGATTTGGAAATGATAAAGTATTGCATGTGTACACGGACATGGAATATTACTTCCACACACACTACACACTGGCATCACAACACCGCATGAACTGTAATACTCCTGGCACCGCTATACTTCTCCATTTACATGGAATTTCTGTTTATCGCCTTTTGACTATAATTTGCATCGGTTCGAGTTAGATCCGATTGGCATCGTTTGAATCTGAGTTGTGATGCGTGGTTTTGCGACCTTACAACAGGTTTTACCTCTCGAGGGATCTCAAGAGGCTTACAACCCCACCAGGCAGTGTACCTGACCGATGTAGTATAGTGTAGTGGTAAGTACGGGGGATTGATCGTTCTCCACAGGGAATAGTGTTCGTTAGGTATGAAAAATTACTCTAATAGGTCTAAGGGTGAGAGAAGATTCTTTTTATGTTTTTATATTTTTATGAAAGCAAGTAAAATCTCGGGTTTGAAAGAGTGGGCGGAATTAGTTGCTAGTCAACTAACCCAAATTACTACGAATGCAAATAAAATAAAATAACAAAAATGAAAATGTTGGTGAAAACTTATGTGGAGGGAAATGTGTTTACTTAGATTTCCTTACTCCCTAACTATCTTTTACCGGTTGATTAGTGTGTATTAGTTGCGTGGATGACGGGTGTATTCCTTAATACCATTCGTGGGGTGGCGTACGTACTTCCCCAACTCTACAAGCTCCTACTTCACTCCTATGTCGAGCCGGCTAGGAAGCTCCTAACATGGGATCACTAGAATTCGCTTGTGCATTAAATACAACCATAAAAACCTTTAGTACGCATTGGTTCATGTTTCTTAAGACGTTCAAGCAAGTTACCGAATAGGAAGTTAGCCAGTTTTCTTAAGCCTAACATAGATGAACAATCATCCAATACAACTAACAACACACTAATAACCAATAATCAATAGCTAGGTTTCATTAGATCTAAGCAAACACAAGATAAATCTAGCCTAACATGTTAAACAAAAGACAAGAATAAGATAGAATCAAACAACACATACACATATTGAATGATTAATTGATAACTTATCTTCAATGTAACATGGAAGATCTCAAGGCAAAAAGCCTTGAAAGAGCTGCCAAATTCGTCCTAGGGTTTTCACACACAAAGTTCCCCAATAAGTTCCACACTAATGACAAAGAATTGCAAAACTATATATAGATTTTTAGATCTGACGGCGTCACGTTATGGAGTGTGACGCCGTCACCTCGCCGCTTTTAGGGTTCTCGGATGACCTTCTTGACGCCGTCCCTCTTTAGCTCTCAAAAATCCGTTCTGGCTTATCAAGGCTTGACGCCCTCAGACTATGAACGTGACGCCGTCCCTCTTTAAATTATAACGTGACGACCTTGATCAAATTAAAGCGTGACGCCGTCAGAATTTCCATGCAATTTCTCTGGCTTATCATGAGTAAATTTCACATCCACCACTTTTGCCAAGCCATGACGCCGTCCAGGGTTAATCCTGACGCCGTCAAAGGTAACTTCCAGCAAGATTTTGAGACTTTGTCGTTTTCTTCACTTTTATGCTCCAAAAACGTCCAAAATGCTTCCTTTTCCAGATTTCTTCTAAAAAGTACCTAAAATGACAAAAGGAACGATTTAGGGCAATATTTTATCAAATAAATACGATTTAGGGCTTAAATGACCCCTTAAAAGCGGTACACTTTTCGCTTCATCAAATACCCTTACACTTGATATTTGCTTGTCCTCAAGCAAATGCGCTTTTATTCTAATCAAAATACAAGTTAGGGGTCATTTAATGCTAACATAAAAGTAATTACAACAAATAATCGTTCCACTTTAATCATAATAAGCACGGAGATTACAAACTAGCACCTCATAAGTAGTGTTTAGATACTCACATCTCTCAAGTGTCATCAAAATAAATCTCATAAATGAAAACGGATAATATCTCTCACTACCTGTCATAGCAAATAGATTACCATAGGCTTGGGAAAGGATCGAAAACCTCCTCCACTAGGCGTAAGCACCTAAGATAAACTATCAAAGAGGGCTTTTAAATGGGTTATAATGTTAGGTGTAGGGAAAAGGAAAACACGGTTTTGTTGGATAAAGGATATTTTACTGGTGGCGAGTTAAAGATCTTGATCAATTACATGTACTATACAATGTTGCTAAGCCAAGACTCGACTCGATTTAAGCTAATGAAAGAAAATAACAAAAACATAAAACAAACATAAAATGAAACGGGATGGTAGTCCGTATGTTTTTTCTACTTTTCTTTTTCTCATTTTTTTTAATTTTTCTTGATTTTTTCGATTTTTTTTTTTTTTTTTTTTTTTTTTTTTTTTTTTTTTTTTTTTTTTTTGCATACACTTTTGCCCTACCATCCAAAATAATACATCATAGGGGCATTGCATTCCCCTTACACTTGAACTTTTACATAACTTTACAAATAAGGGTTAATATACAAAGAAGTTACTAAAGTTTACCCAAAATGTTCACCTAAGTTACTAAAGTTTAAAACGTTACAAAGATGTTACTCAAGTTTACGGGTTTGACATATAGGTTACTCAAGGATTAAAAATGTTACATCAAGGTTACTGCGAGGGTGGGCAACCGGCTGAGCCGGTTTCACTGCCACATCATCAATAATAAAGTTTTAAATGTTACAAAGAGGTTACTCAAGTTTACGGGTTTGCTATATAGGTTACTCAAGGATTAAAAATGTTACATCATACTTTGTGTCATAGCCCACTATATGTACTTTTTAAGCGACTTTTTGTACGTTTTTCTTACGTTTTTGTCCGTTTTCGTCCGTTATTCTTACGTTTTTTCCGGTTTTCGTCCGTTTTTCTTACATTTTTTTTCCGTTTTTCTTACGTTTTTTACGTTTTCGTCCGTTATTCTTACGTTTTTTTCCGTTTTCGTCCGTTTTTCTTACATTTTTTTTCCGTTTTTCTTCCGTTTTTGTCCGTTTTTCTTACGTTTTTTACGTTTTCGTCCGTTATTCTTTTTTTTTTTTTCTGTTTTCATATGTTTTTATCCGTTTTTCTTACGTTTTTTCCGTTTTTGTCCCTTTTTCATACGTTTTTGTCCGTTTTTCTTACGTTTTTTATGTTTTCGTCCGTTATTCTTACGTTTCTTCCGTTTTCATACCAAAATGTCCGTTTTTGATTTTTTTTTAAATAATTATTTTTTCAATTTTTTTTCCAAATTAATTTTTTTATAAAAATTATTTTTTTTAAATTAATTATTTTTTTTCGAAATTTTTTTTAAATTAATTATTTTTTCAAAATTTATTTTTTTTCGAAATTATTTTTTTTATAATTTTTTTTTTAAATTAATTATTTTTTCGAATTTTTTTTTTCGAAATTAATTTTTTTATAAAAATTATTTTTTTTAAATTAATTTTTTTTCGAAATTAATTTTTTTTAAATTAATTATTTTTTCAATTTTTTTTGAAATTAGTTTTTTTAAATTTATTTTTTTTCGAAATTAATTTTTTTATAAAAATTATTTCTTTTTAATTAATTTTTTTTGAAATTATTTTTTTTAGAAAAATTAATTTTTGTTTTCGAAAAAAAAAATTTAATTTTCTAAAAAAAAAAAAAAAAAAAAAAAAAAAAAAAAAAAAAAAAAAAAAAAAACCATGTCAGCAATTTAACCGGTTCAAGGGGTTAAAACATTTTCAGTGACTTATGTAACCGGTTACCAAACTTGAGTAACCTCTTTGTAACGTTTAAAACTTTAGTAACTTAGGTGAATATTTGGCCAAAATTTAGTAACATCTTTGTCTATTTTCCCTTACAAATAACTATTCTAATGACTCGAATTAAGATAATTGAAAAACTTGGAGTACTTTTAAAATATTTAGCACATATGGGGGTAATAAATGATGTTCTTCCCCATTACTCCATTACACTAGTACTTTACCCATGAGTCCCAATCGTCCCAAAACAATATGTACAAAGATATGACTCGACTTAGCAACCATGTAATCAACTAGATAATTAACTTGGGTTTAAACAAATGTTGTAACAATAATGCACTAAAAATAAGTGCATACAAGGTAGGCTAAGGTGATTTGGGTGTACATTTTAGTGGGGTGTAACAAATTCTTCCTTTAAGTAAAATGCTTAAAGGTCGAAACGAAAAGATAGGCTCTGAGGGGTGTACTAGGGGTATCGTGTACTAAAAATGAGTACAACGCAAAGGGTGTGGGGGAATTACTTGACCAATGTAGCCAATGTAATTATAACAAAAACACAGGTGTAAAACAATGGGTTAATCCTAATGCCTCTTATCATGTAGTAAATCTAACTACACGAATGTAGTCTCACTTGTGGCCTCGGAATGGTCCTAACGCAAGTTCTAGAATCTAAGTGCTACCGGTACACACATCATAGCATAAATGCTTTTCCTACCAATTCTAGGGGCGAACCTCACATATTTGGGGGTGGAAAATTTTTTAGTGGTACGGTTTTGTGCTAGTCATATAACTCCTATCCATGAGACGCTCATTAAGATCAAAGTTTCACTCCTATATGTTGTAAAAAAATTTAAATTTGGCACTAAAATTACCCTAACAGGTATTTCTCTCAGTTTTATTACACATTTACTATTAAACAAACAAAAATCAAGCGCAATTGTATTCTCTAAAAAATCGTATTTTTACCCCCCTTACACTTAAGATGAACATTGTCCCCAATGTTCAAATAACAAGATGTAAAAGTATAAAGTAAAAGAATGAAATCAAATACTCCCCTGATTCGTTCGGTAGATAATGAAGTAACACGGTTAGATCTTCTTCCAAAGAGAATGTTGAAGCTCCATGACTAATGCATCGCCAAAAGCTTGATCCAAAACATTTCCTTGTCCAAAATAACCTGTTAAACCTGAGAAAACAAACACGAAAACCTGCATAACATCGGCGGGATAAACTCTATATATAAGGATATAATGCTTGTGGAATGATAATTTTGCAGATTCCTGGAGATTATAAGTTATAGATTTAATAAAAACTTTTTATGAAAACAAAACTTTCAAAAAATTTTCAGAAAATTAAACCTGACGCCGTCAGGTTGTAACTCCTGACGCCGTCAGAAATGATCTGACAGAATTCTCATGTTACGTTTCCGGAAAAAATTTTGGAAAAACCTATACCTTACTTCCTGGAAATCCTGCAAAACATCATTATGACTCGATACAAGCATTTGACTCAAACAAATACTAATATGTATGTTCATTTAATATTGTTATGATTCATGTTCATTTGTGTTCTAATAAACCGATTTAGATTTCCCTTACACTTAACTTTTGCAAAATACCTTTATATGTAGTTAAGACGAAGTTAAAAACAAGATAAAGCATTTTCACAAATTACTTTTGAACATGAATCAATAATAATAAAACTTAAACATACATACGGAAACAAATAAAAACAAACAAACAAACAAGTAAATAAACACATAAAGCAAATAAAGCTTGGGTTGCCTCCCAAGAAGCGCTTTTCTTTATTAACGAGTCTTGTAGCTAGACTCAAAGTCACGTGTTCTACGTTTTTCCGTTTTGCTTCTCAATTGCCCCTCTAATCATCCTAACAACCTCCATATCAATTTTGTATTTAGGTCCAAGGTTTAAGCAATCTTTATAATAAAGGCTTCTCTTATTCCAAACATAGTCCATGCTTTTTTCTTTATCCTCTTCATTGATGTCCTCAATCGCACCAATGTTGTCCATGTCAAATCGAGGCACAAAACGAAATTCATTTACCCGATAAGGCATCCTATATGTGATCCTATCTATGTGATTAGAAAACTGAACCGTGCCTTTCAAACGATCATACCTTAAATTGGATGCTTCAATAAATGGCTTACCTAACACCACGCGAGATAGGCGGCAGTCAACAACACTTGCCAAATCTTCTAAGATCATGAAGTTGGTGACAAAGGTAAAATTCCCAACAAGGATATGCATATCCTTAATCCTTCCAACGAAGTTGCAAACTCCGCCTGGACACTTGGGGTCCATCCTAGGCTCAAGTGGTGTGTTTATGATCTGGCTATAAAGGCCTGAGGACATAACGTTGATTGGGGATTCACAGTCAATGTAAGCATGCTCAACGTATTGGTACCCAATCATACATGGTATCTTCACATTCCTGGGATCACCTCTCTTAATCTTTGGGTCAATTCTAACAAAAGGTGGTCGAGGGTTATCAACTAGGTTGTTATAGTAAGCAATCTCCTCTTTAGTGGGGTATTCATTGAAACAATAATCCAACCTAGGATCTACCTTCACTTCATCAATTTTCTCAATCAACTTATCAACCGTAAGATTATTACGTTCTAAGTAATTATCTGAGTATATGGCGGTCCCTAAGTTGTTCAAGGCATAATCAAGCTCTATATCAATCATTCTACTGAGCTCCCTGAGCTCACTAATCTCATTCTCAAGTTGGCTACGGAACAAAGCCACTTCGCCAGGTGTAAGGGGTGGATTCGCGTTTTCCATAATGGCAAACTGAATAGTCAATGAAAATCTGTTACGAACAAAAGCACAAAGAAAATAGATAGACTAAAGAAAACCTAGAAAAATAAAATAAAAATCTCACTAGAAAGGAATCTAGTGAGTAGACCTATAAAATAAAAATTCAACCTAAACAATAACTATTCCCCGGCAACGGCGCCAAAAACTTGATGCGTGGTTTTGCGACCTTACAACAGGTTTTACCTCTCGAGGGATCTCAAGAGGCTTACAACCCCACCAGGCAGTGTACCTGACCGATGTAGTATAGTGTAGTGGTAAGTACGGGGGATTGATCGTTCTCCACAGGGAATAGTGTTCGTTAGGTATGAAAAATTACTCTAATAGGTCTAAGGGTGAGAGAAGATTCTTTTTATGTTTTTATATTTTTATGAAAGCAAGTAAAATCTCGGGTTTGAAAGAGTGGGCGGAATTAGTTGCTAGTCAACTAACCCAAATTACTACGAATGCAAATAAAATAAAATAACAAAAATGAAAATGTTGGTGAAAACTTATGTGGAGGGAAATGTGTTTACTTAGATTTCCTTACTCCCTAACTATCTTTTACCGGTTGATTAGTGTGTATTAGTTGCGTGGATGACGGGTGTATTCCTTAATACCATTCGTGGGGTGGCGTACGTACTTCCCCAACTCTACAAGCTCCTACTTCACTCCTATGTCGAGCCGGCTAGGAAGCTCCTAACATGGGATCACTAGAATTCGCTTGTGCATTAAATACAACCATAAAAACCTTTAGTACGCATTGGTTCATGTTTCTTAAGACGTTCAAGCAAGTTACCGAATAGGAAGTTAGCCAGTTTTCTTAAGCCTAACATAGATGAACAATCATCCAATACAACTAACAACACACTAATAACCAATAATCAATAGCTAGGTTTCATTAGATCTAAGCAAACACAAGATAAATCTAGCCTAACATGTTAAACAAAAGACAAGAATAAGATAGAATCAAACAACACATACACATATTGAATGATTAATTGATAACTTATCTTCAATGTAACATGGAAGATCTCAAGGCAAAAAGCCTTGAAAGATCTGCCAAATTCGTCCTAGGTTTTTCACACATAAAGTTCCCCAATAAGTTCCACACTAATGACAAAGAATTGCAAAACTATATATAGATTTTTAGATCTGACGGCGTCACGTTATGGAGTGTGACGCCGTCACCTCGCCGCTTTTAGGGTTCTCGGATGACCTTCTTGACGCCGTCCCTCTTTAGCTCTCAAAAATCCGTTCTGGCTTATCAAGGCTTGACGCCCTCAGACTATGAACGTGACGCCGCCCTCTTTAAATTATAACGTGACGACCTTGATCAAATTAAAGCGTGACGCCGTCAGAATTTCCATGCAATTTCTCTGGCTTATCATGAGTAAATTTCACATCCACCACTTTTGCCAAGCCATGACGCCGTCCAGGGTTAATCCTGATGCCGTCAAAGGTAACTTCCAGCAAGATTTTGAGACTTTGTCGTTTTCTTCACTTTTATGCTCCAAAAACGTCCAAAATGCTTCCTTTTCCAGATTTCTTCTAAAAAGTACCTAAAATGACAAAAGGAACGATTTAGGGCAATATTTGATCAAATAAATACGATTTAGGGCTTAAATGACCCTTAAAAGCGGTACACTTTTCGCTTCATCATTTGAATCTGAGTTGCTTACTTGTAACTCATCGAGATTGTAATAAGCCCAATTGAGCTTATTAGAACGTTTGGATTTGATATTGGCTATGTTTGGATTGGTTTTGATTCTGATTGAATTCGGATTGTTTGATTTTGTGATTTTGGACATCATCCTGGATTTGGATGTGTTATTCGGCCTTGTTTTGTTGTGGCCTTGTTACAGTCGCCTCTACCCTAAGCCTTGTGCTCAATCGATGTTGTTCAATCGAAGTTGTTCAATCAATGTTGTACCTCCCGCTTTAAGTACTATGTACATTACTGATTCAACCAACTGGTTGCTAGTAGCAATCAACATCCTCACTCAGAGTTGTACTCTGAACTCGCTAAACTCTCCATTTGGCAGAGATTCCACGCCCATCAGAAATTTTAAGACCTTAAGGAGTAACCTGAACCGCGTTCCTTGAGACAATCACCTAATTCTCTTTTCGTCCCTCGGGAATACAGTTATCTTTGCTAACCTCTTATAGGATAATAAACTGTTTTACCATTAATTTACAAACTGCCTTTGATTTTTCTACTGACCATTTTACGGTTATCCTACAAAATATTTTACTGCTATTTCACAAAAGTCAAAATTTTGATCTTACTACCATTTTATAAATGGCGAACTGCTTTCCTGTTACCCCGTAAACTTTCTGCAAATCGTTTAGCGAAACGATTTCGTAAAACGTTTTGTTACGATGTGATGAATCAAACTAAAAATCAAAATTTTGACTGTACTACAATTTTATAAACGATGAAATTGTTTTCATATTATCCTATAAGCTGCTCCACAAATCATTTTGAAAGTCGATTTGCTATTTTGCTGCTATATCATAAGCTAGACCTCAGGAGCGAATCCCGCACCTCTACCTGAGTAATCGAGTGTGGCAATGGCTGGGATAGACACCTTCCGTTGACTAAATTCTCTTATAAAGATACCTACGACTCAAGTATTTCAACGGCACCGTACGAGACACCTTATGGTCGCACGTGCCGATCATCGACTTGATGGGTAGAAGTTGGGGATACCCAACTTACTAACACTGAACTTGTTCACGAGACTACCGAGAATATCGTTCAGATCAGAACCGAGTTGCAAGTTGCTCACGAATCGTCAAAAGAGTTATGCTGACAAATGACGTAAACCTCTTGAATTCCCAGTTAGAGCCTAGATTATGCTAAAAGATCCACCATAAGAAGGTGTGATACGTTTAGTAAACGTGGAAAGCTTAATCCTCGATATATTGATCCTTTTGAAATCCTTGCTAGGGTTGGACCGGTAGCCCACAGACTCGAGCTACCGTCAGGACTCAACAGCGTTCGCAACGTTTTTATGTGCAATGTGAAGAAATGACTTGCCAATAAGGCAGTTACTATTCCTTCGGGAGAGATCCAGATTGATGAATGTTTAAACCTTGTTGAGAAACCTATCGAAATCATCGACCGTAAAGTCAAACGACTTTAGTAAAGTCGCATCCCTATCGACAAAGTCCGTCGAAGCTCGCGAAAAGGTGCTGAATTCACGTGGGAATGTGAGGATGAATCCTCGTGTGTATGTACTCATCTCTTTTCAACCATAACGAGTAACTTGAATTGAATCGCGAGGACGCGATTCCATTCAAGGAGGTGAGGCTGTGACAACCCGTAATTTTCTAAACTTATTTTTATATGAGGTTATCCCTGTTTTTCATTTACGAACCTTTCCGAGCTCATTTAACCATAAAACGCGAAGTTATCTCGCGAAACGTGGAAATTGTACACAACGCGTACAGGCACAACCGATGATTTGATTTGATTATGTGAAAACTTATTTTAGAGGTTACTAACAATAAGTTTTGTGATCGTTTATGGGCTCAAGGCTGTTAAGCCTTTATCTAGGATTTTATCTATGACGAGCATGATGATAATATTGACGGAATATTCTAATGAAAGAAACAATACTATCACAACAAGGTTTTGCCAACTTCACCGTTTGTTATTCAAACTAGCCCCAATACTACTTGATCAATAGCAGTACGATTACACTCTAATCAGGGATCAAAGATCCTTGAGGCTAAACAAACCTAACAACATTAGACCCCATGTCTAATGTTCATCACACACACTCTTTTAGGTGCTTTACATTTTAACACACTTGGTGTTGTTGTAATTTGTAAGTATGAAGCACATTGGTGATTAACATCTAACCACATTTTTTATCTAAGGGTAAGATCTTCCTTTTATAGCACAAGGAAGATCTTTTACAATATGATAAGTCTTGTCATCTACTTGTTTTACATGTGTTAGTCATTAAGATACAACTTGTATCTTTGTTTATAACTTTGTTGACTGAACAAATATCTAGATATTATTTATAAGTGACTCATATAAATAATATCTTTTTCATCTTTATCCATCCAGCAGTAGTATGACTCATAGCAGCACCTGATACACTAGAAGACTTAACTGTGTAACCAGACTTAACGAGGAGACTTAACTGGGAGAAGACTTAACCACCGGACTTAACTGGGAGAAGACTTAACCACCAGACTTAACTGGGAGAAGACTTAACCAGAAGACTTAACAACTCCTGCAACAGCTTCATTAGCGTATTTTGCTTATCATTTCAGTATTCTTCATGTTTCATTCTTCTTGTTCTGTGATCATCAAATCTATGAAAATATAATTCCCAACAATCTTCCCCTATTTGATGATTACAAAACAAACACGTTCTTGTACGAATTTTCCTAGACGAAGTAGAGAAATTGAGATAATTAAATCTCACCATGAATGAAACCATACTGTCTTCCCCTTAATCTATGCTATCCACCACATCTCTTCCCCTTTTTGTTATCAACAAATAGAAAAAGTATACAAATATGATCTTTACAACTACAAACTAATACTACACATCCAATCTATCCTTCTAATATCTCAAATTACCCTCCATTAAGCTTTCCACACTAAAAATAAACTTGAGATAGTAAAATTTTAAACCAACAGTAGCAATACTAATCAACAATAATAAGAATCAATAACTTTCCCTTGTGGTGATGCATAAGTATAATAAATGGTTAAACACTTGAACATTTAAGCTTCCCCTGAAACCCATATGTTAACCATTCGAATCTCCAATTCTGTAGGCTTTTATGATTGATGAAGAATAACCAATCATTACTAACTTGATGATGAAACAGAATAAACCAACCTTGTGTCTTATGTCTTGTACTAAAAATTGACTTTGAACTTATACTAACACAATATAAGTAGACCGAAATCTCTTGATAAAATCCTCATCTTCAATGAGACACTGAGCACTACAAAGTAACTCCTTTAAGTGATAGTTAACTAGGTCTTCGTCCATCCACCCCTTGACCTATGAAAACTAGATTTAACAAGTCTTTGTCAAACTTCTTGGAGCACAAACAAGTTATCTTCTTACAAAAGGTGTGATAAAACACCTTAGATATAATAAAACACAACTTTGAAAAATTCTACTTCATCTTCAAATAAGCAACAAATAATCTTTTTCACCAATAATAAATTGATAAACAAGCCTTTAATCTTTTAAGAACATAACCCAACTCTCTTCCCTCTGAGTGAGTGTTCTTCCCCTTTGTGTGTGTAAACCAAGAAAGAAAAACCAAAAATTCGACCATACCTCAACTGTTTCTGCAGCAGTTTTCAACGATGCATATCTTGCAACCTAAGGCTCAGATTGAAGATCCCTCCGGTGAGAATCTACCTTGATATACCAAGAACCTCCAGTAAAAATTTCAGCCCGATCCAACGGTTAACGAAGGAGTTATCGCCTTTTGAAAACAGCCCTGCAGTGAGTTACGAAAATACGAACCAGATCCGAATTTTTCTTCTTTCTTTAGCTAAAACCTTTTCTTTTCCTAGATCCAGAGCCCCCCTCTCTGATACCAACTGTGAAAACTTATTTTAGAGGTTACTAACAATAAGTTTTGTGATCGTTTATGGGCTCAAGGCTGTTAAGCCTTTATCTAGGATTTTATCTATGACGAGCATGATGATAATATTGACGGAATATTCTAATGAAAGAAACAATACTATCACAATAAGGTTTTGCCAACTTCACCGTTTGTTATTCAAACTAGCCCCAATACTACTTGATCAATAGCAGTACGATTACACTCTAATCAGGGATCAAAGATCCTTGAGGCTAAACAAACCTAACAACATTAGACCCTATGTCTAATGTTCATCACACACACTCTTTTAGGTGCTTTACATTTTAACACACTTGGTGTTGTTGTAATTTGTAAGTATGAAGCACATTGGTGATTAACATCTAACCACATTTTTTATCTAAGGGTAAGATCTTCCTTTTATAGCATAAGGAAGATCTTTTACAATATGATAAGTCTTGTCATCTACTTGCTTTACATGTGTTAGTCATAAAGATACAACTTGTATCTTTGTTTACAACTTTGTTGACTGAACAAATATCTAGATATTATTTATAAGTGACTCATATAAATAATATCTTCTTCATCCTTATCCATCCTGCAGTAGTATGACTCATAGCAGCACCTGATACACTAGAAGACTTAACTGTGTAACCAGACTTAACGAGGAGACTTAACTGGGAGAAGACTTAACCACCAGACTTAACTGGGAGAAGACTTAACCAGAAGACTTAACAACTCCTGCAACAGCTTCATTAGCGTATTTTGCTTATCATTTCAGTATTCTTCATGTTTCATTCCTCATGTTCTGTGATCATAAATCTATGAAAATATAATTCCCAACAGATTATTTTATTATTTGTGAGAAATGAGGCGTATGAATAGTGGTTTTTATTAGAAATATTATTCTGAGCGCGATGGCGTAATTCCCATGCCTTGAATTAACCATTAACTAGTCTAAACGAGCCCCGAACTTGATTTCGTGAAAGATTGCAAACATTACAATATTGGTCCATGTGGAATTTACACCCCGCCGCCCCTAGACTTTAATTGTTGACAGCTTAGGTCCCTAGGGTTCACATAACTTTTGGCTGGCCTATATAAGGTTCATTATAACCCACCCCAGGGTTATACCCTCTCATTTTTCCACACAGCCGCCCACCTACGGCCACCCCTTCTCCGGCCAACTTCCAGCCATAAATCATACGCCACCACCGCCACCCTTATCACTCCGTATCCACCATCAAACACCACCACACGCACCTTGTACCTCTTTATGTGAACCGTACGCATAGTCACGCGCCCCCTTCGCCATGTTTTTCTTTTGTTTTCATTGGTTAAAAACATCGATTCGCCACCCCGTGTGAATCGGTGTGAGTTCAAAACGTATAGGAACAAAGTTTTAATAATAAAAAAGTGAATAAAAAAAGGTTGTTATCATCATTTAATCGTGTTTTCGTCACGGGTTTTTGATGTCGTGAACTTAAGCTCACGACCGAGTTTATTTGGGTTAACCGTGGGTTATTTTAGAGCTTATTTCGAGCTTATTTTTGTGGCTTATCGAGCTTGTTCCGAGCTTATGTAGTGTCTATTGCAACTTATTTCTCGGGTTAGATTCAAACCGAGACCAAATGGTCTAGGTGAGACTTGTTAATTCCATTTTGGTTGGTTTCGAGCTTATTAATAAGCTCACGAGCTTAGTTTAGCGATGATTGTTATTAGGTCTGTTTGAATGTTTGTGCGACAAGAGGTTCGAAGCCGAGACCTCTTGGTCTCGGCATGGTGAGGTTAACATGTTTTTAGTAATTATTTTCTTGTCGAGATGATTGGATTTGAGTGCAGTCGTGACCTCATTTTGGTCCGTTTGATTGTTTTCAGTCGACAAGAGTTCAAGCCGAGACCCCTTGGTCTCGGCATGGTAAGTTTATTTTTGTTGTTGTTATTGTGTTGAGGTTGGACATGGATTCGGATTTGAAATAATGTGATGTGGTCGAGCCGTGAATATTTTGGCCGAATAGTGGTTATAGCCGAATGGCTTTGTGGTTTAATTTTTGGACTAGAAAGTTATGTTAAGATGTTGTGAGTGAAGTCGGGTGCTAACCGAGACTTTATAGTCTCGGCGTGGCTTCGACAAGCCAAAAGATGGGTTAGAATTGTTATTTGGACCGGCGGATATTAATATTGACTTATTGACCCGAATGTATTAAAAACTCAGATTGTGACTCGGAACGTGTATTGACTCGAGACGTATATAATTTGGAAATGAAAATGGCAAAATAAAGAGTGACATATAATAAGAATAACTTAAATGGAAAAGATTAATTAACAAAATTTATGTTGTTATTTAATATTTAGAATAAGATTGTGACTTAAAAAGGGAAAGTAATAAGTTGACTAAAATTGAAAATGCGTAGGAGTTATTTGGCGTTCCGAGGGCACATTTATCGAGGAATACCATTTAGATTAATTTTGGGACTTATTATTGAATGTTTGGGAGTCAAAATTTCTTGGGAATAAAAGGTAATAGTTATTACTTTAACATGTTGGTAAACTCATAAATTGTTCGACATAGTAACGTTCCACTAGGGGACGAGCCATGGCGAATTAGTGTTTTATTATATAAAACATATAAGAATGATAACCTAACGGGATGTTTGGAAAATACCGACGACTACCAATCTATTCACTTGATTTGGGTGTGTTTGATTTGGGTAATTTATTTGTTTACTCTTCTTTGGTGTGCGTACTTTTGAGTCGTGTCTTTCTTCTGTCACACGAATGATGATACCCAACTTATTCTAAAGGCTAAGATTGATAGTTTTTGAAAATGAAATCGGATTATTTTGGGAATGGAAATGATTGATTTTGGAAAGGGAAATAGTTAACTTTTGGAGACTTTTACGCTCTTAGTTACCGTGTGGAATATATTTTGAGACGAGTCTTTATATTATTAGGTTGTGCCGAGTCTGTTGTGTCCTGCCGTCATAGTTACTATTGTGCCTGTAGATCTTGCAACCGTCGTGCCGCATGCCTTGAGACTGTTGTGTTTTGCCTCTCGATTCCAGTCGTGTCAGTTGTGATCTTTGCGTTGTTGTGGCTAAGGTGAGTTCATGGCCCCTACTTTTACCCTTTTTTTAACTATTTTAGGGGTGAATACATGCTCGTTTTTAACTAAACACAAAGACTGTTTATTTGGAATATGCGAACTATTTACTCAATATTTAACTGTTTAGCTGAAATATTTGATTTGGTTATTTGAAGGCATTATGTGATTGACTGATGTGCATGTGAGAAAACATTAAAAACTGTTTTGAATGGACCTAACTGTTGTTTTAGATTTGCTATAACTTGTTGACTGGCTAAGGTTAGATATGCGACAGATGTTTGTCTTAGACCAGGGTAGCAAATAATCTAGTTGTGTTTTGCTATAGCATGGTGTCTGGCTAAGGTTGGATACTCCTAAGGCCCTACTCCTACTGTGATTATCAATATGAAAGAGGGCTTTTGTGACCTATCATATTGATACTTGATGATTGTGATTGTTGATGTTTGTGGAATTATGATTTATATCTATCTTAGTCCAGCGTAGCAAATCACTTATCTTTGTCCACTGTTATACTTTTTCTTAAACCTATGAACTCACTAACCTCGTGTTGACATTTTTAGTTTTTATTTTTAGGTTAATGCGATAGCTTACCTTTGGAGGCGCTTGGCAAGGGGCATGGTCATAGTCGACTCTGATATATTTATTTGGGACCGCTTCAATCCTTTTATGGGCCTATTTCCGCACTACTTTTGAAAAATGTAACTTTAACACTTTTTGTTAATAAATTTTATCCTAAATGGTTGAGATAAAAACCGTTCTTTGTACTTGTGTTGTGATACCAATAAAGTAGCACCCCAGTGACATGTATGCTTTCGCTGGACCCGATTTTGGGGGTGTTACAAAATCTATTGCAACTTATCCAACATTTATAACAGAAACAAAAGTTATTTATTGTATATTTAACTTTTTAAAATTATTCTGCAAGTCCGCGGCAAATTGTTATATGTTTTTGCAAGGAACTTTCAACGGAAATTCAATTACTTTCTTTTATATTTAATTTTAAGCTGTTGTTACAAATCAGTTGCGCAAGTTATCCAATATCTTTCTATGGATTTGCAACGTGTTTAAGTATTTTCTTGTGGGTAGAACAGTTCTTCAAAATATCCTTCGGTCTTGATGTTGTCAAGCCCTCCGAAAATCTGCTAAGAAAGTGAACGCGTTAGTCTCGCCCCGGGTGTGACCCCAAGACCAAACTTCGGCGTGAGAGTAAGTATCGGAAGGTGAGATAACAGATATATTAATGAGTTAAGTACTGTGTGTGAAAGATTAGTTACCATTACTGTAGAAATTGCTCCTTTATATAGGAGACCTATTTTTTTCTCCATCGGATACGTCCAAGCGTGATGGTGACCTTTTTGGGCGGCAACTGGGACTTTGCCCTGTTTGGGTCTTTTCCCTGATCGGCCATGGCTCATGCAACTCTGTCACATACCACTAATACTAAGGTTGACTTTCTGATCTAGAGATAGCCGTTGGGCCGAACGGCCCATGTGGGTCGTTCGAAAGTGGGAGTTCGTTCGGATCAAACCTTCCGGAGACATACGTTCCTAGTTCGATCTATTTGGGATTAATCATTTATCCGGACGACCTGTCCGGTTCGTTCGGTCCGTTCGGTTAGGGTCTGTCGGCCATATACGCCAACATGTCCCCCCCAGTATCATAGTATCGTGTAGCGATGGTGTGATACTTTGATATTTTGTCTTTCGGCTTGCCGATGTGATCAATCCGTCGGGGCTTGTTTATCGCAATTCATGTATAAGATGCCAAAAGTCATTATTGCGCTTGTTTATTGGAGCGCCGCCGTTTTTACTGTGCTATTGAGATTGTGACACGTGGGAACATGCGTCATCGTGTGGATTAGGAGAGGCCACGTCAGCGTCTGACATGACGCGATGTTTCGCGCCCTTTCTTCTTTGCCTATAAATAGCCTCATTCGCGTCTTTTTAACCACTGTAACTTTTCACATACCTCTGACACATCTTTCGTCCGTCCTTTCCGAACGTTTTTCCGATTGTCCACTGCGCCGTTCGTCCAAACCAAGAGGTACGTTTCACCCTATCATTGTCTTATTATCTTTGTTGTCCGGCTATACCCTATATCTCCTTCGGTCAAGCGATGTCCCACCGGTCTATTTCGTCTCGGGAAGATGACTTTTCGGAGTCTGAGGGTTTTGTTCCAAAATTCGATATGCAAAAGTATACCAGCCGAATGGATGAGACAGATATGACGTTGATGTTAATGGAAAATGGTGTTCCGGAGGAACTTAATCCAAGACTCCCTCGGCTGACATGACTATGGATTGATTATCCTCTGACGCCATAGGTCTGTATCTGGAGTATTTTGCCGAAGGTGGCATTCACCGTGCCTTTCTCGGCGTTCTTGTTAGATGTTATCAAATATTACCAAGTTCATATTTCCCAAATGGTACCGTTGGGTTTACACCGGGCTACTCTGTTTGAGGTATATAGTAGGAGCTTGCATATCGTTCCCACGACCCCTCTTTTCCGAGCGTTTTACAAATTAAGCAAACAGGGTCACTGGTTTTCATTCGAAAAAAGGGGTGGGAGGGAAAGGAGAGTTTGTTTCAACGAGATCCTGACTGGCTTAAAAGGATGGAAAAATAAATTCTTTTTGATAGATAGAAGAGCTATCCCCTTTGCGATGCCGTGGCGGCATCATTATTCGGATATTTCTGATCCCTTTCCGAAGGGTGAATTCTCTGTTGAAGATGCCGATAGGCTTGCCGAGCATGTGATTGATCTTATCCAGATTCCACGAGGGTTTCTTTATGCACTCGGGTTAACATCTCATTGGAAGTATCCGGGTTTTCGGGCGGCGCTTAAGGACGCCGAGGGAAAGGGTATAGCCCTTGTTTTCATTATTTGTTATTTAACGTATACGTATATTTTCTTCCGAGTGATATATATACTTTTGACTTGTTTGTTTGTAGCTTTGACGATGTCGGAATACCTACGCAAGCCCGAGCGCCGGAGGGGAGCTGCTATGGCCAAAGGAGATCCCCTCCGTGAAGGCGAAACTTTTCTGTTGCACGTGACAGAGCCCGCTCGATCTAATGTAGAGATTCTGGATAAGACAGCTGCAATGAAGGCGGTCGAAGTGCCGAGTGAAAAAGTTTTAGAAGCGAAATGAAGAAAGGAAGAAGCTGCCGCACGTTTGGGTCAGAAAACGAAAGGAGTGGGAGCCGGGGGAAGCAAGGGAACCCAAGTTTCGGGCAAACGTTCTGTCGGAGAAGGTGCTACCTCCCGGCCAACCAAGAAAAACAAGACCGCTGCTGATACGCCTATCATTGAGTTGGATTCTTCCGGTCCCATCTCGGCTCCCTTACCCCTCCGCTCTTTTCATCCGGACGTGTCTGTTAGGCAGCCTGAAGGGGAAGAGGGGGCGAGTAGCCAATTTGCAGCTGGTAAGTTGTGTGGCTTTCTCCCTTCTCTCTTCTTTCTTTTTTTTTTTTTTTTTTTATTTTTTATTTTTTTTATTTTTTTTATTTTATACTTATATGCTTCGGCCGTTATCTTTTTTGACAGGGAGTCCTTTGGTTTCTCACGGACGAGGGAAAGAGAAAAGGCATATGGAGGGTTTGAATGAGATGGGTGAGGATGAGTTCACTTCGGGGGAGATTTTTGTGCCGAAGTGGTCCGTAACGACAGATTCTCGTATGACCGGCTCTTCCGTTTGCCGAGAGATGATGGCTCATCTGTCGACTCCCCGTGAGGAGCAGTATTTGGAAGGTCTAAGTGATGAAGATGCTTGCAATCGCGCCTGGACGTTACTTGGGAAGAGTGCCGTTGCTCAATCTGATATCCTCCTTCGGTTTGAAACCTTACTTGATCAGTTCAACAATCTTACTGTAGTACATCAAGAGTGTGCCGGACGGGATCCGGAGGAACTAGAGAAACTGAAGACTGAGCATGCCGGTTGTGGTGTGATGAGTGTGTAAATACTCATCATTTTATACCCATAAAAGACACAAAAATGACCAAAAACACCCAAATTATACTGCAGATATCCTTGGTTTATGTTTTTATGTGTTTCCGGTACAAAGGATTGAAAACAGGGCGAAAACGAGCATTTTTGGATCGACTCGACAACAAATGTGCATTTGATCAAGTAAAGACAAAAGTCAAAGTCAAAAGTCTAAGTCAACCCAAAAAAAAAACCAAAATGACACAAATGGTCCTTGGAAATAATTTTTATTTTAGGCAGCCTTGGTCCTTGGATTTTTAGATTTTACAACATTGGTCCTCAAAGTTTAATCCAATTCCAAATTTTAACCTAAACTAAAAACCCAGCCAAATAACCTAATCCAGCCCATTCACTAAACCCAGCCCAATCAATATCCAAAACCCAATCCACAAAATAACCCAACCCGTTCTTTCCCCTTAGCTAAAAACCAGTTTGACCTCAGTCAAACCCACCTTCTCTAAACCATGCCCGCCAAAACCATACCACCATAGCCACCCCTTATCTCTGACAATACCACCCTCCCCCAAGCTTCCTCAACACTTCACCTAACAAACCAAGAAGCAATTAATGCCTCGTTCCCATCACACGCTATCAGTCAATTGGTTTTTCCCATTATCACTATTTTGGCGCCAAAATTGGTTTAGAAGGCTGAGATTGATTCAAGGCTATCCAAGGGCTGGAAAAGGTTCAGAGAAGCACAAGAGACTTATCCCACCTCAGTGTAGTATAAATAGAACCAGATTGTAGCCTATTATGGCAAGTAGTTTTTTATCTTAATCGTATTTTAGTTTAATTGTTTAAGTTTTATCAATTTTAATTTCCAGTTATCATTTCAAGTTACCTTCAGTCTGTTTACCATTAATCTTTGTACAATTTCCAATAGTTAATGAAAATTCCAACTTTTTAAGTTTCTATGTGTACTGTTAATTCGAATTCAGTTAAATGTTTATTGAAATAGCTTCTTTTCTGTTTCTATAAGCTTACGTAAGCTCACTATAGCTTTTGATAAGCTTATGTTAAGTTTAATTCAGTTCTAACCTTAAAATTCTAAAAAAGTCAAAAAAGTCAAATTAAGCTAAAAAATAAGCTGTTGGAGCAATATAAGCTGGAGCATGGTAAAATATGGATGACCATGGTTTAGAGCTTCTTGGGAAGCTATAGGTTGATGTGGTACCAGTTATCAGTTCTTGTTTGGAGCAAAAGCAATTTGTAAGAAATTCCCACTTTCACAGTCTACTGTTCAAACTGCTTATTTGTGTTCTTATTTATGATTTCTTAGCTTATTTATCTTCTGAGTTGATATTTGAGTATAGTTTACTAAGTTTTAGTAGTTAAAATCCATTTTGCTTAAAAACTCACTATAAGGCAAAAAGCAGTCTAAATAAGCTCAGCTTGTTTGAGTGCTTATTGGCTTTTGATAATTGCTTAATAGGGTTCTAGGAAGTTAGTTAGTTAGTGCTTATTCAGTTTCATAAGTAGAATTGGCATTTCTAGTTTTAAAATCATAACAGTCCACCCTTTAAGGACTGTTTGGGTCAAAAGGAAAAATGGGTCAAAATGGTTAATCCCTGTTCATTTGCACTCTTGGTTGTTTTCATCTTGCTTAATTTAGCTAAGATAAGCTGATTGTAGCTTCCTTTAAGCTGAGTTGTAGGATTTTCCACATTTTGGATGAACTTGCTAATTTCTAGGTACTATTGCACTCTTAACTGCTTATCTTAGAGATAAGCAGTTTTTGTGCTTGTCCTTTATAATTTTCAAGCTCATTTTAGTCCACTTAGTGAATGCTTAACAGTTGGGTTGAATCCATTTTGATTTGAACTGGTTTTGCCCATTTTGGTCAAAGTCTGCACATTTTGACAAAATTTCCCAACTTGCAGCCTTCTTCCATGATTTTTCATTAGCTCAATATAAGTTGTGATAAGCTGAAATTTGGCTCAGATAAACTTGGCTTGCTAGTCTAAGTTTTCCCATTTTTCTTTGATTTTTTAGAACAGCTTATAGTAGCTTTTCAGTGGCTTGAAAAAGGCAAAATTTGCCCTGCACCAAGGGTAGATCAGCAGACCTTAGAACCTTTGTGCTTATTTGTTGTGTAATCAGTGCTTATTTCTGTGTTCTTGTGGCTTTTTCATTTCATTTCAGCTTATCTTGATCCACTTAGCTAGTTTCCGTTTCTATTTAGCTTATTTGAAAGCTTATCAGTCCTTTTCCTAAAAAGCCTTGGGCTATTTCTCTTTTAGTCTACTGATCAGCCAAACTTGGCTTATTTCTGGGCTTATTTGAGGTTTTCAAAAAAGGTGTTAGTTGTAAAAGTTGCTTATTACCTTGTGCTTATTGAGTTTTTACCAGAAAAATCTAAAAAGAAAATAAAAAGCAAAAAGAGAGCCAAGGGATTCGAACCCTGGTCTCTTGACTCACACACAACACACCTCACCAACTGCCCTTGGGACTTTTCTGGTTAAACCTTGCACACTTTAATTTTTATACTCACTTTTCCATTTAAGCTATCCGAGCTTGTTAGCTTATTCCCAGCTTATCCCAATAAGCTGGCACCTTTGTAGTATTTTTCCTAGGATTGTTTTAGCATCAAGTAATTTCACAAAAAATTTCAGAATTTTCAGAATAGTTTAAGCATTTTTAATTTATTTTTCTTTTATATTTAGTTTTTAAATCATAATAAAAAATATAAAAGTCAGAAAAATATAAATCTTTTTTCTAAAATTTTCTTTGTCATATAGATCTTAGAAAAAAATAGATTTGTACCCGTCGAGTTTAAATTTCTAAGATTTGACATTTTAGGCTCGGGTTTTCCCGGTTTTAGCACGTTATTAGATTTTCTTTACGTTTTTGGCCTTAAGTGTTTTAAATTCATATTTTCCTTAGTTAATTAAATGTTTTTTAGATTATATTTCATATTTTAGTTTATAAATCCAAAAATCTCTTTGCTTCAACTATTCATCACACGAATCACAATCCCGATCTCACAAATTCCATTCATCCTTCATCGGGGATAACGAACCGGGGTTACATATTTCCTTTGTAAATCTTTGAGAAAAATATGTGTTGATTCCAACGAACCATGGTGTTACTATGCAAAGTTTGACAGATCGGATTTCTGAGCTGGTGAAAGAGAAAGAAGAGCAAGCCCAGCGAGTTAAGTCTCTAGAGGCCGAGCTGGCCAAAACAAAATACTTATTGGCTGATGAGGAAAAGGACAGTCGGGAACTCAGGAAAGAGAGGGAGGATCTGGCGATCCGAATGGGTAATACTGAGATTGAACGTTTCAGAGTGGCTAAGGAATTCTTGCCGGAAATGGTCCGCCGCCTTCTCAGCAGCCACGAGTATAAACAGTCCTTGGCTATTCCATTTAATCTTTCGTCTATGTCTGGGTTTATAGATGGGGTTGCCGTTGATCGTACTCCGGAACAGACGGCCGAGATTCTGGCTGACTTTGAAAATGTGGATTTGGATGTTGAGAAAAAATACAAGTCTTTGTTCGATCAACTCTTTGTGACTGAGTATTCGTACGTTCAAAAGGTTAGCAATGCTTGCTATAAACCCTTTGCCGAGATCCTGGAGCTCTATCCGGATCCTGCTCCTGTCGAACCGACCGAACCCTTGACAGCTGATGATTCTGCTGCTCTGAATGTTATATCTGACGTTATCGATGCTGATGTTGGTGGTGGGAGCGGTGTGGCCGGGGGAACTGTGGTTGTGGATAATGTTGCTGAAGATAATGAAGACAAGGCTGTTGATGAAAATGAAGATAATGTTGTTGATGAAAATGTTGAGTCTTAGATCAGTTTGTTGTGGGGTCCGGACTGCCTCCATTTTGACTATGGGCAAAGGCTGTTCCGGATACCTTGTGAAGCTTGCTTTTAGTCCTTTTATCGCTTGAAAACAATGTTTATCGTTTGTTGTACGCCGCATGTGGCTGCCTTGGATTATTGTAATTGATATGTAACTATTTTCCACCAAATGACTGTGACTTGTCTTGATCGGATGGTTGTTATTCCGGTCCTTTTGTTAATGATTAATCACTTAACTTTTGTTATATCCATCTTGTTTCGTATGTATTTATTATTTATTTTTTTTATTTTACATGTATATATACCTTGCGGATTGTGTCGCGTGATTACTTCGCTATTTGCCGTACCGCTGGGTCGAGCGTGCTTCTGCCTTCCCCTTGATATTCTAGGTTTGAATGTTACCGTTGAATCTCTCGGCATTTTTGAGATCAAATGTCACCGTTAGGGACGAATATGCTTCGACTTGTACCTTTACGATTTCAGGATTGATTGTTGCCGCTAGGGGCGAATACGCCTCGGCATGTTCCTTTACGTTTTAAGGGTTAATTATTGCCGTTAGGGGCGAATACGCCTCGGCACGTTCCTTTACGTTTTTAGGATTAAATGTTGCCGTTAGGGGAGAATACGCCTCGGCACGTTCCTTTACGTTTTTAGGATTAAATGTTGCCGTTAGGGGCGAATACACCTCGGCACGCTCGTTTACATTTTTAGGATTAATTGCTGCCGTTAGGAGTGAATACGCCTCGGCACGTTCCTTTACGTTTTTAGGATTAAATGTTGCCGTTAGGGGCGAATACGCCTCGGCTTGATTTTGGCTACATGGGCCGAGCGGAGGTAGCTAATCTCCGCCGGAGCCATGCGAATGCCTTGTCTTCGTTTGCAATAACATGTGGGAAAATTTTCTCCTCTCCAATCCGGAGGAGAATATATAATATTTCATAATTAACTTGTTCACAATGGCTTATAGCCTTACATGCTTGTTTCTACAGAAAACATTTCCTTAAATTAATCGCGTGCCATTTTCGGGGCACCTCTTCCTCATCCATAGTCTCTAGCTTGTACGAGCCACACTGATACGCTTCGGTTATCCGATATGGGCCTTCCCATTTTGGGCCTAACTTGCCCTGGTCCTCCACTCGGCTAGCTTCATTCTTCCGATACACGAAATCTCCTGGTTTGAATGACATTGGTCTGACCCTTTGGTTGTAATATTTTTCCATCTGGGTTTTATGCCGAGCCTCCCTTATCGCCGCCTCCTCCCTTCTTTCCTGTAGCAAATCCAGGTTTAGACGCATTTCCCGTTCGTTCAGTTCTTCTATTCGGCGTGTATCTTCTTCATCAATCCCTTCCCGAATCACCATCGTCCGGTGAGTTGGCATGCCGATTTTCGCAGGTATGACCGCCTCACTTCCATAGGTCAAACTGAAAGGGGTTTCCCCGTTGCTCTGCTTGAGGGATGTCCGATGGGCCCACAAAACATTCGGAAGCTCATCCACCCAGCCTTCTCTAGTTCGGCCCAGTCTTGTCTTTATCCCTTCCAGCAGGCTTTTGTTGGCTCTTTCGACCAAACCGTTTGCTTATGAGTGTGCCACGGCCGTATTGATCTGCCGGATTTTTAATTTTTCACACCAATTTTTGAAAGGATTATCAACGAGCTGTTTCCCGTTGTCTGTGACTATGACACTCGGCAGGCCGAATCGACAGACTATGTTATCCCAGACAAATTTTATCACATCCTTTCCCGTGACTCTAGCTAACGGCTTTGCTTCAATCCATTTTGTGAAATAGTCAATAGCCACTATAACAACCTTTATTCTTCCTGCGGCTTGTGGTAATGGACCCAAGATGTCCATCCCCCACCGATAGAACGGCCAAGGAGCCATGATCGGTGTTAAGGTTGTCTTTGGGAGTTTCGGCACTGGCGCATGTATCTGGCATGAATCACACTTCTGAATCTCGTTACGAGCATCTCGGTGCATGGTGGGCCAATAATACCCTTGCCGCATGGATTTTGCTACTACTGATCATGGCCCTGAGTGCATACCACAGGCCCCCATGTGAATTTCTCGGATGACATAATTTGCTTGTAGTGGTCCGACACACCGTAGCATGGGAACCAGGTAAGGCTTCTTGTAGAGCACCCCGTCTTCCATCACATACTGACTTATCTTCATTCTTAAAGCACGAGCTTCGTTCTGGTCCTCCGGCCATATTCCTTCCTCCAGACATCGGACGATGGGCGTCATCCAGTTCTCCCCTTCTTCCGCGACTATATCGTTGATTTCTTTCCCTTCGGTAGACCTTTCCCTCAATACTTCCACTAATACTTCCTTGGTCAAATGATCGAAGGCTACCGTAGCCAATTTGCTCAATACATCGGCCTTCTGGTTTTGACCTCTGGGGATGTTCCGAATGGAGAAATGCTGGAACTTAGCGATGCATTCTTTTGCTTTAGCCAAATACCGGATCATACTTTCATTACTTGCCACATAATCCCTATTTATTTGAGTCGATACTAGGTTAGAGTCTACTCGCACTTCGATACATTGCACATGCATCTTTTTGGCCATACGGAGTCCGGCTAGCAGGGCTTCGTACTCCGCTTCGTTGTTGGTGCTGTCAAAATCTAGCCGAAGGGCGTAGGTATATTCTACGCCATCCGGACTTACAAGCACGAGTCCTGCTCCGGAGCCTTTACTGTTGGATGCTCCATCAGTGAACAGTAACCACTTACCTACCTTATCCTTTTCAACTTTCACGGCCGGCTGGCTGAAGTATCGGTCTGAACTTTCTCCGATGGGAGTTTCCGAGAGAAAATCTGCTAAAACTTGGCCTTTTATTGCATTCCGTGGCTCATAGGTGATGTTGTACGCGCCCAGTTCTACAGAATATTTAGCTAGCTTACCCGAAGCTTCGGCCTTGTTGAGTATCTGCTTGATTGGCTGATCGGTGATGACTTTGATTGGATGTGCTTCGAAATATCTCCGTAGTCTTCTCGACATGTGTAGCAACGACAATGCCAGCTTTTCCATCGGCGCATAGTTCTTTTCGGCTTCATTGAGCGTCCGATCACGTAGTGCACCGGATGCTGTTTTCCTTTCCTCTCTGTCAAAAGAACCGCACTGACGGCTTCTTGAGAAGCAGCTAGATAGACATAGAGTGTTTCCTTAGGTATTGGCGTGATCAAGGATGGAAGATCTGATAGCAGTTTCTTCATCTCCTGGAATGCGTTCTCCGCATCTTCCGTCCACCGATATTGTTCTTTATTCTCCTTAGTTATATTTTTCAGAGTTTCGAAGAATGGTAACGACCTTTCGGCCGACCGAGCCAAGAATCGATTTAAGGCTGCCAACTTACCGCTGAGACTCTGCATTTCTTTCAGAGTTCGAGGAGATTGCATGTCCATTAGGGCTTTCGTCTTCTTCGGATTGGCTCTGATCCCCTCGGAAGTTATCATATACCCCAAGAACTCCCCTTCTTCCATCCCGAATGAGCATTTTTTGGGGTTCAACTTCATGTTAATCCTTCTCAAGTTATCAAATGTTTCGGCAATATCACCCAACATCTCATTTTCCTCTTTGCTCTTGATGACCATGTCATCCACATATGCTTCTAAGTTCCGTCCTATCTGTGACTGGAAGGCTGTGTCCACCATGCGTTGGTACGTTGCTCCGGCATTCTTCAGTCCGAAAGGCATTTTGGTATAGCAGTACGTTCCTTGATCTGTGTAAAAAGCTGTTTTTTCTTCATCTTCCTTCGACATTTGGACCTGATGATACCCCTTATATGCATCTAGGAAGCACTTATATTTGAATCCCATAACTGACTCTATCTTCAAGTCGATCTCCGGTAGGGGATAATAATCCTTTGGACAAGCTGAATTGATGTTCTTGAAGTCAATGCACATGCGCCAGCTTCCATCATACTTTTTGACAAGGACATGGTTAGATATCCATGTCGGATACTTAACCGGACGGACGATTCCTGCCTTTACCCATTCTTCCACCTCCTTCGTTACGGCCAAACTCCGGTCGGGGGCCAGCACTCTGCGTTTTTGGCACACCGGTTCCACCGATGGATTGGCGTTCAGCGTATGCTCGATGATGCGTCTCGGAACTCCCGTCATGTCCGCCGGCGTCCAGGCGAAAACATCCATGTTTTTCTTGAGAAGTGATCTAAGTTTCCTTTTGCACTCAGGTGACAAGCTTCCTCCGATGGTCACAAGCTGTTTGGGTAAGCCGGGTTTACCATAACTTCCTCCGGAACGTTTGCTTTCGTCACCCCTTCTACCGATCCTTCGTCCTGCTCATGAGAAGCTCTTTGAGTTTCTTCCAACCTTCGGCATTCCGAAATAACTATTGGCCGAGCCTTCAAAGTAGCTATTCCCCTGGGAGTTGGGAATTTTATCATAGCATGTATGGTCGAAGGGATTGCTCTTAGCATTTTCAATCCGGTCCTTCCCAGAATTACGTTATACGGCGAAGGTGCGCGTATGACGGTAAACTTCATGGTCACTCTCCTATACAGTCCTCCTTCTCCGAACAACACGTCCAGTTCTATTTTCCCCAGAGGTTTAGTCAACTGTCCAGCGAACCCAAGCAGATCCGTCTGAGTTTGCTTTAGTCGAGACTTTATCTCCGGGCTTAAGTTATCAAAGCAGTGTTCGAACATGACCTCCACCGATGCTCCCTCATCCACGAATACTCTCCTTACCAAGTACCCTTCCATTATGGCTTCAATAATGAGAGGTTTGTCGGATACATCTCCGGTAGGTATGGGAGGGAAAGTAATGGGGATATTCATCCACCCTTCTTCATGTTCTCTAGACTTGCGTTTCTTCTGTTGCGTCCTTACACTGATCATGTTGATTATTTTGTCTTTGGCCGGGAGATCTCTCTTCGGCACACCTTTCCCTTTTTGACGCACATCTTTGACCAAATGATTCAACTTCCCGGATTCTAGGGCCAGCACTAGCTGCCATTTCAATTGATAACAATCATTCGTGTAGTGCCCCTTTTCTCCATGATAGTCGCAGTATCTATCCTGATTCTCTCTCTTCGGAGGATCCCGCATCGGCCTTGGAGGAGGAAAGCGTAGCTGCTGTTCGGTAGCTAGGATTTCTTTCGGTCGTTTTGTGAGTGAGTCGAGTGTTAAACGAGGAGCGTTGTGATTCTGATAGTCATTACATGCCGGGAGGTATGGTCCCGGGCGGTCTCTATGCCGATACTGGATCTGTCGATCTTTGTGGTGGTACCCAGACCGTTCTCCATTCCTGTTATCATTCCCTGACCCTCTGTATCCTCGGTCATCTTTCCGAAAGGGTCCAGTTGACACTTTCCTATATCGGTCATAGCTCTCTCCTCGTGGCAGTTCGGTACTGACGAACACCTCTTCTGATCTCACAAAGTCATCCACACGGATCATCATCTCATCAACGGTTCTAGGAATTTTATCAGCAAACCTCTTGGCCAACTCCGGGCATTTGCAGCCATTCATGAATGAGGAAATCCTCATAATTTCCGGGGCTCCTTGTATGAATCCTGTTTCTGTAGTCCACCTCTCTTTGAATTCCGGCAAAGTCTCATTGGCCTTCCTCACAATCTTCATTATCTCTGTAGGGTCCTTAGTGCATGCTTTGTGTAAGGAGAAATGAGTTTCGAACTGAGCCCTTAGATCCGCCCATTCGTCTATGCTACCTGGAGGAAGGCGGTCAAACCATCCCCTCGCTCTTCCGACCAGTGTCTGCTGGAACATCCTGCACCATACAGGCATCGGCCATTCTCCTTAACCTGCTGCTCCGGTGAACCGGTTGAGGTGATCTTGAGGATCCGTCGATCCATCGTACAACTTGATGTGTGAGGGCATCTTGTGTTCCGGTGCTGAGAACTCAATCAATCGCCGTGTGAAGGGCGACTTTCTGACTTCTTTGAAGGGTTTCGCCAAGTCTTCGTCCGTCACCTTGTCTCCCGTCACTATTCCTTTCTTTCCTCCCACCGTTTCGGCCTTTTTTGGACCGTCCTCATCACCGAAGTCTAAGCGTATCGGCTGTACAGTGCTTTGCCTGTTGTGTTCTTTGACCATGGATTTGAGAGCAGAGATATACTCTTCTATTTGTCCTAGGGTGACTGTAGGGGGTTCGGCGTTCCCACCTCCAGCACGGTTGACGGGAGGAGTTTCGACACTCCTTCCTCCCGATCCCTCTGGACGTTCGGAACCTGACATTCTATAGCCTTAGTAGATTGAATGTCGGGTCCCACGGATGACGCCAATGTTTAAGTATTTTCTTGTGGGTATAACAGTTCTTCAAAATGTCATTCGGTCTTGATGTTGTCAAGCCCTCCGGAAACCTGCTAAGAAAGTGAACGCATTAGTCTCGCCCCGGGTGTGACCCCAGGACCAAACTCCGGCGTGAGAGTAAGTATCGGAAGGTGAGATAACAGATATATTAATGAGTTAAGTACTGTGTGTGAAAGATTAATTACCCTTACTGTAGAAATTGCTCCTTTATATAGGAGACCTATTTTTGTCTCCATCGGATACGTCCAAGCGTGATGGTGACCTTTTTGGGCGGCAACTGGGACTTTGCCCTGTTTGGGTCTTTTCCCTGATCTGCCATGGCTCCTGCAACTCTGTCACATACCACTAATACTAAGGTTGACTTTCTGATCTAGAGATAGCCATTGGGCCGAACGGCCCATGTGGGTCGTTCGGAAGTGGGAGTTCGTTCGGATCAAACCTTCCGGAGACATACGTTCCTAGTTCGATCTATTCTGGGATTAATCATTTGTCCGGATGACCTGTCCGGTTCGTTCGGTCCGTTCGGTTAGGGCCAGTCGGCCATATACACCGACACAACGCAAAGAAGAAAAAATTATTTATTATGTATTTAGTTTTTAAGATTTAATGTTTTGTTGCCAATTATTAAATATTTGCAACGAAATTCATAATTAATTACTTTTATATTCAAATTTAATGTTTTGTTGTAAATATGTTGCAAATTAACCAATAATTACAAAGGAAAATAATTATTAAGTGCTTGCAACGGAAATTATTATTAATTTCTTTTACATTTAATTTTAGTTTGTTGTTGCAAATTTCGTTACAAATATTGTAAATTATCAACGGAATTGTAACGGTATAATTAATAATAAACATAAAATAAACTATTTTATCTTTTCAACGGAAATCCAACTATTTTTTTTTGTCGTTGATAATCGATATTACGTTGCAAAATAGGTTGCAAATTTACAACAGAGGTTTTTCGTTGCAAAGTTTCATTGCATTAGTTTGTTAAATAGAAAACATATTTGCTTACAAACTTACAAAATAAGTAATGTTTTTTTGGGCCCAATATCGTTACCTATAAAAAAATCAGTGCAATCTATTAATTAATTTATACTTAATTACAATTTAATTTACAAACCTTATTCTCTTACTTACTTCACATCCATATATACAAAAAACAAAATATATACACACACAAATTAACGGTATACACCGTCGCCGCCATATGCGGCTAATCGTCTAGTGATTTATAATGTATAAAAACTTGGTGGTGATTTCTATACTTTCACTATATACCGAACACAGACTTAGGATTTTCGAGAGGGTTTTTGCACAAACTTTTTTAGGAGGGTTTTTCATGTAGCTTTCTTTATTATTTCATTATAAATAATTTTTTGGGCTAAACTGAAGTTAATATAATAATAATTTTTCGGCTGGTTTGCTTGCTGTTTCAAGGGGTTTTACGCCTTCGAGTTGGCTTCTTTTGGTATATATCCTTATTATGCCTAGTCATGTTGCCACTCGGATATCTTGTCCTCTACAAGGATGTGAGGGATGTAGTGGCGGAAATGAGAAAGGACTTACTAAGAAATATTTTATTGACCACTTGGGCACTCGCCATTTTAAAACTAATGTTTTGAAGGCTTCTCACAAAGCACGTATTGCGAGCGACTTCTCTCTATTTTCTGCATTTGACCAGGCGCTTCATCAGGTGGGCATATGGCTTTGTGGTGAGTGTTTTTGCACTCACACTTTCAATAAGAATTGTAAACATGTTGACGGTGTTGCGGTCCTCGCACATAGTTTTGATGAAGTTACGATCTACTGTATCCTTGTGCCTCTTAGAACAGTTTCGATTGTAGTTGAGGGTGTCGTTGTTGATTCGGCTAGTACTCTTTGAGGGGGGCGCTTCTGTGCTGCCCTCTCTCGGTGATGCGTCCACTTGTTTTGACATCAACCTTCTTGGTCAGGTTTTCTCGAAGAAGTTGCGTACGATTAAATGTATTCCCCCTAGGTTGCGGCTTGGGTTTGCTAAGCTTTTTCGTAGTGTGATGGAAAAGGTCCTTGCGTGCCTGGGGGATTTATCGGTGTGGTTGCAACTCCTTATCCCGCCATGTTGTGTTTTGTCTAATTTTGTGCCAACTAACAGAGCTCAACGATGATCTGGTGAGAGGGAACTGTTTCAGTTTGATTGTATTTCTCGTGTTATTCTTAGATGGAGAGATCCCGTTGATAGGTTTGGTTTGGTGATGGATCGTTTGGCTGAAGTAACTCAATCCTTCAGTGGAGTGAAGAAACCCAATGACTAAGATGGAGCTAGCCTGGTTCAATGCAAACGTAAACTGGGAGATGGACACTTCACTACTGCTATTAAGGTGCTCATATCTTCTGGTGTCGCCCCATCTACTCCTGACACCCTGCATGAGCTAGAGGCCAAACACCCTCATGCCCCACTTTTGACTTCGTCCTCTTCTCCACTTGATGGGGATGCCCTTTTTGTCCACAAAGACTTGGTGTTGAACATGATCTATAACTTCCCTAAAGGGACGTCATGTGTTCGTGATGGGCTTAGAGCACAACATTTAATAGATATTTTGGGAGGGGCTGCTGCCGCGATTGCTGATGATTTTGTAGGATCTATTACTGGGGTTTTTAACTTGTTTCTCAGTGGAAAGTGCCCTATTCAATTGGGGGAGTATATCGCTAGTGCCCCTTTGACTCCCTTGGTCAAGCCTGGTGGCGGTATACGCCTTATTGTTGTTGGTACTGTATGGCGAAGGCTGTTAGGAATTTCGAAAATAAGATATTTCTTGTTGCTGCCGATAGTGTAAAGCTGGTTCCTGCCGATAGCTGTGGTTCCTGCTGAAGCTCATTGTTGCTGATAGTTATATCTTGTTTCTGCTGATAGTAGTTGTTACTGAGGGTTTTGTTAGTTGTTATCCCGTATGTTTAGAATGTTTTTAGATTTATTTTTAGAAGAGATCATGTTTATCTCTTTACACGTTTTCTTGTATGACGGGTTAGGGTTAGGGTTTCTTATCATTATAAAAGAAACACCCCGTCTATGAGTTTGGGAGATCTTTTGCAAGTTAACAATCTACAAGAAAATATCTTTTAGTTCATTATACGATCCATAGAGGATCATAGCATTAGTTCTTTTCTGTTCTACTTCGTACTCAGAGATTCTCTTGTAGTGTGCTTGTGATTACATAGGCATCCTACCGATCCACTAAGGCTCAAAGATCTAGCAGGTGTGTTAGATTCAACAAGTGGTATCAGAGCCTCGTGAGGATCTCTGTGAAAGAAGAGCAGATTCGAAGGAACAGAAGCAGATCTGGAAAAGGGTTTATTGTCGACAGCAGAAAATTTTGAAATTTTTGAGGTAATCGTTATTTTTGCTTTGGTATTGATCTGTACACCTTGGCTTGAATTAATGAATTGCCTTAAAACCTCGTACTGTTGGTGAAGATTAATTTGTCGTACTCATTTTGTGATTGTCGTTGATCACATGGTTACCCCACTATTTTAATATTATAGATCGATTGTAATTGTGATTCGATTGTAATTGGCTGAAGTACTTGTCACTAGTCAATTAATGAGTTTTATTGATGGGACATTAGTTTGATTCGTCATACGCAAGTGAAGAATTCATTTTGTCCTTGTATAATATTAAGAACGATATTGTGGGGCTGCACAAAATTGTGATTGGATAAAAGATCTGGTGAGGTAAACGTATTTATTTTGAAGATCAGTAGCGACAAGCATTTAATTAATCGAATAATTGAAGATTGGAATAAACGGTTTGTCGTTTATCGGTTGTGAAAATATAAACCTCGTACTGTATTAGTCAATCGTGGGACTGATCTATGGTACTCATCTGGAAATAACACGAGAGTTATTATACAATGACCTCATTCGGATCAGGTGATTCTCTTGAGACATTTGCCATGAAGATTAGAAACTTGCTACCTATTCGTTCTAGGGTAGACTGGTCACAAGATGAAGGAAAAGATAAGGAAAGATGTGCCACTCAAGTGAGGGAAATGGCTGCTGGACATGAGACAAAAGGTGAGGCAAATGTAACTAATGCTGAAGCTGCACAGGTCTATGGGATGATTGCTGGATATGGTACACAAGTGGCTGGAGACTTTGGTATGATGGGCCATCTAACTCAGGTACATAAGTGTCCTTTTGATTGTGAGATTAAATATACTAGATTGAAAAAGGAGTGTGAAATTAAATATACTGAATTGAAAAAGGAGTTTGATGAAATTGAGCCTGAATATAATAAATTATTTGTAGAAGTTCAAGCTTATAAAAAGGCTCTTAAAACTGTGGAAAAACAAAAGGCTTGGCATGAAGCAAATCAGCTTGCTTATGAAGAGAAAATAAGGGTTTTACAGAGAGATTTAGAAAACGCCACTAATGAACTTAAATATTCTGAATCTCAATTTGCTAAGATCAAATTAGAAAATCAGGATTTACAGGCTAAACTGGATAGTGAAGTGGCTAGGTTAAATTCATGGCAACAATCAGAAAAATATCTTGTTAACTATAATAATAGTAATCAGTCTGGTTGGCGTAAGAAAAGGTTGGGATATGATGTTGGGGAATATAATCCTAGAATATTTGACCCTACCCCTAAGGAAGTTGATTACCAAATTCCTGTTAAGTTTGTCAAAGAAGGAGGAATGAATGCAGTTTCTCCACCAATCAGAGGAGTTTTCAAGCCTGTCCCTATCCACTCAGCCCTTGACATTGACTTAGATGAGTCACACATGACCTATGGCAAAAAGTCCAATGACTTGCCTGATTCTATTAGTGAATCTAAAGACTTTGTCTCTTGCTCTTCCAGTGACAAGTCTTCTGAGACCAAGACCAATGACTTTGCCTCCTATGATTCTAATGACAAGTCTCCCACACCCAAGTCTGATGACTTCTCACCAAAAGTAGCTAGTGTGGAATCCAATTCAAAGTCAGCTACTTTTAGTCCTATTAAGAACAATTTTGTTTCTGGTTCTGTTTGTGAGAAGTCTTTGTGTGATATGCAAGGTCATGATAAGAAAAGTCAGGTTAAGAACAAAAAGGTTAAAAGGAAATCATGTTTTGTTTGTGGTAGTTATCTCATCTTATTAAGGATTGTAATTATTATGAGAGTAAAATGGGTGTGTGTGCTGAACAACGAAAACCTAGATCAGTATGGAGAAATGTTGAGAATATTCCCCCATTTGTCCCTAAGGCAAATGGATTTCCTAGTGGTAAGCCATTTAATGCAGGAAAACCAGTTCCAGCTGGTAAGTCTATTCCTGCTGTTTGGAAAAAGAATGCTGTTGGACCTTACTACAGACCTACAAGTACTTTCTTTCAAAATGATTATAGGTTTGGTTTTTATTACCCAATGTTTGTGGGGGGCAAAGATGGGATCATGATGTTCAGTACACAGGCGGTTGGCCTTGGAGGCACAATGGTCACAATATGAGAATGAGGTCCAAGGAAAATGGTGGATCTCATCATTGCTGGTATTGAGGGGAGGCTTAAAGGTTTGTGTAAATTTTGTGCTAACTAACATTTTTTTTAGTTTATTTTTGTTCACTAACTGAAATAATGTTGCTGCTGATTATATTCTCGTACTGATGGTGGGAATGATTTGGTTCACATGGGAAATAATGACTTGTGATTTGAGGATGATCTAAATTAATGAAGCAGTTTAATGTTCTTTGATCGAATTAAATTACCTCGTACTGATCTTCATTAATTGGGTCTTACTAACCGGACCCTCCCTACATATGGGCCCCCACCTATTTTTAAGATTGTACAAGCCGACAAAGTAGACAGTACAAGCGGCGGCAGCGGGAAGTCAACACACCCTCCCTACATAGGGAGGGTCAGTATATCACAGCCTTTCTTTAATTGGCGTATTGTTTTAATTGGTCAATGGGTGAAAATTAATGGTGTAGCTCGACAACTGGATGGTGGTTTATTTGTTGTCATTCACATGTGGTCCACTGTTCTAAATTATTAATTGATCTTGAAATTAATTGGTCAATAGCTTTGGTGGACATTTGATCTGTGACATGTGATCAGTTTTGTGGTACTTGATCAGTGTGATCACGTGGGCTCAAAATGGTGGGCTTAGCATTTTATTCATTCTGATCGAAGGTTTATGTTTCTGCTGCTACATCATTTGTCGAGTACTGCATCAAGTGGGATTGATCTCAATTTGGGGTCAAGGTATTAACATGTGCTATTGACTGGGTTCATGGGATGAATTGGTGTCTGACGTGGAGTCAGTTTGAGGGGTCAGCGAAGTAATAAGTGTTTGTCACTTATGGGATTAAATTGTTCGCTATATGTGGTTAAAGATATTATTGGTCAAAGGTTGTGGGTCTACATACTTGAATCTTTGTCAATTAATCAGTTATATACGGAGTATTATATTTGGTTGTCATACTGATTAATTGCTATACACATGTGGGACTGATGGAATATAATATGTGGGACATGGATTAGAAATGGTCAGTGGCATATTAATTGTGTTTGTCACGTGGTGGAGAAGATGGTTTATTTATGTGGAGATATGTTGTTCTTCGCATGATTGGTCAATAATCTCACATGGTGTTCATTAATTATTCGATTGAAGCAACTGGGATTTCTTTATGCTGCTGCTGCAGTTGTTTAATAACTGTTGGTACGATTGGTTTTTAATTCTGCTGCTCTCACATGGTTACTGCTGCTCAGCTTGAACTGTTTCTGCTGATAGTGTTTCGGTTCCTGCCGACAGTGTACCAGTTCCTGCTGAACACCATTTCTGCTGGTAATTTTGTTCCTGCTGCTCGGTTCCTGCTGTTCGGATTCTGCTGGTATCGTTAGTTAAAAAAAAAATCATTTTCATTTGTTTGTTTTCTTTCTTTCTTCTCTTTTCTTATTTTCTTTCTTTTTCTTTTGGTTTGTTTCTTGTTTCTTTTAGTTAAAAAAAAATAATAAAAAAAATAAAATAAAATAATTTTCTTGTATATTTTGTGTGCTAATAAGTTGGTTTGAGCAACACCTTGCAGGTACAGTGTTGGTGTTTACACCTACACAACAAATGGTATTCAACTCACCATGTCTCACAGACAAGAAAGAGTTGACTCACCATGAGGGTACGGCTCTGGTGTGATAATCAAATCGTTGATAGCTGTAATAGCTTGCTCAAAGCTATAGGGTACTTCAACTCACCCATGGTTCATTCCTGAGAGTTGAAATGGTTCTCAATTCACCATGGATGTAACCCTATATGGGATCCAAAGAATTGGCTAGTCCACAAAAGTATGGTTTGTGGTAAAGACAATAGGTATCCATATTTGGTATTCAATTCACCAAGGTTCAGTTGAAACCAAGAATTGGCTAGTCCTGAGCAAACGGCTACAGGTAAAGACAAGTCAAATCCGTTTACAGTTGCTGGTTTACTCAAAATCAGATGGTTATCAATGTACCATGGTCTTACACACTAAAACATTGGCTACTCCAGTAGTGATGGCTATTGGTAAAGAGACATCAAATCTATTAATTTTCAATGATTCACCTCTCACAGGAGTTTACACACCTGGATGTGATGAGAATAGTCTGAAACTTAAGTGATTTGATGTACATATTGTCATAGTAGCAGTCAAGATCCAGAATGACATGGTGACCAGCTTAAATATTCTTTTGAAGATGATTTCCTATTGCTGCTGAACTATCGAAGTTGCTGCTGGAAGTTTCACGTGTTACTGCTGGTTACTTACTGATGCTGCTGCTGATCTAATCCTCTGCCTATGGACTTCAAAGCTCTATCAGGGAATCTTGCAGGTTAACCTAGTCAACCTCAAGATTAGGGGAGGATTGTTAGGAATTTCGGAAATAAGATATTTCTTGTTGCTGCCGATAGTGTAAAGCTGGTTCCTACCGATAGCTGTGGTTCCTGCTGAAGCTCATTGCTGCTGATAGTTCTATCTTGTTTCTGCTGATAGTAGTTGTTACTGCGGGTTTTGTTAGTTGTTATCCCGTATGTTTAGAATGTTTGTTAGATTTATTTTTAGAAGAGATCATGTTTATCTCTTCACACGTTTTCTTGTATGACGGGTTAGGGTTAGGGTTTCTTATCAGTATAAAAGAAACATCCCGTCTATGAGTTTTATATATCTTTTACGACTTAACAATCTTCAATAAAATATCTTTTAGTTCATTATACGATCAATAGAGGATCATAGTCTTAGTTCTTTTCTTTTCTTGTTTATACTCAGAGATTCTCTTGTAGTGTGCTTGTGATTACATAGGCATCCTACCGATCCACTAAGGCTCAAAGATCTAGCAGGTGTGTTAGATTCAATGGCAAAGGCTTGTTTCTAAGGTGGCTTCTTCTTCTATTGGTAACTCTATGAATACTTATTTACAAGACTTTCAATTTGGTGTTGGCGTTCCTGGTGGTTGTGAGGCTGTTCTCTATTCTGTGAATAGGCTCATTGAGTCTAAAGGTAACGAGGTTGGGCTTTCTATGCTTTTGGTGGATTTTAAGAATGCTTTCAATCTTGTCGATAGGAGCGTCTTACTTCAGGAAGCTAGGGTGCGATGCCCATCCATTGCTCCTTGGGTTGGGTTTTGTTATGCCCGACCTGCGAGGCTTTATTATGATAACTCTATCCTTTGGTCTTATCAAGGGGTTCAACAAGGGGATCCATTAGGCCCTTTGTTGTGTTGCCCTAGCTTTGCACCCTTTGGTCCAGACTATTAATCAGTCTTGTGAGTTCACCCTTCAGGTCTGGTATCTTGATGACAGTACTATTGTTGGAGATACCCTTATGGGTGTTTTTCCTATAAATATCTCTCGCCGCTCAATGGTGTCAAACTTCTTGGGGGTTCAGTTAGTTTGGATGAAAGTTTCTGTCGGGATTTGGCTTTGAAAAGGGCCTCTAAAACCATCTCTTTAATGTGAGCTCCTTTGTCTTCGTAATTGTGCGGGGGTCGCAAAATTATCTTATGCTTTACGGACATGTTCCCCTTTGTATTTACGGGAGGCCCAAGTTCGATTTGATCAGACATTACGTGCCTCCTTGGAGAAGATTGTCACCGCTTCAGGGTCGGGGTTTGGTGATTGGCAGTGGCAGCTTGCTACTCTCCCAATCAAGTTGGGTGGTCTTGGAATCCTTTTAGCGGGAGATATTATCCGGTATGCTTTTCTCGCATCTCGTATGTAAACGAGCGCTCTACAGGACAAGATATTGACCAAGTCCGGTATTGTCTCCCATGGTTCTTCTTTTCAGCATGCTCTATATATTTTCAACACTACTTGTAACGTAGACGTTTTCTCTGTCACCGCTAGCGCTTCTGCCCCCCAAATGATGAAAACCTTGGCAAAGTGTTACTTTGGTGTCATTGAGAAATACCTTGTTTCTAAGTACTCGCTTAGTCCACGCCAGGTGGCTATTCTCAGTTGCATCCGCGCCACACATGCACATGATTTTCTTTTCACCATCCCTATTGATGGCTTGGGACAAAGTGTAGCAATCTGTTAAATTCCCCAGTGATTTGTAAATGCTAATCAAGTATTAATTACCATTATTGTTCAGTTAACCATTTTTATTGGCAAATTTTGAAAATTTTGAGTATTACATTACATTAATTCAAACACGTTGATACGTGATTCACAAACACATTGGAACGAGCTCACACACGGACCACAATGAATCCAACACACTAATTATAAACCAAACGGATCACATTACTATTCCTGGCCCAATTTTTGAGCCTGGTACAATTCAAAGGCTAACCCAACTTTTATAAGTTTTATAAATTCTTTATTTCACTCGGTTCAAGTCACCTCCACTTGACCCCATTTATTCGAGAATTCGACACATAAACTATGCAACTTTTTAAGCCTTTCGAATCCTCATACACCAAATAATCAGGATGTCGAGTCTCACTTTCTATTTCGAACATTTAATCACTAAACGAGATGCAAAGCTAATCTCTCTTGACACTTGTACAAATTCATCCTATATTATTCCAATTTAAACCAAATTGACTAAACTTGATTTCTACCTAAGCCTTGTTTATTTCTGGTCGAATATAAGTCCACAATACTTGTTTCCATCATTTCTAGACCACTTAGTCATGTTAGAAGTTGTATTGGACTATGACTTATCGAATGAAATATTAGCAAAACCACTTGGCTTCGTTTCACACCATAACCGACTCCTCCCCTTGCAAACTCACCTAAGCTACCCATAAGTACTCAAGTACTCTAGTCTCTAATCCTATCTAATCCCCTGCTACATGTCCAATAGAGCTCAACTTGTGTACATATTATACTATATATCATACATATGCATGCATACTCCTACGAAAAAAATCCCACACTCTCATTCACAGACTCAAAACTATCTTCACCCAAAATTCTCTAAGTATTTTTCTCTTGCCAAAGCCAAATCGAAGAGATCAAGATCGTTTACTAGCCACTTCGAAGCCATTCTTAAAGCGTACAAGTTTATCTCAACTCCTTGGTAATCATTCGAACTTATTACTTGCACATCATTCGAGTTCTAATCATTTCCCACGTATATCTCGCCACCTTTTGGTGTAGTAAATCCTTGCAACTCATTTCCATTCATTTTTACATGATTTTCAATATACCATGCATCGTACGTTTTTCCATTCGATTCGCATTTCACTTTCTAAGCATTTTTACGTATTCTTGTTATTTATTTATTCGTATAAACGTTTGACCTCCTTCATGGATGGCTAGAAATACGAGTATTACATTTATTCGACACTTATATTTACATTTGAATACATATCGAGACTCATTTTAATCATATGTTGCATCGAACAATCTATATGTCATTTTTATATATTTTTTTTGGACCATGTAGTTACTCGACTAGAAATGGCCATATATAATCGAAATCATACATGTAACATATCCTTTTTATTGCTCACCTTAATTCTCAATAAGCTCAACTAACAAGTTGTTGAAATAAGCTCTCATTATAAGGTCTACAAAGACCTTTTTGGAACCTAAACCTATCGCTACTCGAACAGAACTATAAATCACATTTTTATACGATTGAGCTTTTAAGCCCAACAAGCAAAAAATAAGCACTTTGAATAAGCAGTGGTTAAAAGCTGTTGGGTAATCTTTTTCAAACCATAAAATAAGCCCAATATCCCTTAAAACCCCTCGGATCAATATCTCTTATTGGGCCTTTATTTTGACTCGTTAAAGCCCAATAAGCAGAAAATAAGCTCTTTTTGCAAATAAGCAGTTCAATAAGACTCAAATAAGCTTTTTAAAGATGTTACAACTTTCGGAAAACTTAATATACCATTTTTGTGATTTTTGGACTAAGTTTGCAAAATATATTTCATTACGGGTTAAAAGTGTCAAGTTCACATAAATATGTTCCAAACTGCCAATTCAGTAACCTGAGGGTATAAAATGTTCATCCAGTAAACAGGAAGCTTAAAATGTAACATTTGACCCTTTTTGGACTAAAAATGTAATAGATTACTAACCAAGGACTAACGGTGCAAAAGTTACCCCGTTAGGGTAGAAAGTGTAAATTATGTATAAGTTCAAGGACCAAACAGTAACTCTGATTCATATTCAATTCCATCTCATATTTTACACTTTCTCATTCAATCTCGTGCATATTTACCATTGTTTCAATATGTTTAATCACGTTACGTTTATATTTATATAACGAGTTTCTAACGAATAACTTAACATTTCGTTCAACCACTTTCGAGGAAACGATATTTATGGATTCAATAACATAAAAACAAGATAATATTATATATAATATAATTTTTGAACTTTAAGCATTTTAAGCATATCACTCACTCACATCACAAACCAAATCGTTATCCGTTACTCATTTTCACACTCATTGTTCGTATTAAGTCAAAACTATCAAAATCTCAGACTTCACTATTATTCAGGTCGTGTGTTGGAGCCGTTCCCATAATTCACTTGATTTCACATTTCACCATGCCAGTTACACTCAAGGTGAGTCATAGCCCCACTTTTACTCGTTTAATGACTTTATACTCTTTGGGGGAGATACATGCTCGTTTTACTTACAAATTTTACTCGTTTACTTTAAATGTAATACATGATTGATGACACACTCTATTCGTTTAGTGAAACATAATACTTGCTTTTACTTATACGAGTACTTTAAACTTTTACGAATTACCATGAGTTCAACTACCCATTTGTGTTAGCTGGATCGATAGCCTTGTGCTAGCCAGATTGATAACCAAATACACACTATATGAGAACTACCCATTTGTGTTAGCCGGATCGATAGCCTTTGTGTTAGCCGGATTGATAGCCAAATGCGCATTATTTGAGGACTACTAGGAAGTTGGCAAACTCCTACACAAAGACACCATTACTTATATCATTTTATGATATCACCCCCATACACGTTAACATTTGAATTCATGAGACTTAGGGCAATATATCCAAATGCAATATCACCATTTCAAACATGATTGTAATTCACAGGCAATCACAAACTTGTGTTCCAAACTGATTACTATTACAAACTCTATGATTTTCACTCAACAATTTTGTTGACTTTTAGCATGTTTATCTCAGGTAATTAACGAAGCAGTCAAGGCACGGAGTGGGCATCTAAACTGATGGTTTTTGTGGTGTAAAATAAATTGTCATTCATTTCAAACTACTACACCATTTTATGGGATATCACAACACTGAATTTCACTTTTGTATCTCAACTATTATTTGAATGACAATAACTTTCAAAACGCCTCTTTTGAGCCGTTTTCTATGATTATGACTACGATCCTCCCCGTAATACCCCGATTAGTCTTCCGTTGTTAACTTATAATTTAAAGGGTGTTACAGATTGGCATCAGAGACATAGTTATAGAGAACCAAATGTTTTAAAACATTGGACTATAACTACACTTACAAAATGGATCATTTTTACACCATACCACTTTTCGTCCTCCGTGTCTGCATAACACCGTGTTCAATATATTACCTATCAAGATTATTTCACATTGATTTTCACACACTTGATATTTCACATTGATTTTCACACACTTGATGTTATTGAATACTTACATTTACTATTTTCGTGTTATTACAGTACCATATCTACAGTATCACACCTTAGCACCTCATCATCGGATATAAAATCCGAGGACACTTTATCATCTATCACCTCACCTATATTTATCAGCACTTCGACTACTACAGTGTCGAACACCACTTCAGACGAAACGGAGCCCTTTGAGGAGGGTGAAATTGTCGCTACACCACCCATGACACCTGTTGCACCAGGTAACCCAGATTCACCCATATCAGAAGACCTGTATATACTAGCTAGACGGGCACACATCTCACCACCACACCCGGAGAACCGTCCAGTTTCTCCCACATACCAATGACCAGTACATGTAAACACTTGTATCTTGATTAGCAACACATTTTGTGAAAATGCCTAAAGCTACAGTCGGTGATCTTTCCAAAACCAAGGCCTACATTCCAAAAGTCTCTGAAACTCCCGGCATATATCCTTCTATTGCATGTTTCTATCGACCCATCGAAAATAGAAACATTCACGAAGGTAGAGTTGTCGATCCATCTTTCTATCAATCCGATCAAATCGAGCGAATGTTCTCGAATGTTCGTCTCGATTGTCTCTACAAAATAAATGAGCCAATCATTCCTCGCTTCGTTCTAGACTTCTATAGCCAAGTGACGGTGCAAACCGATTCATATGGCTATATTCTTATTTCCTTTATGATCCAAAACGAATTTATCACTCTCGATCTAGCTCAGTTTGGTCAAATTCTCCAAATTCCTTACAACGGTCAAGCCGTTTTCTCAAATGAATGGGATCTCTCATCTCTTGAGAAAAATCGACCTCAGAATGGTCCGTACTATTCTGATATTCCTTCTCCTGACCAGATCCGTGGACTTCTCGAGCTAGAACGTGGTACGACTAGCCGAAGGATCAAGTAAAAAAATGTCGAAATTCATGCAAACCAAATCATTCTTAAAGAGTTAAGCCCCGACATGAAGCATTGGGAAGAACTCATTCGTGAGAATGCGTTCGGTACCGGTGGTCACCGTGATCATCTCACGGCGAGCATTGCTCACATGTTGTATTGTATTGTTGCAGAAGAACAATACAATTTGGCTTACCTCTTTGTCTATCGCATCATGTCAGCCAAAAACACTCCCAACGCCAACCTTCCCTATGGCATGTTCCTCACCCGTCTCTATCGTTATGTCATGGAACATTTCCCTCATCTTGAGAGTGATGCTTACCTATTCGTTCATCCCGTCATACGCCCTCTATCTCGTAGCCAACTTCGTCGATCTCGTAGTGACAAGGGTAAATCTAGACGCCCTAATATCTACGCACCTCGTAGTTCCACATGTCATCGGGGAGATGATGATGAGGAGGAGGAAGGCACCTCACGTGTCAGTACTCCATCTCCCACGACGTTCATGGATAATCTCCCGGAACTTAATTATTCCGATTATCAAGTTCCTCGTCCTTCCGAACAAACCGAACAAATCCTATTTGAACGACAAACCTCATTACTCAACACAACTCAACAGATGCATCAAGAAGTTAGAGGTGGTTTCAAGTCGATAGGAAAAGCTTTAAAGAATATTTTCAGAAAGAAGAAGAGATGAGATGTGGAAGTTGGCTTCTTTGAACAATATTATGTTTAGACATTTTTTTTGTATTTGAGAATTATTTATTTCTTGCATATTATAGTATGTTAGTATCTATTTTCTTGATTAGTTCTTAAATACTATGCTTAAATTGATATGCTTGTTAATGATTAAATAACATGCTCATTCTATAATAAGATTAATTTTAGTCTAAATATACATGCTTATTTAAACATGTTTATGCCACTATATAATAATTCTTCTTGTACATGATCCAAATGAAGCTTGCTGCAAATACACCCTAACAATAACCCTTTTCTGGAAATTTTTCAAATTTGGTCGCCTGGGGAAAATAGCAGATGGGCGGCCCCCTTAATTCCCTAGGCGGTCCCCTTAATTTTAAGGGGGCCGGCCAGCAATTAAAGGGACCGGCGATCTGGGAAGTAAAATTTACTGTTTTCTTTTGCATCTTGTGACCACTTTTACCTAGCCCCAGCTACCATTTCTCCTTATGGACGAACTGGTATTGGAATCTTCCTACAAAACCTCAAAAATTAACCTAAACCAACCACATTTTCATATTATAAATTCCCTCCATATAATCACCTCTTATTCCATCATCCTTCACCATCCAAAACCACCATGTTATCACCAAAATCCTCCATCTCTAAGACTCCAAGGAAGCAAAGACTTGTCATCATACCACCAAAACAACCTTTCATAGACCTAACCCAAGATGACATCAAAACTCCATCACCACCACCTCAATGTTCATCCCCAAGTGCACCAAATGCTCCATCAAAAACACCCTCTACCCATGGAGCATCCTCTTCCTCCATACCTGTAATACCTGAAATTCAGATAACTTGTTAAAAAGACCAAATTACCTCTGAAATTATAAAACCTAAATAAATAAGCTATAAAATTCTGAAACAATTCCAAACTTCTGAAAACGAACCATATATGAAACGAATTAATTTCTAGGACAAAATTACATTATTTTGAATGTCCAAAAATTACAAAATATATATACATAATTATATATGCACCGAAATAAATTAAATAAAACTAATTATATTTACAAAATCTTTTAAAACAAGATAAATACGAACTAAATAAGGGAATTATATACAAAATCGAATTGTACTCTTATGATAATCTTCTACGGCCAAAATCTGATCCATGCCCCCTCCTAGTCGGTTTATTAAACATAAAAACAAAGCACATTATTTTCTAAAAACCTAAATACCGAAAACCCTAATATCGACACACACTAAAATCGACCAAGCCTCCATTCGACTTTCTGGAACTGAGCAAGCAATTTTCTGGAGTCCATTGAAGTGTGAGGAAGCTACGAAAAATAGGAGTCGAGTTGTGGAAGCCCTCGTGTGATCGTGGTGAATTGTTTGTTCCTATAATCATACGCAAGAGGTATAATTTTCTACGACCAAACCTTACGTTGTAAACTTAATATAGTATTTTTCTTGTGATCTTTAGGTCGTATATAACTCAGGAAAAATAAGAAAAATCGAATCATGCAAGCTAAATCATGCGTACGAAAAATAATGAGTTAAAACACACGTAATTTGAAAATAATATCATACGAATTTTCTGGATGATGAACATAATTTTTGTGTGTTACTTGATGTTAATATAAGCCTAGAAAAATAGCCATGTGATTTGTAGAAGCTTAGATTAATTATTTTTTATTTTTGTTTAAACCGTATATTATGTGAAAATGGAGAGAATTGGGAAAAATCCTTAAACAATTAGGGTTAGGGTTTGATCATGCTAAGTCTGATGTAATTAATGTTTCTAATGATTGGGTAATAGTGGTATAATTATTTGATGAGTTAGGGTTGGATTTGGTTAATAAAACATGTTATACGATTTGGAACATAAATGACAAGGGTTTGTTTTGCTAACTTTGAAACTTAAAGGTTATTTTTATAATGTTAATTAGGTCAGTACAAATGTAGGAAAAATATAACTTGAGGGTCCTAAGTGTAGAAATTGCAAGAAAATGAATTAATGATAATTAAAGGGTACGATTTGAAATTAATTAAAGTGGAGGGACTAAAAGTGTAAATTCTGGAAACTTGAAGTTATTTTGAGTAAATAATATTATAAAGGGTGTAATGTGTAATTTTGAGTAATTATGGGTTTGATATGTAATTGTTACTAGATTAGGGTTTGAAATATAAGTTTTGTAAAGTTAAAGGACTAAAGGTGTAAATTATGAAATCTGAAGGACCTGAATCGTAATACATATAATTTTGAGGGTAGGTTCTGTAATTTGGTAAAGTAAGGTATTTGTTTGGTAAACATGAATGTTATAGGGATTGAAACATGAATTATATAACTAAAGGGTATAAACTGTAAATTGTGAAACTGAAGGGATTAAAATGTCATTCTGAATAAAGTGGGTATTAAATCAGTAACTTAAAGTATTTTCATGTTAAACCTTTGAATTTAATGAAATCTCAATTGAAACCCTAAACTATGTAAACTTGTCATAATTACTCCTAAACTTTTGTAACTTGATAAAATGTACCTTACTTCCATAATAATCTTAATAAGGACTTAACCTAATCTGTGATATTATTAACTTACTAATAATGGAAATATAGCTAAAGACCCTTTGGACTTCTGTCTTCTACTCCTTAGGTTCAAGGAAGGAGTAATCTAATCCCTGTCAGCTTTCATCTTTGTGTTTCTTGCATTCGTAATAAGGTACAGATATTCTGCCCTCTTTCAGTAAGGGTCTTTCATTTCCCTTTCCTTCAGTTCTCATTTTCCTTATTAGGATTCCCTATACCATTGCTATGTTTCCCTGCTGCTTGTGAACCTTCCATGTGATATTTTGTTTTGTGAACTTTCATGAACCTTGTATTTGATCTCTTGTCCTGAACCCTGATCTGTGAACCTTGTTTGAATCTTAATCTAATATACTTGCTATAGAACTAAATTGATTTTGATATAAACCTTAATCTGTTAAATCCTTATTTAAACCTAACTGATTTTGAACCGTTCTTAGACTACATATGAAACGTTTTGGGGATAAACTACTTTTAAGTAAGTAATATCACTTTTAATGAAAGTTACTAAAAGTTTTGGAAGACCATTTTGAAGAAAACTATTTTGAAAGATCAGTTGTTATGAAAACCATTTTTTGTGAAGGATTGTTTAAATGGACTTTTAAATAGAAACATTTTATGTAAACTGTTATTATGAAATTTTGGTTATAGACTCTTGTCATACTCTTTTGAACCATTTGATATAGTTCTTTTAATCTGAACTTAAACTTTGATATAAAATTAAATCCGATAAATTCTAAATTGAACCTAAGATATTTAATTCAGAGCTGATTGACATGAACCTTTGCCATGTACCCTTAGGATATGACCTTTTGATTATTTGCTAGTACGCCTGACCTTTGACCTACAGTTTGATATTACGAGCCAATCACTAGGCATGAGGGTTTCATGTCCATGTCATTGACGCACCTCTGACATGACTCTAGGGCAGGAGAGTGATGACCTGTTCCGTCCCTTATTTATTATTTGCTATGGCCATTATAATTATGATTATTGATTTGTCTGTGGGGCGTATGGGTGCACTCTAGATTTGACCTGTTATCTGTATATGTTATGTTATATGTTTAATGTTAGTGACTGACGGTGTGTGCGATACACGTCTTTCACATATCTGAGAGTTAGCTACTCTAATTGGTTACATTTGCGATGATATGATATGGTTTGTTTCTGGGCTCGTGATAGATTCCTGATTTCTTTGTCTATTGAACCTCATGAATTTTCCCTATTACTTGTTCCTTTTCTTTTCTTTAGTCTTATTCCTTATTTATTCCTGTCATCTCATTTCTACATCTTAAGTTATCGGTATGACCTGTATTCCTGATTCTTCTTGATTTTACTATCTACTATTGTTTGTTACCGTTATATCTGTTCACTGAGCTCTCGTAGCTCAGCCGCATTTCTTTTCCTGCGGCAGGTTTTAGTAGGAAGCTGGGAATGAGAGAAGAGTGTACCTTTGGACTTAGAGGCTCGGATAGCTATGCTGGATTTAGTATTGGACCGAAGATAATATATTTTAGAAATAGTGTTTTGGAAGTTTTCATTTGTAACCCTATAGATTTAGTATTTCATTTGTTATCCTTTGAGATCTTTGTATTAATGGAAATGTATGCTTGGTTTTATTCTGATGTGAATCCATTGTTGTGATATCTTTACCCTTGTCGGGTTGGGGTGTTACAATACCATCCACTTCATCCATCAATGACTACATCAACACTCACCCAACATCATCACCAAGAGCATCATCACCACCATCCACTCAAGAACCTTCATACACCCAACTTGCCATTTCCTTATCACCCATCACACCTCTTGATGCTCATTTCTCACCATCACCAACCCCACAACCATTCTTTCCTATACCTTGGGCATTGCTTGAAGCCCATGGTGACAATTGTCTTTGTTGCATCCATAACCGGACCATAATCTTTGGTCTTAGAGATGAGATACACTACATGTTTTCATCACTTGAACACATGATTACCAACCCACCACCACCACCACCTCTACCACCTTCACCCACTACACCACCACCACCTCCATTTTCACCCAATTAAGCATATGCAATGCTTAAAAATAATTTTCAAAACCTTTTTGTATGCAAGCTCCATGGAAGATCATGTACTCCTAGGACGATTATGTAGTATCATTAGTTGTTTTGTTTGAATTTTTGCATGCCTTATGTTGTAATCTACTTGGTTGTGTATTTATTCACCAACACTTTTATTAAATGAATGTTCTTATTCTACATTCTTGCTTATTGTTGTTACATATACTTGTGCTTCTAACATTTTTCTTGCAAGCGTTCCATAGCTCGTTTCCTTGGTGCCCCCAAACGAGGGGGAGTAACATCAAGGGGGAGTTCTCATACGACAGTTTTACACTTAAAACTTGTCGGTTAAACCTTTTTGATCTACAAAAAGAGGGAGAAATAGATGTAAACTCACTAAATACTTGTCTAAAAACTAATTTTTAGATTTAATGAGTTTAGATTTTGTAATCATCAAAAAGGGGGAGATTGTTGATATAAATAATGCCTAAACACGTTATTAATATTTTTCGATATCTCTACGTTTTGATAATCACAAAATGTAAAATCATTAATCGGAAAATTATGACGTAAACAAGTATTTAGTTGTTAATATCTATTTCTACAACTCAAATCACTTAAGGTATGAATGAACTAATGCTTAATGCATTATATGATCAAAGGAACATTTTCTTAAACACTAGATTTTTTATAAAATGTCAAAAACATTTTATATCTTTTAGAAAAACATTTTTGGTAATAAATAAAAAGGTTTAATTCATTATAAATTTATGAATTCAAATTTTCAACCAAAATCAGTAAAAATGTTCCAGAAAAACCTTCCCCACAAAAAGACAAATCTGGGCAACGGCTAGGGAGGGGCGGCCCCCTTAAAATTAAGGGGACCGCCCCCCTATTTAAGGGGGCCGGCCACGCTCCAGTAGCTCCCAGCTGTCCAGTTTTTCTGCCTATAAATACCAGTCTTCCCCTGGATTTTTACTCACCTTTTGCACACCCAAACATTCTGTTTTAAATCTTGTAAATCCTTTCAAAAACCCTTTGATCATATTCTCTTAAGCATTGGTTTCTAAGTGATCCAAGCTTCCACCATCAAAGTGCAAAAGAAGAATACTCCTTCAACTAGTGAAGAAGTATTATAGTTTAACTCATATCATCATTGTAGTTGTGTAAAGTGTTGTATAGTTGTGATAAGTTGATCTAAGTGTAAGTAACTAGTTGTGTTGTAAAGAAGTAGTGTAGAAGTAGTTGTGAAGTAGTCGTGAAGTAGTCGTGAAGAAGAAGTCATGAAGAAGTCGTGAAGCCGTCGTGAAGAAGTCGTGATTAAGTTGTGTAGAAGTTTTGTACAAGTCGTGAGATTGGTTCTAGCTACGATTAGAACTCGACATCTAGCTTTGTGTCGTTAAGCCGGTGTAAGCTAAAGTTGTGTAAGGTTTTCTCCGCCATAAGGGAGTTTGTTGACATAGTGAAGAAAACTCTCGAGTAGGTGACTCAAGGAGTGGAGTAGGGCAAGGAAGGTGTCCTTGTAGCCGAACCACTATAAATCTCCGTGTTGTGGTTTGATCTTTCCATCTCTTTCTTTCATTTCATTATATTTACTTTACTTGCATTGCTTATCTATATTTGTTTATATTTGTTCATATTGATCAAGAGTTGAATTCACATAAGATAGAATCGAAGTTTTAAAAAGTAAACAAAAGTTTTCATAAATTAAAAAGACGTAAAACTATTCAACCCCCCTTCTAGTTTTCCACAATTGGTATCAAGAGCCACGTCAAACAAGATTTTTAAAATAAACTGTATTTTAAAACTTGAAACGATCGATGGAATCTGAAAAATATTTAGAAGGGCAATCTATGCAAAGACCACCACTATTTGAAAGTGATGGATTTCTTTATTGGAAAAATCGATTCGAAACTTATGTGAAATCAAAAGATCTAGATCTTTGGCATGTTATTACTAATGGCGATTTTTTACCTATTCAACATAATCTTGAAACTAAAAAGGATGAAGTTGTATGATGAAGCGAAAAGTGTACCGCTTTTAGGGGGTCATTTAAGCCCTAAATCGTATTTATTTGATCAAATATTGCCCTAAATCGTTCCTTTTGTCATTTTAGGTACTTTGGAGAAGAAATCAGGAAAAGGAAGCATTTTGGACGTTTTTGGAGCATAAAAGTGAAGAAAACGACAAAGTCTCAAAATCGGCTGGAAAAGTACCTGTGACGGCGTCAAGCACCATTGTGACGCCGTCAACCCTTGACGCGCCAGAGAGGATTTTGGATGATTAAAAGGGGACGGCGTCAAGAAGGCCATCAAGAAACCCTAACCGCGGCGAGGTGACGGCGTCAGCTCTATAACGTGACGCCGTCATATCTGATTTTCTATATATATTCTCATAATTTTTAGTCATTAGTGTGCAACTCTGTGAGGAGAAACCCTAAGACGATTTTTCTGCTACTTTTAAGGGTTTTATACCCTTGGATCTCCCATGTTTAATTGAAGATAAGTAATCAATTAATCATTCAATATGTCTATGTGTTGTTTGATTATATCTTGTTCTTGTCTTTTATTTAACATGCTAGGCTAGATTTATCTTGTGTTTGCTTAGATCTAATGAAACCTAACTATTGATTATTGGTTGTTGGTGTGTTATTAATTATATTAGATGATTGTTTATCGATGTTAGGCTTAAGAAAACTGGCTAACCTCCTGTACGGTAACTTGCTTGAACGTCTTAAGAAACATGAACCAATGCGTACTAAGGTTTTTATGGTTGTATTTAATGCATGAGCGAATTCTAGTGATCCCATGTTAGGAGCTTCTTAGCCGGCTCGACATAGGAGTGAAGTAGGAGCTTATAGAGTTGGGGAAGTACGTACGCCACCCCACGATTGGTATTAAGGAATACACCCGTCATCCACGCAATTAATACACACTAATCAACCAGTAAAAGATAGTTGGGGAGTAAGGAAATCTAAGTAAACACATTTCTCTCCATATAAGTTCCACCACCTTTTTATTTTCAGTTATTTTATTTTATTTGCAATTGTAGTTATTTGGGTTAGTTGACTAGCAACTAATTCCGCCCACTCCTTCAAACACGAGATTTTACTTGCTTTTATAAAAATAAAAAAAAATACAAAAAGAATCTTCCCTCACCCTTAGACCTATTAGAGTAGTTTTTCAATCCTAACGACACTATTCCCCTAGAGAACGATCAATCCTCCGGTACTTGCCACTACACTATACTACATCGGTCAGGTACATTGCCTGGTGGGGATTGCAAGCCTCTTGAGATCCCTCGAGAGGTAAAACCTGTTGTAAGGTCGCAAAACCACACATCAAGTTTTTGGAGCTGTTGCCGGGGAATAGTTATTGTTTAGGTTGAATTTTTATTTTATTAGGTCTACTCACTAAATTTCTTTCTAGTGAGATTTTTATTTTATTTTTCTAGGTTTTTCTTTAGTCTATCTATTTTTCTTTGTGTGTTTGTTCGTAATTTCCATTGACTCTTCCATTCACCATTATGGAGAACGCGAATCCACCATACTACCAACCACGTAATTCACCCACTCCATATGACATCTTGATGTTTAAACAACATAAAGATGAACCTCTCTATGATGCATGGACTCGTTTTAAATATTTACTCCAAAAAGTCCCTCATCATAACTTCGATTTATGGTCCCTAACTCAAATCTTTTACGATCGTGTCGACCGACATGCCCAAAGGGACATTTACTATTTTGCCGGCATGGATCTTAGGAAATTAAGTGTTGAAGAAGCATGGGAAGCTATTGAGAATTGTGCCCAATATTATTATATAGTAGACAACCCAACAAACATTAATACAAGTCAATTGACCACAAATTTCAAGGATCATGAAACAAGTTTGTTTGGGGATGAGGGCAGAGTTGAGCCACCTAGCTGCATGTCATGGTTAGGCACTACCATAATACAGGGTGAACACTTAGGTGATCTTGATGTGATGGAGGATCTAGCCGAGCATGATCACATTGATCAAAAAGACCTAAGTTTTATGATCGATGACGATGAATCTCAAGAAACACATGATGAATCTTTTGGGCAATTTGAATATAGCAGTCAGAATATTGAGGATGATCTTTATGATTCGGATATAGAAGTTGAGATGCCTAGAGAAGCACTTGAGATACTAGGGAAAATGTTAGGGTTAGATTCTACTAAAACACATGATGAGGATATAGGTGATCTTGACACAAGGAATGATGAGGTAAGTAACATAAGCCCACCAAGTACCCCACAAGTCCTACCATCATTTGAGGCACGCACACCGCCCGTGACTTACCCGGAAGAAGTTGAGGAGACTATAGGAACCCCAATAGAGGTAGAGCCCTTGGACCAAACACAACTAGAAGAAATAGGTTTGAATGCTTTTAGTGATCACAACCTTTCTTTTAGTCCTATGGAAGTTCCTAGTTTTGATGAGCCGGAGCCTCAACCAAAACCGTTACCTAATCTTCCATCCTTGGATGAAAATTTAGGAATTGAATTAGGTCCCGATCCACCCATCAAAACATATAGTCCGGGTAGTCTTAAGTTTAAGGTAGTAGACATTAAGCCTTGTAGTGAGGAAGACAATATAGGAGTGAAAAATGACCTTACATGTCTACATCACCCATTCATGATTGATCACAAGAAACATTATGGGTTTAAACCGGGTCTATTGGGTCAAGATGGATTCCCAATTAGGAGTCTCTCGAAGTTGTTAGAAAATGATCCCTTTTTAGGAGAACACTTTAATTCACCCATTGACCAAAGTGAACTAGGTAAGGTTATGATGAAAGGAGCACACCCCTTTGAGTATATAATTCATCCACCACTCTTTCCTCACGCGGCATACTTCCACCGAGATGGTGTGTATCGCTACTATCACCCGCACTTAATCCTAAGTGTAGGAAAAACCTCTCCTTTATCCGTTAAATAAGGGTAGAGTCAGGCTCGTTACTCGAACAAAAACAAGCGCTTCTTGGGAGGCAACCCAAGTTTTATTTGCTTTGTGTGTTTATTTATTTGTTTGTTTGATTTTATTTGCTTCCGTATGTATGTTTAATTTTTATTATTATTGATTCATGTTCGAAACTAAATTGTGAAAATGCTTTATTTTGTTTTTAACTTCGTCTTAACTACATATAAAGGTATTTTGCAAAAGATAAGTGTAAGGGAAATCCAAATCGGTTTATTAGAACAAATGAACATGAATCATAACAATATTAAATTAACATACATATTAGTAATTGTTTGAGTCAAATGCTTGTATCGAGTCATAATGATATTTTGCACGATTTCCAGGAAATAAGGATTGAGTTTTTCCAGAAATTTTCCGGAAACTTAACATGAAAAATCTGTCAGATCACTTCTGACGGCGTCAGACCCCAGTCTGACAGCGTCAGGAACAGTTTTCTGGAATTTTTTTTTGAAAGTTTTGTTTTTCTTCCGGAATCATAAAATGCTTTATTAAATCTCTAACTTATAAACTCCAAGAATCTGCAAAATAATCATTCCACAAGCATTATATCCTTATACAGATTTATCCCGCCGATGTTATGCAGGTTTTCGTGTTTGTTTTCTCAGGTTTAAAGGTTATTTTGGACAAGGAGATGTATGTGGAAATCTAGCTTTTGGCGCTGCTTTAGTCTTGAAGCTTCAACATTACTTGGAAGAAGATCTAACCATGTTACCTCTTTATCCACCGAGCGAATCAGGGGAGTATTTGATTTCATTCTTTTACCTTATTTACTTTTACATCTTGTTATTTGAACATTGGGGACAATGTTCATCTTAAGTGTAAGGGGGGGGGGGGTAAAGTACGATACCTTAGAGAATGCTATTACGCTTGATTTTTCGTTTGTTTAATGGTAGATGTGTAATAAAACTGAGAGAAATACCTGTTAAGGCAATTTTAGTGCCAAATTTAAATTTTTTACAACATATAGGAGTGAAACTTTGGTCTTAATGAGCGTCTCACGGATAGGAGTTATATGACTAGCACAAAACCGTACCACTAAAAAATTTTCCACCCCCAAATATGTGAGGTTCGCCCCTAGAATTGGTAGGAAAAGCATTTATACTATGATGTGTGTACCGGTAGCACTTAGATTCTAGAACTTGCGTTAGGACCATTCCGAGGCCACAAGTGAGACTACATTCGTGTAGTTAGATTTACTACATGATAAGAGGCATTAGGATTAACCCATTGTTTTACCCCTGTGTTTTTGTTATAATTACATTGGCTACATAGGTCAAGTAATTCTCCCACTCCCTTTGCGTTGTACTCATTTTTAGTACACGATACCCCTAGTACACCCCTCAGAGCCTATCTTTTCGTTTCTAACTTTAAGCATTTTACTTAAAGTAAGAATTTGTTTACACCCCACTTAAATGTACACCCAAATCGCCTTAGCCTACCTTGTATGCACTCATTTTTAGTGCATTATTGTGACAACATTTGTTTAAACCCCAAGTTAATTATCTAATTGATTACATGGTTGCTAAGTCGAGTCATATCCTTGTACATATTGTTTTGGGATGATTGGGACTCATGGGTAAAGTACTAGTGTAATGGAGTAATGGGGAAGAACAACATTTTTACCCCCATATGTGCTAAATATTTTAAAAGTACTCCAAGTGTTTCGATTATCTTAATTCGAGTCATTAGAATAGTTAATTGTAAAGTTATGTAAAAGTTCAAGTGTAAGGGGGATACAACCCCCCTACGATGTATTATTTTGGATGGTAGGGCAAGAGTGTATGCACAAAAAAAAAAAAAAAAAAAAAAAAAAAAAAAAAAAAAAAAAAAAAAGTAGAAAAAACATACGGACTACCTATCCCGTTTCATTTTATGTTTATTTTATCTTTTTGTTATTTTTTTTTCTTTCATTAGCTTAATTCGAGTCTAGTCTTGGCTTAGCAACGCCATATTGTACATGTAATTAATCAAGATCTTTAACTCGCCACCAGTAAAATATCCTTTATCCAACAAAACCGTGTTTATCATATCCCTACACCTAACGTTATAACCCGTTTAAAAGCCCTCTTTGATAGTTTATCTTAGGTGCTTACGCCTAGTGGAGGAGGTTTTTGATCCTTTCCCAAGCCTATGGTAATCTATTTGCTATGACAGGTAGTGAGAGATATTATTCATTTTCATTTATGAGATATACTTTTATGACACCTGAGAGATGTGAGTATCTAAACACTACTTGTGAGGTGCTAGTCTGTAATCTCCGTGCTTATTATGATTAAAGTGGAACGACTATTTGTTGTAATTACTTTTATATTAGCGTTAAATGACCCCTAACTTGTATTTTGATTAGAATAAAAGCGCATTTGCTTGAGGACAAGCAAATCTCAAGTGTAAGGGTATTTGGTGAAGCGAAAAGTGTACCGCTTTTAGGGGGTCATTTAAGCCCTAAATCGTATTTATTTGATCAAATATTGCCCTAAATCGTTCCTTTTGTCATTTTAGGTACTTTGGAGAAGAAATCTGGAAAAGGAAGCATTTTGGACGTTTTTGGAGCATAAAAGTGAAGAAAACGACAAAGTCTCAAAATCGGCTGGAAAAGTACCTGTGACGGAGTCAAGCACCATTGTGACGCCGTCAACCCTTGACGCGCCAGAGAGGATTTTGGATGATTAAAAGGGGACGGCGTCAAGAAGGCCATCAAGAAACCCTAACCGCGGCGAGGTGACGGCGTCAGCTCTATAACGTGACGCCGTCAGATCTGATTTTCTATATATATTCTCATAATTTTTAGTCATTAGTGTGCAACTTTGTGAGGAGAAACCCTAAGACGAATTTTCTGCCATTTTTAAGGGTTTTATACCCTTGGATCTCCCATGTTGAATTGAAGATAAGTAATCAATTAATCATTCAATATGTCTATGTGTTGTTTGATTATATCTTGTTCTTGTCTTTTATTTAACATGCTAGGCTAGATTTATCTTGTGTTTGCTTAGATCTAATGAAACCTAACTATTGATTATTGGTTGTTGGTGTGTTATTAATTGTATTAGATGATTGTTTATCGATGTTAGGCTTAAGAAAACTGGCTAACCTCCTATACGGTAACTTGCTTGAACGTCTTAAGAAACATGAACCAATGCGTACTAAGGTTTTTATGGTTGTATTTAATGCATGAGCGAATTCTAGTGATCCCATGTTAGGAGCTTCTTAGCCGGCTCGACATAGGAGTGAAGTAGGAGCTTATAGAGTTGGGGAAGTACGTACGCCACCCCACGATTGGTATTAAGGAATACACCCGTCATCCACGCAATTAATACACACTAATCAACCGGTAAAAGATAGTTGGGGAGTAAGGAAATCTAAGTAAACACATTTCTCTCCATATAAGTTCCACCACCTTTTTATTTTCAGTTATTTTATTTTATTTGCAATTGTAGTTATTTGGGTTAGTTGACTAGCAACTAATTCCGCCCACTCCTTCAAACCCGAGATTTTACTTGCTTTTATAAAAATAAAAAAAAAATACAAAAAGAATCTTCCCTCACCCTTAGACCTATTAGAGTAGTTTTTCAATCCTAACGACACTATTCCCCTAGAGAACGATCAATCCCCCGGTACTTGCCACTACACTATACTACATCGGTCAGGTACACTGCCTGGTGGGGATTGCAAGCCTCTTGAGATCCCTCGAGAGGTAAAACCTGTTGTAAGGTCGCAAAACCACGCATCATTGTACCTTTTGAAAAAGAAAGTGATGATTTAAAAAGAAAACTTTCTAAAAATAATGAGGCTAAAATGGTTATTTATAATGCGTTACCACGTAAAGAATACGAAAGAATCTTTATGTGCGAAACCGCAAAAGAAATTTGGAATTCTTTACTAATAACTCACCAAGGTAATAGTCAAGTCAAAGATAATAAAATAGATCTTCTTGTTCAACAATATGAACAATTCACGATTCCTGAAGAGGAATCAATTGATAATGGTTTAGCTAGGTTTAACACAATCATCACAAGTTTAAAGGCACTTGATGAGAGTTTTTCCAGTAAGAATTTTTTCAGGAAATTTCTTAGGGCTCTTCATCCAAAATGGCGAGCTAAAGTTACGGCGATTGAAGAATCGAAGAACTTGTCAACTCTTCAACTTGACGAGTTGATTGGCAACTTGAAAGTCTACGAAGCAATAATCAAGAAAGACTCCGAGATGGTCAAAGGAAAGAAAGAGCAAAGCAAGTCAATCACGTTGAAAGCTAGGAAAGCATCAAGTGACGAGGATAGCTCAACCTCGAAAGTGATGATGAAAAATATGCCATGGCCGTAAGAGACTTCAAGAAGTTTTTGAAAAGACGAGGAATATTCGTTAGACAACCACATAACGAAAGGAAAACTCTCCAAAGAAACAAAGACGACAAAGGTAGCAAGAGCGAGAGGAAGTGCTTCAAATGCGGTGATCCAAATCATCTCATTGGAAGATGTCCTATGATGTCAAAGGAGCAAAACCAAAAGGCGTTCGTTGGAGGAGCATGGAGTGACAGTGACGAAGACGAGAAAGAAACCACAAAAGAGGAGAAGTGTCTTATGGCTAAGACATCAAGTGAGGTACGTTCCGAAACCGAATACTTTAGTGATGAAAATTTATCATTAGATGAAAAAGACCTAGATAACGAATATAATAGGTTATGTATATTAGGTCAAAAAGTAATGACCAAAAATAAATCACTAAAACACATAAATAACCAATTAGAAAAAGAAATACTAGAATTAAAAATTAAACTACACAACTTAGAAAAAGGCAAAGAAGTCTTTGAATGTAAAACATGTCAAGAAACTAAAAATGAAAACGAAATACTTAAGGAAGAAATTTGTAGACTTAACAAATTTGAAAATAGTAGTAATTCACTTAGGGATATAATAAGCATTCAAAGAATATTAGGAGATAAAACCGGATTAGGATTTAACTCAACTAAGGCTACAACTAGTGAAACTAAAAATGTAAAGTTTGAAAGTGAAACTAGTAATCAAAAAATATTAGAGTCAAAGCCTAAATATATACTTATAAAAGATAGAAAAATACCCATAACTAATAATAAGGAAATAAAAGCTTTCTACAAACCATCTTTAAAAACCGAAGTAGAATACTCTAAACCAAAGCTTAGGTCAAAAACACCTCCTCCTAGAAGACCACCTAGTCCTCACCCTCGGCCTAAAACACCTCAACCTAGAAGAAACCAAAATAGACCAAACCGTCAAAATAATACTCCCCAATGTGGAATTATTCAAATCCACCAAGTTTCAATCCTTGGGGAATAATTCCACCATACATGCATCCTAGTCAATTGCAAACCATGTTCGGTCCAAACAACTATGGACAAATTGGACAATGGGGACCAAGTGGCTAAAGTGTTCACTCATCGGGAAATTCGGCATCTCTCCATTGATTGACTTCTATGAGTCAACATAAACTTTTTGAAGTGCTTGAAGACTACTTATTGAAGACTAAAAGGTACGCCTTTCTTTCATGTCTTACTCTATATTATATGCTTAGGACTAAGGAACTAGCAAATTGCATGCCCCTGTAAGTTTTAATGCCTAGTTTAGTTGGTTCTTGCGTGTTAGTTAGAAGATAATCTCTTATACATATATCTAATATAAATACATATATAAATATACTATATACATATATTAATACATCCGCACATAACCTAGATACGTCATTTGTTGACTATCTAGAACTAAAAGAAATTGTTCGTCCTCGAACCTTTTCTTCCCCCTTTGCCTCTTTTGAACTTTAACGTTCAACACGAAAATCTTCCGTGTCCACTATCACATAACTCATGGTGATGAAGAGAAGTGAGTTAAGTGGATTAACGTAGAAGTAGCACTTCGACCGTCGCGTCAAGAAATCTATGGATGAAACAAACTCCCGTCGCCGTCAGCACCTATCTCCGTTATTACCTCATCATTTCCCTACACCATTCAACACTCCACTTTCACACAAAACAAATATTATATATATATATATATATATATATATATATATATATATATATATATATATATATTATATATATATATATATATATATATATATGCACATTCACTCTCATTTCTCAAAACCTTTGTCGACTTGACGTCTTGATTATTTTATCCAAAATTCTCAAGAAATATTTTCTTAACGAAATGTTAACAAAATGTCAAGTATTCCTTCCTCGTGCCAATAAAACGCAACGTATTTTTGATATATAATAAATCCATCTATATACATAAAAATATTTTGAAATCAGAAACGAAATTCGATGTTAGAAATATAAATATTCAGATGAAGGTTCGGTCACCCCGAGCATCTATTTAGCATTCACATAGCTCGTAGGCTTATTAATATTAGTTTAGTATTATTAGTAATATTAGTATTAGCTTAGTCGTATTTATATTTGTGGAGTGGGTCGGGGCTTTCCCCACTGTCAGCTCACTTCACAGCCCACTAGGGGCACAATATTAGGAACTATATATATAACCCTTCCCACACAAGGGAAGGGTGGAACTCTTCACACACATTAATCTAATTGTACAGATTCTCTCAAGAGTCTCCCATCTCTCTCTCTCTCTAACTTCTCTCTACAAACTCAACATGGATCTAATCTTCCATGAACCAAGGCCACCCGAATCATCCACACAATCAATATGTTTATGTCTTACAATTGGTATCAAGAGCCATGGTTAGGTTCAAATTGATTGTGTTTGCTTGGATGGTCTCTAATTCTCTCGGTTGACTGCTATATTTTTTTGGGCCTTTAACTGTTCGAAACCATGTTTAAAGATTCAGATTTGTTAAAATCTTCATGTGGGCCTTTAACTGGTTATGCTACTTTAACTGTTTACGTCACCTTAATTGATATATTTTCTTTGGTTTCTTATATATCATGTTTGGGCCCTATGTAAACATGTGTTGCTCGTAATCTTTCTATATTCATGAACGTTTTTGTCACTTCGTGGCCATAGTCTTGATTTCTCAATTTGAGAGTTGTTGTTCTGTGGCTTATGTTGTGAGAGATGTGTGGCTTTTGAAAATCTCCTTATGACTTGAGCTTCTAGTGTTCCAAGTGGTCCTCAAATGTTTGAATTGAATATCAGTGTGTCACTACTTGGGTTTGCTTTTGAGGATTGTCTTTGACATTCCATTCGAACTCTTGGTCTATTCATGATAGTGTTTTGAAGCCAAAAGTGCACCTGGAAAAGATGTTCTTGGCTGTGGATTATTATTCTTGCTAGCGGTTTTGTGAATCTTGGGATAGCAGTTTGGATAGTAGCTAAATCGGGATAGAAAACAAAATGGTGAAAGGGACCAACCTGCTGCGTTCTTGTCCTCTTGCGCCAGCGGTTTGTTGATTTTGCTAAAACCGGAATGAAGACGAACTGTGTGAAAATGACTGTTTTGTCAGGTACCATAGCGGTTTGACCAGTCAACAGCGGGTTGACCAGTCAACAACGGTTTGACCAGTCCTGGCGGTTTGACTTTTTGGCGGTTTAATATTCAGCGGTTTGGGTCCTGGCGGTTTAACTGGTTTTTGAATATTTTATTCTGGCGGTTTATCTGCGTTAGCGGTTTAACTGATTTATGAATTTTATATTCTGGCTGTTTGCCTGGTGTAGCGGTTTAGCTAAGTAACTTTGACCATACCCGTTGACCGCAAACCAAATTCCAATGACTCATTGACCTCAATGTTATAACCTCATCAGTCCAAGCAATAAACTTAAAACGTAAGACCAGTAACATACCAATACAAATCCAATTCCAACAACTAATCCTAATCCAACAGCTCACCTAATCAATGACACAAACATAACCCTCATTGTCCTTCCCTAATTCATATTCATTTATATCATCACAGATCTCTTGGGTTCAAGACTCGAACTGAAACATAACAATTAATTCATCTCAGATTTTGTTTCTCTCGAGGTCACTAAAGTGCACAGACCTAAAAGGTCACTCAATCGAAAGATACTCATCATCATAGATCAGTGAAAAAAGGTTAACCCTTCTTGATTAATATCCGAAATGTAAAGAAGAAAATATAACAAGATTGCTATACCGTTTTCTTTAATTCGTTCATGACACAACAAATTATCGAATACAACAAATCGTCGAACCTACCTTTGACCCTTCAAAGGATCTTGATGTCTTCAAATGGATCTCTTGATTCGTCCTATGCTGATTATTTAAACAAAGGTCATGGTACGGCTCCGCTCGTGTTTGTGAGACCCGATTTGAAGGATATGTATTCATATTTGTTTACGTGACGATGGTTTTGATTATGAGGGTGACTGGGAGATGAGTTATTGACAGTTCATTGATATGTTTGATGATGATTATGAGATGAGATGGGAGGTTTGTCTGTGATCGGTGTGAGTTAGGTGATAGATTGGGATGTGGGAGGCGGTTGAAATGTGTGTTAAGTTATCTAATGATGCCTTTAGGGTAAGATTGACTTAATATCCGAAGAATTAGAGTAATGAGCGGATTGGGTCGGGTTTCTTTTGTTTGGGTCGGATCTATCTAGTGTTTGTGGGCTTGTGATTTTCTACTTCGATTGGGCTATATGGCTTATGGACTGGATTTTTGTTGGATGATTTGGATGGGCTGCGATGTTACAGACAATTAAATGGACTACCAATGTGTTATCTAAAATTTGTTGATACTAAGTTTTGATAATTATTGGTATAGCGTGAGGTATTTGGGTTGACAAAATTTCACGAGGACACACACGTCACGGCTAGTATTTGGGTTTATGAATGTCAGCGTGATTACAGGGTTGTGGATTTGGCAGCGTTGTCCTATTGGTGCCTGAGATGTGAGTGAGCTTGCAATTTGATCTTTACGATTTGAGTTACAGTTGACTAATTACGATTTGATTAATTGCGAATTGACAAGTTGCTATTTGACTTGTTGTGACTTGACTGATTGCGATGGTACCAGTTGCGATTTGACGTTGCGAGTTAACTCTTGCGATTTGACTTATTGCGATTTGGTTGATTGCGATCTGACTTGTTGCAAGTTGACAATCTGTGACTTGACTTGTTGCGATTTGATCAGGTAGTGATTTGACTCCTGTGATTTGAATTTTGAAGATTAATATTGCACTTCACTCTGGGCTATTCTTGTTGATTTCACGGTTTCTCTTGTAGATTTTAGAAAATCCTGCGAAAGATTCGATTTCTCGGTTTAAATCTCAAGAGCTGTAAAATCCCGTGAAATTAATTTTGGACAAGTTGGCTGGAACTTGGATTTAGACAAGATAAAACTTACGGGGTTTGACTATGCTGTTTTTGGGATAAGTTTGTGCTACGAGATCGGCGGGAATTGGGAAATTATGGTAACCTGGTCGGTTTGTTAATTCACAGGTTGGTGTACTTAGTGTCACAAACATCTCGGGGTGGATGGATGCATGATGTTTGATGACCCTTGCTCGAGCGTATTTTGGGTGATTAGACTTGGATGTTCAAGAAGTGGATATATACAATAAAGGATGGAAGGTTGGGTATATATCACTACCTATATTTAAAGGAGTTACGTTGTTGTGCTCAATATAGTTTCTAAATCACAATTTGCAATTCAAGGTGATTAAGGTGATTAGACTTGGATGTTCATGAAGTGGATATATACAATAAAGGATGGAAGGTTGGGTATATATCACTACCTATATTTAAAGGAGTTACGTTGTTGTGCTCAATATAGGTTCTAAATCACAATTTAGTGCAAGTTTAAGTCGCGGACTTGTTCATTATCAAGCTTCATCAAGTGATTGTTGTTTCTCAAGCTTCTAATGGGATTGTAGTACAAGATCTTCTCAAGAGGTAGTCAGACTTAAAGACGGGAGGTGGTTTGTTCAGAGACGTGTTTTAACCCGTTTCATATTCTATAGTTAAACATATTTCATCAAGCGGTGTTGGCATATTATGAGCTTCAGGGAATTTTTAATCTGCTAAACCATTGATGAGGAGTCAAATGAGGGGTTACTACAAGAGAGTCTTAATCACCATCTTCGTTGCAGTAGTTTTATTTTTTTTCTTTCCATGTATTGTGCCTGTCAAATTCACAAACATCACGGACTCTCAGCTTTGGCAAAAAGGTCATTTCATGCCCTTTTTGAGGGGGAGAATTAGCGCGAGTCTCCTAGCGGTTCCGTTTCCAGCGGTTTGAATCTTAGCAGTTCCGGTCACAGCGGGTCAGATCGTAGCGATTCAGAATTTTGTGGTTCAGTCTCCAGCAACTTGAAGATTAGCGGCTTCAGTTTCAGTGGTTTAGCTTTCAGCGGGTTGGCTCTTAGCGACTTTCCTAAGATTTCAGCAGTTTGATACTTACTGTTGTGCAGTTTGTTCTTGAAGTTAAATATCGGTTAAATCTCAAGAACTGTAAAATCCTGTACACAGTACGACAACTATTCCATGCACTACACCGATAACATCCAAGCAGCTGTGTCAGACAGCTATGTTTGTTTGGACTAACTATGAGTCATGGGCACTGCTAAGAATTTGCGCATGCTTCTTCTCCCTTTGAATATTCAACCGCACAAAATGATCACGAAGTTAATTTGGTATTCCTTTCTTGAGAGTGAGGTTGGATTTCTCGAAAGAGTCTACCTATTTTATCTTGAAATCGGGGATGGTTGGATGCATGATTTCAATGATAACTTGCTCGTGCTTATGATGTAAGTTGAAGACTTGGGTTATCTAGTTTCCAGAAGTCGGGGTGGATGGTTGAAGACCTGGTAAACTATCACTTAAAGGAGATACATTGTAGTACTCAGTGTCACACGTAGAAGACGTTGTGGATAATCGCAAGAGGTGATGAAAGTCTCATAATTTGTCAAGATAACACTAAACACTTAGAGGCTCAACACCGTTCTTCCAACAACAATGCAAGCTTAGGTAACAAATTTGAGTAATTCTACCTCATTTGCAAGATTGGTATATCGGTTTCCTTCATCAAGTGGCCACAAATAGTGGTTTGTGTTCGAGGTTGGTTAGTTGGACAAAGATTTTAAAAGGTGTGATGTGATCTGTAATTCTCAATATATTCTTAACCCAAACTGATGTTCACCAAAACCAAATCAGTCATGCCACATTCAACCTGTTACTATCTCACGGTTTCTTCTAGGTTTTGTAAAATCCCGCGAAAGAACTTATTTCTCGGTTTAAATCATAGATTTGTAAAATCCCGTGATGATGGACTATGCGCTCGTGACCATGATCGGGTTAAAACCATTATCAAAGTTCAGCTATTACATCACAAATGGCTGGATCAGGGAGTTTAATCGACAAGATGCGACTACGGCGTTAGTTCAGTATTATTTATTTGAGGCTGAAGTGAAATTTCATGAGTGCGTGCACTTAGTATCTGAAGATATCGGGGAGGTTGGATGAAGATTGTTCGAGATCCTAGTTCGAGCTTTCATCATTTACAATAACAAGGACTTGGATATCTAGTTATTTTTTCTCTCTTCCTATTACAAAATAACTATCACTTTAAGGAGTCACGTTGTAGTGCTCAGTGTCACACGAAGTTGTGGATATCCAAGAGGTGATGTACGTCTTATACTTGATGGTTGGTTGGTTGAAGAGTATAGAGTACTTAGGGATTCGATGTTGCACGAAGTCTCTACACCGCTCTTTGTCTCGCATTAGTACAAGTTTAAGTCACAAGTTCGGGTTATGTTACTTCAGTCTCAAGTTCATCATATTGGGTTTTTCTCCATCAGTGGTCACGACATCAAGCCGACAGAATGATAATGGGGTTGGTATCGAGTTAGATGAGAGAAGTAGTAAAGAGAGAGAAATGACGTCTGTACACATCAGTGCAGGCCTCGTTCATCAAGAAAAGAAAAGTGTACGCTTGAGTGCACTTTATCTTCAAAAGAAGAGGAATCTTCTTATTTATGGCCATTCTCATCAACAAGTTGTTATGCTCTTTCCGTGCTTATTCAGTCTTCAAGTGGATCGGTGCATATAGGAGTATATTCTTATTCACTTGTTCTACCAAAAATTGCAGTTGGCAGGCATATGCAATTTTTGAGGGGGGGAAAGGGTGAATAAACAACATGTCAGTCTTCAAGAATCGTCAAGCGGAGCTACTTACCGTTGATGGTATTAATATTCACTAGTTCAATCATCAAAAATTGCAGTTGGCAGGCATATGCAATTTTTGAGGGGGGGGGGAAGGGTGAATATTATTCTACATGTTGATTGATGATTGAGAAATGGTCATACGACTCCTGAATACGTCAGTTCAGGAGTCATGCAAACCATGTTCCTCCAACACTATTCTTCCTTCGTCTATTAAGGTGTTGAAGAACATGGTCAGGGAATGCTAATCGACATCGTCTCACGGGCTGATTCAATCAGTAACAAAGGGTTTCTAGTCAATGCTTCATGTATACGTCATCAGGCTACATGTACACATAATGATGATGATTCCGATTAATCGTAACCATCATGGGGGAGAGAAATGTGTACACCAAGGACGCACAAAAGGTTCACGTGATCGAGCTTAATTGTGTATCCCGGTGTTGAAAAGCCGCATAGATGATCAGACGTTCAACTTGTCACCTTGGTATTAACGTTTCAATGTTACGTCATGGTATGATTAATCGTAACCATCAGGGGAGAGAGAATGTGTACATCAAGGACGCACAACAGGTTCACGTGATCAGGGCTTAATATCCAAATATGGATACATTCTATAGATGATCAGTGGTTCAACTTGTTACTTTGGTGTTATACTAAAGACTGAAGAAGGTCGAGTCGTCAGTCTATTCTTCATTCTCTGTTGGGTGTTATCATCTCATGTGTATACTGCGGGTTGATGGGTTACATGTAAGGTTACTGGAAGGCATTTGGTGAGATGAAGGCGGTTGGTATTCTGGTCCTCCATATTGGGCAATCTTGAAGAAGGTCGAGTCTACAGTCTTCTCTACATTCTCCGCTATGTGTTAGAAGACTAAAGACGGCGTGCATTCGGTTATCAAAAGACTTCTTCATATTATGGGCGTTCATCCAAATTCTTTCTTCTATTATGGGTGTTCATCAGAAAGGTTGTCAGATTGGGGGAGAGCACTAATTAGGGGAGAGTGAAAAGCCTGAATTAATCCCTAAGTTAAAAGTGCTCACGTTACTCTTCAGCAAGTTAAATGATGGAAGCGGAAAAGACTCAGGATGCTGAGGAGTAATGGTTTTCGGTTCGTATCCTTGTATATATTTTTCTTCATTCATTCTTGTATATATCTCAATCCATACTGTAAATAGATTCATAGAAAACCTGCTAATTGTAAATAGAGAAACGTAAAACCAGAAAAACCATAAAAAAATTAAAAAAATAGAAAAGACCAAAAATAGTTTCACCTAGGCATGTCTTCTGTTTATCGATAACATTTACGGACTTAGAAATGTCATTCAATAATGACACGGGTCTTTAAATGAAGCTCGAGCAGAAGTTAAAATGGATGGTTAAAACATGTCTAAATGGCTTGCTATTACTTTAGATAGCAACCCGCGCTTCAAAATGGGGAAAGCACGTCGCCAAAAAGACGGTTGTTCCTCCAACTGGGTGATGTTCACCTGGGCATGGATTACTTTATATCCATGTTTCTTCGATCTGATGTACGTTTCAGTGCATCATTTCTTGAAAAAGAAGAGAAATCTTCTTTGTATGCAAATAGTTTTCATTCTGTGATTCTTCTGAAAATTATTTGTAAGACACTTGGTGATTTTGTGTTGCTTGAAATTCTTTTAGACTTGGATTGTGCATAAAATTTGTCACTCAATCAAAGACTACAAATATTTTACTAGAATACGGGTCATTGATTGAGGGGGAGAGTGAATTCAAATTTTATATCATCAAACGGATTTATTGGTTAAATCATACTTGTTAGAAATGGTTTTGTAGTTAATGGGGTATTAGTTGAAGAGGATCTTGCTAAAATTTTATATCAAATGGCCAAATGTGTGAACTGCTAGAAAGTTTAGGACATTATGTGCAATTTTCTTATAGTTTCCTGGCTTTATGTATCTTGAAGGTTCATTTGTGTTACTTTGGTATCCTTGTTTAATCCCCTAAATACTTTAAGACTCAAAACCTAAAAGAAGTAAGAAAACCAGTTGTGATTGATGTTCTTGAATACTCCTATGACATTTGTATGATCTGAATGAATGAGTTTCAAATGTTGTTTGACTTTTGTTAGTCGATTGCTGCATAATTGTTGTTGAAATAGTGCATATGTTCTCAGGTTATCCTTAGGTATATATCTATCGTGTTAGAATCTTGTTCCTAAGATCCTGAATTGAATGATGAAATATGAGTGAATTGCCATGTTCATGATTGCTGATTGCTCTTCATGCTAGATAGTAGTTTGACGTATTTCCTGAATGTGGTTTGATTAAATGAATATGGTATTATAATGTGGCAAGCTGCTGAAGGGTAGCTATTAAGGGATAGTGTATCTGTATGTATGTATATCTGTATTGATATTCTTATGCAGATTCCATAGCCAAAATGAATGTACCAGTTCCCGCTCTAACCATTTGATTAGACGTTCAAACTCTATTGATTGGCTCAGAATTCACCATGACAACAACATCGGCAGCAACAACAACATCAACACTTTCATCACCACCACCACCTTCAGTGAAACAAAGCAATATTTGTTTCGATCTCGCCAAGTGAGGATCTACAATACTTGGACGTTTTTGTTGGTGGATGGATAATCGATGTTGACCACTGACTCCCTCAGAGAAGCGGATGATAACATCATCTGTGCCAAAAAGGTCAATATCATTCGTGTCATAAAAGTCACTTTGTGCAAAACAAGCAGTGAATCTCCCTCTTAGATTAAGGGGGAGCATAGTATGTCTTATCATCAGAACATGTTAAATCTGACCACATTTTCTCCCATGTTTTCTAAATTATTTAAATCAATTGGGATCACAAATCTCAAAAGGTTTGAAATTTTTGATCGGGGGAGAGAATGTGATTTAAATATGAAACCTGATGAAAAATGTGATGTTTTGGAATTAAACGTTAGGCTCTCCCATATGTGCTAAACTCTTTCGTATATCGATGCACATATTGAGGGGGAGCAAATGGACAAAAAGGATTTGGCACCGCATGAGATCGTGACTCAGACGTAACCAATGAATTGACGAAACACAAATTGTCATCAATCGAAAGGACATATCCTGGCGGGTAATAATTTCAAGCTGGTCTAACCAGTGATGTAAGCGTGTCTCGAAAAGGATGTGTCTGAGTAGAGTGTACCGTTTCGAGAAACTTTCTGTGAACTTGACCAGGACTGGTAATAATTTCAAGCTGGTCTAACCAGTGATGTAAGCGTGTCTCGAATCGGTCATGTTCACTGAAAGTTGATCAATTCAAAAAGTGCGAGCTCTACCTAACATGTGCAAATTTATAAAACAATCAATCGAGCACATGTTCAGGGGGGCATTTGAAAAATATAAAACTCTCAAGTGTTTGCAAAAATGTGTTTCAGAATCATGAACACTTTGAGAGATTTTTCAAAGATTTGGTTTATGGCTATCGTGGAAGTACACCAAAGACCGACCATTTTAATGAATGTATGGAGTTATAAGGATGGTTAGGTTAGGCTCAAGTTCCCACGATCCCGCCAGAGCCAGAGGGATCTACCCAGGGACAATCTACTAGTTAGTGTAGAAGTCCTTAGGTATGATGAAAAAAGGAGAAAAGTGGATAAGGGAAAAGTGCCGACTGAGATGGAGCTAGTACTGGAACAAACCCAACAAGGTTCTAGTAATGAAGTCTCGGTAAGCACTGAAGGGGTTGAAGAATTAAAAAGAAATGAAGTGAGAAAGGGTGAAAAGAAATAGCCCTCCTTACAACTTAGGCAGAAACCGGGTCAATACATATGCTGTCAGAATCACATAGTTGATTGCTGGCATTGAAGACAAAGTATCATGGACCCAGTGATACGCTGCACAACCCTCCCTAGCCACTCAAGGTCCCTCAAAGGATTCTTGTTTCAATTGTCACGGAGTTCAATACATTTCTATCGTCTCTCTCACTCCGAGTTAGATGATATTGAAAAGGTGGCAGTTCTCTCCAGCCTCCGCTCACTAAATCAAAACGCACTATAGAGTCTAGAGCCACGAGATGCATAATAAGATCTCATAGGGACACTAATTACTTCTACACTGGTTGTTCAACATCAAGGACACCAGTTGTAAACTTATGAGTCCTACGCAGATCTTAGCAATCTGCCAGAACATTCATGAGGGAATTTACAAATGTAATTCTCAATGATTGAATGGAAATTCCTGCCAGGATCAACATCAAGCAGCCCTGAAAGCAGGTCAATTCGGTAATTCTTTATGGATTACGCTTAGTGGTCATGGCGGTTTCAAACGGTCTACAGTCGTGGAGTGATCTCCAGCGACTCACCTAATCGTTGATGTGCTACGGTTCGATCTTAAAAAGCCCTCTGTGGGTTTTCGATTAGGAACGGTCTTGGTAAGGATTAGAGAGAGTTGTCACACTATGCTGTTAACAATCTCGAAGTCCGAACCTGTAAGTACCGGTAGATTTGTTGCTAACTATCGTATGCAGGAACTTCTGGCGATTGTAGTTGTGGAATGCTGTAGCTGGTTGCAGTTGTAGCTGGTTGCAGTAAAGATGCCAATCCTCTACCACATGCTCACACTACATCATCATTGTAACTCAACAAAGTCATGATCAACCAAAGAGACCTTCAACACGGCTTCTGCAAACTCTGATGCTAAAGATCATGACACCAAATAGTGTGAGCATGTCGGCTCAAAGAATAACACATCACATGGAAACATACAGCTGAAAGATGACTTGGAAACAAATGTTGGATGATAAAGTCGAAGAATACTCAAAGATCATCCAAGACAATTAATCAGTCATCAAATCATTACTGCTGAAGGCACAAAGACTAAAGACATTGAAGAATCAAAGACTACGAGCTATGAAGACAAGTTCAGAAGAAAGAATGCTAGAATTCAAATTATTATTTCGGGGTGACCTCCCTTAGGGGGAGATTGTTAGGAATATAAATATTCAGATGAAGGCTCGGTCACCCCGAGCATCTATTTAGCATTTACATAGCTCGTAGGCTTATTAATATTTAGTTTAGTCGTATTTATATTTGTGGAGTGGGTCGGGGCTTTTCCCAATGTCAGCTCACTTCACAACCCACTAGGGGCACAATATTAGGAACTATATATATAACCCTTCCCACACAAGGGAAGGGTGGAACTCTTCACACACATTAATCTAATTGTACAGATTCTCTCAAGAGTCTCCCATCTCTCTCTCTCTAACTTCTCTCTACAAACTCAACATGGATCTAATCTTCCATGGACCAAGGCCACCCGAATCATCCATACAATCAATATGTTTATGTCTTACATCACTTAACAGTCGACAAAAATTCCTTTTGCAGGCGGCCCCCTTAATGTTTAAGGGGACCGGCTAGTAAACGGGGGCGGCCCCCTTAATAATTAAGGGGACCGGCCATCTGATGCTACCAAAATGGTTTTTCCTTCTAAAATTTTTGCCAAACATCCCATTTCGAAAAACACTCTTTCTCTCCCTCTGCTGTGAACGACCAAAACCTCAAAAACCATTCACCAAATCACCATTTCCGACTAATTTCGCAAGGGGCAAACACTTGTATCTTGATTAGCAACACATTTTGTGAAAATGCCTAAAGCTACAGTCGGTGATCTTTCCAAAACCAAGGCCTACATTCCAAAAGTCTCCGAAACTCCCGGCATATCTCCTTCTATTGCATGTTTCTATCGACCCATCGAAAATAGAAACATTCACGAAGGTAGAGTTGTCGATCCATCTTTCTATCAATCCGATCAAATCGAGCGAATGTTCTCAAATGTTCGTCTCGATTGTCTCTACAAAATTAATGAGCCAATCATTCCTCGCTTCGTTCTAGACTTCTATAGCCAAGTGACGGTGCAAACCGATTCATATGGCTATATTCTTATTTCCTTTATGATCCAAAACGAATTTATCACTCTCGATCTAGCTCAGTTTGGTCAAATTCTCCAAATTCCTTACAACGGTCAAGCATTGCTCAAATGTTGTATTGTATTGTTGCAGAAGAACAATACAATTTGGCTTACCTCTTTGTCTATCGCATCATGTCAGCCAAAAACACTCCCAACGCCAACCTTCCCTATGGCATGTTCCTCACCCGTCTCTATCGTTATGTCATGGAACATTTCCCTCATCTTGAGAGTGATGCTTACCTATTCGTTCATCCCGTCCTACGCCCTCTATCTCGTAGCCAACTTCGTCGATCTCGTAGTGACAAGGGCAAATCTAGACGCCCTAATATCTACGCACCTCGTAGTTCCACATGTCATCGGGGAGATGATGATGAGGAGGAGGAAGGCACCTCACGTGTCAGTACTCCATCTCCCACGACGTTCGTGGATAATCTCCCGGAACTTAATTATTCCGATTATCAAGTTCCTCGTCCTTCCGAACAAACCGAACAAATCCTATTTGAACGACAAACCTCATTACTCAACACAACTCAACAGATGCATCAAGAAGTTAGAGGTGGTTTCAAGTCGATAGGAAAAGCTTTCAAGAATATTTTCGGAAAGAAGAAGAGATGAGATGTGGAAGTTGGCTTCTTTGAACAATATTATGTTTAGACATTTTATTTTGTATTTGAGAATTATTTATTTCTTGCATATTATAGTATGTTAGTATCTATTTTCTTGATTAGTTCTTAAATGCTATGCTTAAATTGATATGCTTGTTAATGATTAAATAACATGCTCATTCTATAATAAGATTAATTTTAGTCTAAATATACATGCTTATTTAAACATGTTTATGCCACTATATAATAATTCTTCTTGTACATGATCCAAATGAAGCTTGCTGCAAATACACCCTAACAATAACCCTTTTCTGGAAAATTTTCAAATTTGGTCGCCTGGGAAAACAGCAGATGGGCGGCCCCCTTAATTCCCTAGGCGGTCCCCTTAATTTTAAGGGGGCCGGCCAGCAATTAAGGGGACCGGCCATCTGGGAAGTAAAATTTACTGTTTTCTTTTGCATCTTGTGACCACTTTTACCTAGCCCCAGCTACCATTTCTCCTTATGGACGAACTGGTATTGGAATCTTCCTACAAAACCTCAAAAATTAACCTAAACCAACCACATTTTCATATTATAAATTCCCTCCATATAATCACCTCTCATTCCATCATCCTTCACCATCCAAAACCACCATGTTATCACCAAAATCCTCCATCTCTAAGACTCCACGGAAGCAAAGACTTGTCATCATACCACCAAAACAACCTTTCATAGACCTAACCCAAGATGACATCAAAACTCCATCACCACCACCTCAATGTTCATCCCCAAGTGCACCAAATGCTCCATCAAAAACACCCTCTACCCATGGAGCATCCTCTTCCTCCATACCATCCACTTCATCCATCAATGACTATATCAACACTCACCTAACATCATCACCAAGAGCATCATCACCACCATCCACTCAAGAACCTTCATACACCCAACTTGCCATTTCCTTATCACCCATCACACCTCTTGATGCTCATTTCTCACCATCACCAACCCCACAACCATTCTTTCCTATACCTTGGGCATTGCTTGAAGCCCATGGTGACAATTGTCTTTTTTGCATCCATAACCGGACCATAATCTTTGGTCTTAGAGATGAGATACACTACATGTTTTCATCACTTGAACACATGATTACCAACCCATCACACCACCACACCTCCACCACCTTCACCCACAACACCACCACCACCTCCATTTTCACCCAATTAAGCATATGCAATGCTTAAAAATAATTTTCAAAACCTTTTTGTATGCAAGCTCCATGGAAGATCATGTACTCCTAGGACGATTATGTAGTATCATTAGTTGTTTTTGTTTGAATTTTTGCATACCTTATGTGGTAATCTACTTGGTTGTGTATTTATTCACAACACTTTTATTAAATGAATGTTCTTATTCTACATGCTTGCTTATTGTTGTTACATATACTTGTGCTTCTAACATTTTTTTTGCAAGCGTTCCATAGCTCGTTTCCTTGGTGCCTCCAAACGAGGGGGATTACACATCAAGGGGGAGTTCTCATACGACACTTTTACACTTAAAACTTGTCGGTTAAACCTTTTTGATTCTACAAAAAGGGGGAGAAATAGATGTAAACTCACTAAATACTTGTCTAAAAACTAATTTTTAGATTTAATGAGTTTAAATTTTGTAATCATCAAAAAGGGGGAGATTGTTGATATAAATAATGCCTAAACACGTTATTAATATTTTTCGATATCTCTACGTTTTTATAATAACAAAATGTAAAATCATTAATCGGAAAATTATGACGTAAACAAGTATTTAGTTGTTAATATCTATTTCTACAACTCAAATCACTTAAGGTATGAATGAACTAATGCTTAATGCATTATATGATCAAAGGAACATTTTCTTAAACACTAGATTTTTTATAAAATGTCAAAAACATTTTATATCTTTTAGAAAAACATTTTTGGTAATAAATAAAAAGGTTTAATTCATTATAAATTTATGAATTCAAATTTTCAACCAAAATCAGTAAAAATGTTCCAGAAAAACCTTCCCCACAAAAAGACAAATCTGGGCAACGGCTAGGGAGGGGCGGCCCCCTTAATTATACTAGGCGGCCCCCTTAAAATTAAGGGGACCGCCCCCTATTTAAGTGGGCCGGCCACGCTCCAGTAGCTCCCAGCTGTCCAGTTTTTCTGCCTATAAATACCAGTCTTCCCCTGGATTTTTACTCACCTTTTGCACACCCAAACATTCTGTTTTAAATCTTGTAAATCCTTTCAAAAACCCTTTGATCATATTCTCATAAGCATTGGTTTCTAAGTGATCCAAGCTTCCACCATCAAAGTGCAAAAGAAGAATACTCCTTCAACTAGTGAAGAAGTATTATAGCTTAACTCATATCATCATTGTAGTGGTGTAAAGTGTTGTATAGTTGTGATAAGTAGATCTAAGTGTAAGTAACTAGTTGTGTTGTATAGAAGTAGTGTAGAAGTAGTTGTGAAGTAGTCGTGAAGTAGTCGTGAAGAAGAAGTCGTGAAGAAGTCGTGAAGCCGTCGTGAAGCGTCGTGAAGAAGTCGTGATTAAGTTGTGTAGAAGTTGTGTACAAGTCGTGAGATTGGTTCTAGCTACGATTAGAACTCGACATCTAGCTTTGTGTCGTTAAGCCGGTGTAAACTAAAGTTATGTAAGGTTTTCTCCGCCATAAGGGAGTTTGTTGACATAGTGAAGAAAACTCTCGAGTAGGTGACTCGAGGAGTGGAGTAGGGCAAGGAAGGTGTCCTTGTAGCCGAACCACTATAAATCTCCGTGTTGTGGTTTGATCTTTCCATCTCTTTCTTTCATTTCATTTTATTTTCTTTACTTGCATTGCTTATCTATATTTGTTTATAATTGTTCATATTGATCAAGAGTTGAATTCACATAAGATAGAATTGAAGTTTTAAAAAGTAAACAAAAGTTTTCATAAATTAAAAAGACGTAAAACTATTCAACCCCCCTTCTAGTTTTCCACATAATCTTATGAGCCCGAACCATTTTTGACACCATTTCGGAGCCACCCCAATGGCGCTATCAGGATGCATACACCTCGTAAGAGGGTACGGCTACCTATAGTTCCGATCATACCACCATCACCACCCCTCTCCCTTACTTCACCTTTGGACATGATCAGGATTACACCCCCATTATCACTTGAGTATCAGTATGCATTGACTCCAGTATTATCATCACCCCCTCCACCGTCGGTTAGACCCAACCACTTGTTCAACATACTCACCTGTTTGCACCCCACCAACAGGAGCCGACTCTAGAAGAGGATTTACCCTCTCAGAGCCGGGCCCGCATAGCAGGTCCCAGTGATCCATCTCCCTCATCATTACTAGAAACTTTCAAAAGAAACTTGATGAATGAAGAGAAAGTTGCTGAACTTCAGCTTTTGTAGATTATGAATCACTTTGATCCTTAGCAATCCTATGCCAAGAGTTGATTATTTATTTACGATAGTACCCAAACATGTCGTGATTTTATGATTCTCAGTTGGTTGTGATTTCACATTGTGACAATGTTATTAGGGAATTATCACAAGGTACGAGGAAGACCAAATGAAGACAGACTTAAGTCTGGTTGTTAACATTATTAAGTCTGGTTCAAGTTAAGTCTTGTAATGTATATGTTAAGTCTGGTTTTGTTATTAAGTCTTGTTGACTAAATAGTTAAGTCTGGTCAGTGAAAATAGGAAAGTTTGTTAGATATAAGTTAGGAAAAGATATGTACGAGTTAGGTATCTTTATAGAAGATACGTGATATCTTTTCACACAGTTTTGTAATTAGGGTTTCCTTCAAGTATAAAAGGAACCCTAAGGATTATTGTTATGTACGTACGAATTGTGTGAGTTAGTGAAATATACGAAGTTAGTGATAATTCTGTGTTCTTCATTGTTATTGTTAATTTTCCGCGTTAACACTAACAATTGTGTAAGAGTTTCCCACTTGGATTGATTTGGATTTATTCAAGTCATCCACTAAGTAATCAAAGGCTACTTAGAGATCCATACAATACGTGGACCTACAAGTGGTATCAGAGCCTTTAGAGAGACTCTGAGTTCGAAGAATACAACACCACAAACAAATTCTCAATCAATTCACCCTACACAATGTCTGGCCTTGAGCAACCAATCAATACTGAAACTTTTTCAAACCATAACAGTGAGGATGAGAGATCAAAACCATGAAGAAGAAAACCCTGAAACCAGCACCTCTAAATCACAACCAACCATCCCTACAACCACCACCATATCCAACATTAAGCTTCCAATACTAAAGAGAGAAGAATACGACATATGGGCCATGGAGATGGAACATTACTTGGAATACATTGACAGTGATGTTTGGAAGGTTATTCAGAAGGGAAATTCTAAGAAAAGGGTTTCAGTTGGTACTGATGGGCAGATTAGAATATTACCACCATTGACTGCTGAGGAGATACAGGCTGTGGAAAAAGAGAAGAAGGCTAGAACCTTGCTACTTATGGCTATTCCAAAAGAGCATCTACAAAGGTTTCATGGGATGATAGATGCCAAGGAAATTTGGGAAGCTATTAAGAAACGTTTTGGTGGGAATGCAAACTCTAAAAAGATGCAGAAAGCTGTTCTCAAACAGCAATTTAAAACATTCAGTGTGTCAAAGGCTGAAGGATTGGAAAAGGGTTATGACAGATTTCAACATCTTCTGTCACAACTAGAAGTACATGGTGCTGCTGTATCTAATGAGGATGCCAATCACAAGTTTCTTAGGTCTCTACCACCAGAATGGGTAAATGTGTCTATGACTATGAGGATGAAGGATGAAGTTGACTCAATGACCCCAGATGACCTGTACAACAATCTTAGGATTTTTGAATGGGACATCAATGAAACCACTCAGACATCTCCTAGTTCTTCAAATGTTGCTTTTGTGTCTCAAAGCAAAGGCAGCACTTACAAGGTTAAGTCTGGCAGTGTTAAGTCTGGTGTTTATGAAGCTTCTACAAGGGAAAGATTTGCTTCTGCAGGCTTTGCTGATGAGGTGATTCACTCATTCTTTGCCAATCAACAAGAAGATGAGAGCTTTATCAGTGAAGATTTGGAGCAGATAAATGATGCTGAGGTAGAAGAGATGGACATCAAATGACACATTGCCATGATTGCTCTGAGGGTAAAGAGGTTTCAAAAGCAGTATGGGAGGTCCATTAAGTTCAACAACAAGTCTCCAGTTGGGTACACTAGGAGGACAGTTGAATGCTTCAATTGTCATAAGCATGGACATTTTTCTAGAGACTGCCCGGAGAAGAAGTCTACTGATGGGTATAGGAAGAGTGATGCAGAGGATGACAAGCTGGAAAGAAACCAGATGAGTATGGTGACATTGGAAGCTGGAGCTATTAACTGGAATGAGCACACAAAGGAGACTGAAGAGTCTAGTCATGCACTCATGGCCATTGGTTCTAGTAATGAGGTATCATTATGTTCCAAATTATGTACTGATTCCTATAATCATGTTAAGGCTTTGTGTGATGAACAGTTAACACTAATAGGTGATCAAGAAGCACAAATTTTAGCTTATAAAAATGCTCTAAAAACATTAGAAGCACAAAAAGGCACCCTTCAGAAACAACATGGTGATTTAAATGAAAAACTATTATTTCAGGCTAATAAAATATATGAGCAAGAGGAAAAACTTAAAAAATATAGAAGAATTGGCCTAAGAATACAAAAGGAAAGGGATGATTTGCAAAAATGTGTAGACCAGTGGAATAATTCAAATAACAATCTGTTTAAATGCTGGGATGCACAAGTAAAGTCAAATAAGAAACATGGCTTAGGATATGAGGAGGATGAGAAAAAGGCTATATTTAAGCATAGAGAGGATGACTATGAAGGTAAACCTTTATATAATCGGTTTGTTAAGGCTGATGATTTCAAGGGAATTCCACATCCATTGAGTGGAGACTACACTCCTCTTGAAAAAGAGGAGTTAGATGACTCTCTATTTGTGTATGGAAAATGAGGTCCTCAAATACTTGAGTCAACCACCTCAGAGGACAAAACTAGTGAGTATTCTACTTGTCAATCTAATGACACTGAAGGATCCATTGGTGATATCTCTGACCACTCTAAGTCTGAGTCAAAAAGTGAAATAAAAGAGAGTCCTGAACCTAAGATTGTTAAGGAAAGTGAACCTGTTGTGACTGAACCAAAACCTCAAACAGTTAAACCTAGTTGTGTCAACCACATAAAATCTCCTAGGGAATCTGTTAATATGAATGAGTCACCTAAAAGTAATAGTGTTCACAGAGAAGTTAGGAGTAGCTACACTTACACTCCTAATAGATGTTTTGTTTGTGGAAGTTTAAGTCATTTGATTAGAGATTGTGACTTCCATGAGAAGATAATGAAAAGGGAAGCTGAGCTTAAAAGGAATGTGAATATGGGTCATGTTAATAATAAACCAGTGTGGAATAATGCTAACAGAATAAATCATGCCAACCAATTTGCTCCCAGACCAGCCCAACATGTTAACTCTACCCGACCAAACATTAATTCTGGTAGACAACAAGTTAATTCTGGTAGACCAAACTTTAATGTTAATACTGGTAGACCAAATATTAAATCTGGTTTGAGGAACCTTAATTTGGGTAGGCAAAACTTTAATTCTGTGAGGCCTAATGTAAATTCTGGTTATGTTAATCAAGTGAGACCCAGACAGCCTTTCCAAAAACCACAGGTGAATCAAAGAAATCAATTTTATAAACCTCATTCACCTGTGAGGAGACCAATTGCTAAGAATACAGCATGTTGGTCTTGGGATCCATTCAAAAATGAATATACTTATAAATCCCAAAGCAACAGTGGATCAGTTTCATATAAGACTTTCAAATATGTTGATCCACAAGGCGGACCCAAGCCTACTCAGGCCTGGGTTCCTAAGAGAAACTAATTTCTCTTCTTTTTGTGCAGGATCATCCACTCAGCTATATGGGAGATAGAGGAATTTTTGATAGTGGGTGCTCTGGGCACATGTCTGGTAACAAGGGCTATCTGAAGGATTTCCAAGAATTCAAAGGAGGTTCTGTTACCTTTGGAGGAAGCAAGGGGCAGATTACTGGAAAAGGAAGAATCATTGTGGGAAATTTAGAATTTGACAATGAATCTTTTGTAAAAGAACTTGGGCAGTTTAACCTTTTCTCTATATCTCAAATATGTGATACGCAGCATAAGGTGCTTTTTACTGAAACTGAATGTCTTGTATTGACTCCGGATTTTAAGATGCCTGATGAACATCAGATCCTTCTTAAAGTTCCTAGATAACACAACATGTACAGTTTTGATATAAAAGCATCTGAACCTGTAAAAGGTTCTGCCTGTTTGATTGCAAAAGCTACTTTGGATGAATCTAAGTTGTGGCACAGAAGGTTAGGTCATGTAAATTTCAAGAATATGAATAAGCTTGTGAAAAATAATTTGGTTAGAGGGTTACCATCAAAAGTGTTTAAAAATGACCAAACCTGTGTAGCTTGTAACAAGGGCAAACAACATAAGGCATCATGTAAGGCTAAGTTAGATAGGTTAATCACTGAGCCTTTGCATACCTTACATATGGACTTGTTTGGCCCTACATCTGTCCAAAGTATAAATCATGCTAGCTACTGCCGTGTCATTACAGATGATTGTACTAGATATTGTTGGGTGTTCTTTATGTCTAGGAAGGATGAAACCACACCTTTGATTCAAACTTTCATTAGGCAGATTGAAAACCTACTTAATAAAAGAGTTAAAATCATTAGGAGTAACAATGGCACTGAATTTAAGAACAAGAGCATGATAGAGTTCTGTGGTAATAGAGGAATAAAACAATAATTTAGCAATGCTAGAACTCCACAGCAGAATAGAGTTGCTGAGAGAATGAACAGGACACTAATTGAGGCAGCTAGGACTATGCTAGCAGATTCTCTTTTACCTACAACCTTTTGGGTAGAAGCAGTCAGTTGTGCCTGCTACATCTTTAATAGGGTTAGAGTGACCAAGCCTCAAATCAAAACACCTTGTTAGCTTATGTTTGGCCATAAACCAATTGGTAGCTATATAAGGCCATTTGGCTGTCATGTGACTATTCTTGATACACTCAGTGTTCTAGGGAAGTTTGAAGGAAAGTCTGATGAAGGTTTTCTAGTAGGGTATTCACTGAATAGTAAGGCCTTTAGGGTTTACAATCTAGTGACCAAGAAAGTTGAGGAAAATTTGCATGTCAACTTTCTTGAAGAAAAACCCAATGTGTAGGGATTTGGACATAGATGGATGTTTGACATTGATTACTTAACAGATTCTATGAACTATATTCCTGTCTCTAAGGAGAATCAAGCTAACCCTGATGCAGGTACCATAGAAACTACTAACCATGCAGGTACCAAAGATCCTTCTAATGCAGGGAACACTGATCAAGAAAATGAAAGTGCAGAGCTCATTGTAATTCCTACCACAGAAGTTAAGTCTGCTGCAGCTATAGCAGATGCCAAAAAGTTTTCTCCTCAAGTGAAGGAACCTGTGATCAAGTCTCAGGAAAAAGCAAAGGAGGCTACTTCTATCAATGATTCAGAGGATGTATTGTCTTTCAGAAAAGAGATGGATGCTTTGGCAGATAAATATCTTGGAAAGCAGGATACCAGTACTTCCAACACTACCAGTACTTCCAACTTTAAGTCTGGTAGTGATGCTCAACCAGAACCTACTCCAAGTGTTGTTTGTGTTGACTCTGAGATGCCAGAACTTGAAGTGTTCACAAATCCAAATGAAGGTATCTTTGAAGGGGCTTCCTATGATGAAGAAGGTGTCATAACTGACTTTAACAACTTACCCACAGAAGTGGCTGTAAGTCCAACTCCCACACTCAGAGTTCACACCAATCATCCCAATAGTCAAATCATTGGTGATCCTAAGTCTGCAGTTCAAACAAGAAGCAAAGTGCAAATACATTATGATGCTCATGCACTTGTGAGTTTTGTTAAGAAGCAATAAAGGGTTAACCATAAGGATCAGCAACATTGCTTGTTTGCTTGCTTCCTTTCCCAAAAGGAACCCATCACAGTTGCTGAGGCATTGGATGATGAAAGTTGGATAGAAGCCATGCAGGAAGAATTGATGCAGTTCAAGTTGCAAAAGGTTTTGGTTCTTGTAGATCTACCTTATGGAGATAAAGTCATTGGTACTAAGTGGGTATTCAAAAATAAAAGGGATGAAAGAGGAGTGGTAGTAAGGAACAAAGCAAGATTGGTAGCACAAGGATACAAACAGGAGGAAGGCATAGATTATGATGAGGTTTTTGCTCCTGTAGCCAGGATTTAGGTTATTAGGTTAATTTTAGCCTATGCATCATACATGTGATTCAAGGTATATTAAATGGATGTTAAGAGTGCCTTTCTCTATGACACTATTGAAGAAGAAGTGTATGTACACCAACCTCCTGGTTTTGAGGATCCTGCTAATCCAAATCAAGTGTACAAGGTTATTAAGGCTCTCTATCGTCTTCACCAAGCTCCCAGAGCTTGGTATGCTACTCTCTCCAAGTTTCTGGAAGGTCATGGGTACATCAGAGGTGTGATTGACAAGACTTTATTCATTAAAAGAGACCAAAAGGATATCATTCTTGTCCAAGTTTATGTGGATGATATCATTTTTTGATCAACAAAGAAGTCTTGGTGTGTAGAGTTTGAAGGCTTAATGAAAGGCAGGTTTGAGATGAGCTCAATTGGAGAACTTACATTTTTATTCGGGCTGCAAGTAAAGCAAAAAGCTGATGGCATCTTTATTTCTCAAGACAAATATGTTGCAGAGATTTTGAAGAAGTTTGAATTTGCAAATGTAAAGACTGCAGTCACTCCCATGGAAAACAAGGTGCCTTTGACAAAGGATGAAGATGCTGATGATGTAGATGTGCATCATTACAGATCCATGATAGGTTCTCTCATGTATCTTACTGCTTCTAGACCTGACATTATGTATGCAGTATGTGTTTGTTCACGTTTTCAAGTACACCCAAAGACTTCACATTTTCATGCTGTGAAGAGAATCTTTAGGTACTTAAAGGGAAAACCCAATTTGGGCCTTTGGTATCCTAAAGAGTCATCGTTTGACCTGACAGCCTATTCAGATTGTGACTATGCTGGTGCAAGCCTTGATAGGAAATCCACAACAGGAGGTTGTTAATTTCTTGGAAACAGATTAATCTCTTGGCAATGCAAGAAGCAGACAATTGTGGCTAACTCAACTACTGAAGCTGAGTATGTGGCAGCTGCTAATTGCTATGGACAAGTCTTGTGGATTCAGAATCAGCTGCTGGACTATGGTTTGAATTTTATGAATACTGTTATCCACATAGATAATGAAAGCACTATATGTATTGTTAAGAACCCAGTATACCACTCTAAGACTAAACATATAGAAATCAGGCATCACTTTATTAGAGATTGCTTTGAAAAGAAATTGATTAGAGTGGAGAAAATACATACAGACTTTAATGTTGCAGACCTGTTGACTAAAGCTTTTGATGGCCCTAGGTTTAATTATTTGGTAGTCAACATTGGTATGATGAACCCCTAGTTGGACTTAAGGGGAGGTTTGTGTTAAGGGGAGGTCAAAATGTAAAGGTTGTATACTAACCAACACTTAGGTTCTTTTTAAGTCTTGTAGTTTTATTTTTAATTCTTGTAGTTCTTTTAAAATCTGTTTGTGTTCCAAAAAAAAAAAGAAAAAAAAAATTATTGTTACAGTGCTGGATTAAGTTGTAAAGTGAGACTATTGGAACTTCTCACTTAGTGGAGGTGCATAGCACTAACACAACAAAAGGTTATTAGTCCACCTTGTCTGACCCACACAAGGACTGGCTAATCCTGAGCAAACGGCTACAGGTAAAGATAGCTCAAATCCATTTATGGCTGACAATTTGCCAAAAATTGTATGGTATTCAACTCACCATATCTGAGATTGTGAAGAGTTGACTAGCCCACAAGATTATGGCTTGTGGTAAAGGCTGTGGAAAACCATAAATGGTAATCAATTCACCATGATGAGGTGTATTCCATCAAAGAATTGGCTAGTCCAAAAGGGTACAACTTTTGGTAAAGACATCACAAATCTGTTGATAGTTGATGGTTTACTAAAAATCATATGGTTATCAATGTACCATGGTCTTACACACCAAAACATTTGGCTACTCCAGTAGTGATGGCTATTGGTAAAGAGACATCAAATCCATTAATTTTCAATGATTCACCTCTCACAGGAGTTAACACACCTGGAAGTGATGAGAATAGATATGACACTTAATATGAATTGATGTACAAAATGTCATGGTTGCTGGAAAGATCAAGTGAAATGCATCTCAGATGCTGAGAAGATCAAGTTGCTGCACAAATACTCAAATTTGCAGATTTCAAGAGTTTTGAAGATCAAGATAATTCCAATCCTCATAAGTTTACTCAGAAGGAACTTGAAGTTCATGGAACATGAAGATCAAGTTAGGGGAGGATTGTTGGGAATTATCACAAGGTATGAGGAAGACCAAGTGAAGACAGACTTAAGTCTGGTAGTTAACATTATTAAGTCTGGTTCAAGTTAAGTCTTGTAATGTATATGTTAAGTCTGGTTTTGTTATTAAGTCTTGTTGACTAAATAGTTAAGTCTGGTCAGTGAAAATAGGAAAGTTTGTTAGATATAAGTTAGGAAAAGATATGTACGAGTTAGGTATCTTTATAGAAGATACGTGATATCTTTTCACACGGTTTTGTAATTAGGGTTTCCTTCAAGTATAAAAGGAACCCTAAGGATTATTGTTATGTACGTACGAATTGTGTGAGTTAGTGAAATATACGAAGTTAGTAATAATTCTGTGTTCTTCATTGTTATTGTTAATTTTCCGCATTAACACTAACAATTGTGTAAAGTTTCTCACTTGGATTGATTTGGATTTATTCAAGTCATCCACTAAGTAATCAAAGGCTACTTAGAGATCCATACAATGCGTGGACCTACAGACAATATTATTAGGACTTGCATGCAAATACCCTATTACTCAAATTATTCTAACATGGTCATTATGTGGATTCTAAATCTGTGCTTTCTTGTGGCATTAATAGACTTATGACCGCATAAGAAAGGAAACTACCACACCCACACAAGCAATGACTCCTGCAACTATCCAGAAACTGGTAGCCGATAGCGTTGCTGCAGCTCTTGAAACTCAAGCGGCTACCATAGCCCACTCGAGTAGCAACAACAGGGCAACAGCTGAAAGCGAGGCATCTGCATCTCGAAAGTGTACCTATAAAGATTTCATGAATTGCCAGCCAACCTACTTCAAAGGTTCAGAAGGAGTGACCGAACTAGCTCAGTGGTTTGAGTGTACGGAAACGGTATTCATGAGAAGCAACTGTCCAGATAACAGCAAGGTCACATTTGCTACGGGGACTCTTCTGGAAGATGCATTATCGTCGTGGAATGTTACCGCCCAGACCATGGGTATGGAGGGAGCGTATCAGATTACCTGGATCGAACTGAAAACAAAGATGCTAAAGAAGTATTGCCCGCGTACAAAAATTAGGAAACTGGAGGGGGAATTCCACCAGTTGGTTGTGAAGGGGAACAATGTAAGAACCTACAATAGAAGGTTCCAAGAACTGTCCACACTGTGCCCAACCATGGTGCCGGATCTTGAAAGGACATTGGAGAAGTACGTCGAGGGGCTGCCTCAAAGCATCGAGGGAAATGTCACCTCGTCGAAACCATCAACTCTGGAAGAAGCCATCATAATTGCACAACGATTACTAGAACGGGAAATCAAATAGAGTTCTACCTCCGGAAACAATGATCACAAGCGAAAGCTAGATGATCATGGAACCACCACTCACAACAACAACAACATGAACAACAACAACAACAACAACAACAACAACAACAACAACAACAACAACAACAACAACAACAACAACAACAACCACCACCACCACCACCACAACACCTATCAGTAAAACCGCAACAACCACCAGCACCAATAGAATCGCAGGCAGGAAGCTGGCAGAGGCTACATTGCTACACCTGCTGAAGGAAATGGTTATCGTGGGAAACAACCTTTGTGCAACCACTGCAGGATGTATCACACTGGGCCTTGTTATGCTAAGTGTGGAAAATTCCAGAAAACAGGCCACAAAACAGGAGACTGCAAAGTCATAGACGATAAGGCGCAACCATTTGCTATAGTATGCCACGTATGTGGTAGGAAAGGACACTATAGGAATCAGTGCCCAACTCAGAATACCAATTAGAACAACAAGGCCAGTGGAAGAGAATGAAAGCCCGTTAGAACCTCAACAATGTCAAAGGGCAACAAAAATGTTTAAACAGAAGAAAAAGTTTATGCTGTAATAATAAACCATAGTTCAAGCCCTCTAGGGTTGTATTTCCTTTTTGTACTTTACCTTAGGTACGATGGCGTAACCTGAGTGTAACAAATACCTTTCTATCTTATGAGATCTCTATCTTGTACTATTTTCGCGATAATCATAACCTACATCTATTACATTTTCTATTCCATTTACCCTATTCATAACCATTTCGTAATAATACACTGCTATCTTATTAGGGATCTGGTTAATTTCATTCCTGACCGAACAATAGACTATTACCATCCTCTAAGGTTCTCTCACAAACACTAGGATCCATTTCAAGCTATCCTGTTACCACCCCAGAAATTTTTAATCGATCACCGTCGTGCAAACCGATCTTTCTTGTTACCTTGAAAAGTTATTTAGGTTGCCATTTTACAAAAAACAACACGTTGAACACCATCTAAAATTCTTGAGAAACATAATACTACTTTGACTGAGCCAAGCATCACATCATTTGTCCTCAATTATACATAGCCTGATCACCTGTGTCTAATTTGGGAAGAATCATGTCATGAAGGAAACAGTCATCTTTTCAAAATTACTGAAACAATCTTCATTCAAAAGCAAAGCTTTGTGACAAGACAAAACTGTTCGTAAACATCCCTGTTGACAACACTCTATAGATATCTACACCTTTTACCCAACATCCCAATGAAAGAAATCCGACTTGATAACGAACTCGTGTCTATGGAAGAACCAGTGGAAATAATGGACAGAGAGGTGAAACAACTAAAGCAAAACCGTATTCCCATTGTCAAAGTTCGATGGAACTCTAAGCGAGGACCAGAGTATACATGGGAACGTGAGGACCAAATTCGCGAAAAATACCCACACCTATTTCCATAGACAACCCTAACAACTATCTTAGACTTTAATTTCGTGACGGAATTCTGTTTGACGGGTAGGTACAGTAGTAATCTGTAATATTCCCCAGTGATTTGTAAATGCTAATCAAGTATTAATTACCATTACTGTTCAGTTAACCATTTTTATGGGCAAAATTTGAAAATTTTGATTATTACATTACATTAATTTAAAACGTTGAAACGTGATTCACAAACACATTGGAACGAGCTCACACACGGACCACAACGAATCCAACACACTAATTATAAACCAAACGGATCACATTACTATTCCTGACACAATTTTTGAGCCTGGTACTATTCAAAGCCCAACCCAACTTTTATAATTTTTATAAATTCTTTATTTCACTCGGTTCAAGTCACCTCCACTTGACCCCATTTATTCGAGAATTCGACACACAAACTATGCAACTTTCTACGTCTTTCGAATCCTCATACACCAAATAATCAGGATGTTGAGTCTCACTTTCTATTTCGAACATTTAATCACTAAACGAGACGCAAAGCTAATCTCTCTCGACACTTGTACAAATTCATCCTATATTAATCCAATTTAAACCAAATTGACTAAACTTGATTTCTACCTAAGCCTTATTTATTTCTGGTCGAATATAAGTCCACAATACTTGTTTCCATCATTTATAGACCACTTAGTCACGTTAGAAGTTGTTTGGGACTATGACTTATCGAATGAAATATTAGCAAAACCACTTGGCTTCGTTTCACACCTTAACCGACTCCTCCCCTTGCAAACTCCCAAGCTACCCATAAGTACTCAAGTACTCTAGTCTCTAATCCTATCTAATCCCCTGCTACATGTCCAATCGAGCTCAACTTGTGTACATATTATACTATATATCATACATATGCATGCATACTCCCACGAAAAAAATCCCACACTCTCATTCACATACTCAAAACTAACTTCACTCAAAATTCCCTAAGTATTTTTCTCCTGTAAAAGCCAAATCGAAGAGATCAAGATCGTTTACTACCCACTTCGAAGCCATTCTTAAAGCGTACAAGTTTATCTCAACTCCTTGGTAATCATTCGAACGTATTACTTGCACATCATTCGAGTTCTAATCATTTCCCACGTATATCTCGCCACCTTTTGGTGTGGTAACCCCTTGCAACTCATTTCCATTCATTTTTACATGATTTTCAATATACCATGCATCGTATGTTTTTCCATTCAATTCATATTTCACTTTCTAAGCATTTTTTTGTATTTTTGTTATTTATTTATTCGTATAAACGTTTGACCTTCTTCATGGATGGCTAGAAATACGAGTATTACATTTATTCGACACTTATATTTACATTTGAATACATATCGAGACTCATTTTAATCATATGTTGCATCGAACAATCTATATGTCCTTTTTATATTTTTTTTGGACCATGTAATTACTCGACTAGAAATGGCCATATATAATCGAAATCATACATGTAACTTATCTTTTTTATTGCTCACCTTAATTCTCAATAAGCTCAACTAACAAGTTGTTGAAATAAGCTCTCATTATAAGCTCTACAAAGACCTTTTTGTAACCTAAACCTATCGCTACTCGAACAGAACTATAAATCACATTTTTATACGATTGGGCTTTTAAGCCCAACAAGCCAAAAATAAGCACTTTGAATAAGCAGTGGTTATAAGTTGTTGGGTAATCTTTTTCAAACCATAAAATAAGCCAATCTTTTTCAAACCATAAAATAAGCCCAATGATAAGCCCAATATCCCTTAAAACCCCTCGGATCAATATCTCTTATTGGGCCTTTGTTTTGACTCGTTAAAGCCCAATAAGCAGAAAATAAGCTCTTTTTGCAAATAAGCAGTTCAATAAGACTCAAATAAGCTTTTTAAAGATGTTACAACTTTCGGAAAACTTAATATACCATTTTTGTGATTTTTGGACTAAGTTTGCAAAATATATTTCATTTCGGGTTAAAAGTGTCAAGTTCACATAAATATGTTCCAAACTGCCAATTCAGTAACCTGAGGGTATAAAATTTTCATCCAGTAAACAGGAAGCTTAAAATATAACATTTGACCCTTTTTGGACTAAAAATGTAATAGATTACTAACCAAGGACTAACGGTGCAAAAGTTACCCCGTTAGGGTAGAAAGTGTAAATTATGTATAAGTTCAAGGACCAAACAGTAACTCTAATTCATATTCAATTCCATCTCATATTTTACACTTTCTCATTCAATCTCGTGCATATTTACCATTTGTTCAATATGTTTAATCACGTTACGTTTATATTTATATAACGAGTTTCTAACGAATAACTTAACATTTCGTTCAACCACTTTCGAGGAAACGATATTTATGGATTCAATAACATAAAAACAAGATAATATTATATATGATATAATTTTTGAACTTTAAGCATTTTAAGCATATCACTCACTCACATCACAAACCAAATCGTTATCCGTTACTCATTTTCACACTCATTGTTCGTATTAAGTCAAAACTATCAAAATCTCATACTTCACTATTATTCAGGTCGTGTGTTAGAGCCGTTCCCATAATTCACTTGATTTCACATTTCACCATGCCAGTTAAACTCAAGGTGAGTCATAGCCCCACTTTTACTCGTTTAATGACTTTATACTTTCTGGGGGAGATACATGCTCGTTTTACTTACAAATTTTACTCATTTACTTTAAAAGTGATACATGATTGATGACACACTCTATTCGTTTAGTGAAACATAATACTTGCTTTTACTTATACGAGTATTTTAAAATTTTACGAATTACCATGAGTTCAACTACTCATTTGAGTTAGCCGGATCAATAGCCTTCTGCTAGCCGGATTGATAACCAAATACTGTAACCACCGGTAGATTTTCACTATAATTAATAACAATTAATTAAATATTAATCTCGGTCATTATTTTTAATTACCATTTTTTGCGGGAAAATTTAAATTTTTCTTTATTGTATTATTTTTAACACAAATATATTTTCACATAATTTACCAAATGACAGAACGAGCTCACACGCAAATCACGGAATTAAAATTTATTCACATTACATAAAAACACAATATTACTTAACCAAACTTCCAGCCCAATGTTGCTACTCGTGTACTGTTCATCAGACAAGGCCCAACTCCCATTCGACCACTGTTCATCAGTAGCCAATCTAGCCCATTTTTCCATTGTTTATTTCTTTTGCAGCCGATTAGAACACTCCCAAAACGCCTACATTTCTTCCAAATTCAAAACACGGCCAATACATATTTTTACATCTCCTATTTCTCCTCCCACCAAATAATTAGGATGACAAGTTTCAGCTTGTGAAATGAACGTTTGATATGTTAAATTAAATCAAAGTAAAGTGTCCATAACCAACCCAAGCGACATAATCAAATTTCATAAATTTATCCAAATCGACCCATAGTTGTTTTCACTTGATTCTATAAACATGTATTTGAGTATATTTTCTACTTAAGATCATAAGGCTATACATTAGAAATAAATTTTTGGAACAAATTAAAACTCTATTCGATATATTAAACATAACCCAATTCCCATTTGTTTTCACCTTCCCCACATAAGTTCTCAAAGTCCTCCAAGGACAGAAAATGTCCACAATTCACTGTTTAGAAGTGGTTGCAAGATGTGGAGGAAAAATATACACATACGTGTGTATGTGTAAATACACATACTACTTCATGTGTCCACTCTCTCTTCCACACAACTTATCTACCTATTTACATGTTTCTAGTTTCTTTCTCACTTTATAAATATCACAGAACGACCAGAAACCATCATCACCTTCCATTTCAATTTCATTCGAAAAATAAGATTTCACATATAAATCATATCTTAGTTATAATTGAGTTATGGACCATGCATCATATCTCATTTTAACTTGATCATATTTCACTTTGTTTATTATACATGTATACGTAAGTTATATTTCTCGAACCATAGTTTGCCTCCTATTATGGTAGGCCTAGGAACTCATTTGCATCATCACATAACATGTACAATTCTTTTATAAATCAAATGAGGCCCAAAATGAATTAAATTTAAACCGGGTGAAAATCTAATCTAATTATTTTCTTTGTACAAAACTAACCCGAATAGCCTACAAAACTCCTCATTTATTTCGGAATTTTACACATAACATACCAATGTTTTTGCACAAACCAATTGTCGACCTGGCTAGCTAAAATATTGTGTTTTAAACTTCCCCTCAAAAGCTCTAATAAGCTCTTAAAAAGCCATGATTTATAAGCTACTCGACTGGATTAAAAGACTTAGAAAAATATTAAGTTTTCAGATTAAAACTGCTTCGACCAGGCCACAATACAGTATGTTATATTCGAATTTTTGTACATAACGACCCAAAGTTTTTGCTCAGTTCGAAAGACCACCTAGCAAGCTACACTTTTCGTGTTTTAATCTCGACCCCATAAGCTCAACCCGACACTTGAAATTGCCCCTTTTATTTGTCACTCGCTAGTATTAATAGATCATTTTCAGAAAGTTTAAAAACAGTTTTCAGACGTGGGCTTAGTTTGAGCCCAATAAGGTTTCGCGATCTAACAGTCCAATAGGCCCATATGATATATTTTTAGAATCAAAAAAATAGTCCAAGACCAGGCCCAAAACTATTTTCATGCCCTCGCCTCTCGAATTTTTAACGGGCTTAAATTAAATTCGTTATTAGGCCCATTAACCTAAAAATAAGCTCTTTTCTGGAAAAAAAGGCAATTGAAATAAGTTGTAATAAGCCTAACTAAGATTATAGAAATTTTTAGAATATTTTTCCCATCATGTTTGTATAAAAAGGACTAAACATGTAACGTATTTTCACGTTAAGGGACTAAAACTGTCAAACTTATAAATTAAGGTTTTATTCTGCTAAAACAGTAAAATTACGATGTTAACTAACATTATAAAATATTTTGAGTCAAATATGTAAATTTGGAAGTATATAAACTTGAAATAAATACTTTAAATAGAAAAAGGACTATTTTGTAAAACTTTGAAACTACAAGGACTAAAGTTGTCAAATCTGGATTTTGAGGTTATAAACTGATTTTATAAATACTTTTGAGTAAAATATGTAATACTAGGAAAGATTTGACCTAGAATGTAAAATATATATATATAAGTTTTGGACTAAAAGTAAAACATATTTAACTTTTGGGTTAAAAGTGTAGGATTTATATAACTTAAAGGTTATTTTAGAAACTTAAATACCTTGAAAAATTTGTATTTTGGAAAACTTATAATGTAAGAACATATATATATACTTTATATTTAAGCTAAAACGACAATATATATAAATATAACGTATAACTAAAGCTACTTATTTATTATAAAAACTCATTTAATTCATTTAAATTAGAAACAGTCTATACATACTATAACTTGCCACCGATCAACTTTTAATAGATTATATATGACGAGAATGTAAAAATTAACGATATGTTATGCATATTTCATTCATTTCACGTGCATATCATTATATTTCGTTCAATAATTATTTTATAACATTTATAATTATATAAAGATTTTTAAATGTTTTACTTAGCGTATTATTTAAACTATTTTCGAGAAAACGATATTTATGATAATAAGATAATATTATATATAATATTATTTTTGAACTCTAAACATTTTAAGCATATCATTCATTCTCTTCACGCATCACATCGTCATCCGATGTCATTTCATCCATTATTCGTATTAGGCCAAAACCGTCAAATTCTCAAGACTTGCTTATTCATATTCACTTAGGTTGCGTATCGGAGACGTTTATCAACTTTATTTAACTTTGTTTTCCATCCAGACTGCTCAGGTGAGTTTATAGTCCCACTTTTCCTTTATACGTTTTCCAAATATGTGGGGAGATACATGCTATCAAACCGAACACAAGTATTTTCCTGATTGATATTGCACTAGGCTAACTATCCCTTATTATGATTGTATTATTATTGAAAGACCCTCATATCATGCAACATTAGTCACCCGCAGGGTGAGCGCGAATATAGTGAATAGATCTATTGGCCTGACGACCCATTTGTTCTAATCGGATGGATATCTTCGTGGTAGCCGGTTAGACAGATGCATTATATTTGATTTCTTAAACTCGGGGGCAAACCACTACCATTTAATTATGTTAGTGAGACTGGAAACTGTCAACGCATTGCGTGTCATGAGGTTTAGTGCAATATGCTGAATTACGAATGAACTGATTTCTTTACTATTTATCTTGTGTTCAAAACTGATTATTACTTTAAACACTATAGATTCACTCAACCTTTGTGTTGACTTTTTAAGCATGTTTATCTCAGGTAACTAGGAGTATGGCTATCGGCACGGAGTGGCTGTGGACTTTCTTTTTATAATAAGAGTGTCCACTTTGTTATCATTCAATGAATAATGTATCTTTTATAACATATTTTCCGAACCTCCCTCTGGGACCTATATTATGTACTCTGATTTAAATAAATGAATGATAACAATTTTATTTAAAACGTCTCTTTTCGAGTCGTTTTCTATTCTCATGACTGTGAACCATGAAGTAATACCCCAAACTTATATTCCGCTGCGTATATCGAAAACGGGGGTGTTACAGAGTGGTATCAGAGCTCATGGTTATAGAGAACCAAATGTTTTCAAACATTGGACTATAACCGCTTTTCATAAAAACTTAACCAAAGTCCTCCGTGCCACGACGCTACTGAAACGTTATTTGTACGTAATTTATTGTTATTCATTTAAGCTGCATAATGAAATATTTATAACTATCGGGTGGTTACAGAATCCTGATTTTCTCTATCCATTCTATCCCTCTCATGTTCAGAATCGGACATCAAGATGATACCATACTTAGTGCCTTACCTATTAGGATTTATTTTATACTAAACTCCGCACTCTTGATATATACTCTTACATTTCGCCTTTAGTTTCTTTCCCTAATGTTATTAATTTCTTATAATAATTTCTTATAATTATTATTTACAAATTACTACAGAACCATGTCTCCCGAAACTCCTAATGTTAACGAAACTACCCCAAAACCACTCTCATCTACCCACTCGTCTCCACCTAAGGAAATAACTACATCTCATGAAGAGTTGATTGGTTGTCCAACAGCATTTGAGGTTGGATAGAAAACACACCAAGAAACAATTCAAAAAGATGAAGATCCAAACTCTCCACTACCTGACATTCCAAAATCCCCAATACTAGACGACCCAGATGATAATTCTTCATCTAAATCTCCTAGCTTTAGTTTAAACCCAATGACCTATATTTTCCTTACCTCCGAACATAGACAACAGACAAACTGGTAACATATCAAGTGACTGAAACTAGGACCACTATTGACAACAAGGAAACCAAACATTTATACTAGAGACACAGAATCCTTAACCTACCACATGGAAAATTAATAAAAGACCTTGTATTAATTTTTTTGTGTAAAAACAATCAATCAAGTTATTAATATCATGTTATTATCCTCAGAACATATACCAAGACTTACTAGGACATTACTTAGGATTATTATGATTCCATAACTAGGCAATAACCATAGAACCCTCTAAGAGAAAATTTCGGAAGAAAACTTGATGAATGTAAAGAAAGTTGCTAAACTTCAGCTTTTATAGAAAAATTAGTTTGTTCCTTAGCGGTTTATTACCAAGAGTAAATATATATATCCCCATCAGCATGATCGTCAAACTGAAAAGTTGACTCGGAAGAGTTTCTGGTAGCCACTAAATCAGATTTATACCTATCAGCTTTTGTACTATATCTTGGCCACGGGATATGTAGCATAAATATGACGCTTGTACTAATTTTGTTATATATAACAAATTAGCAAGTTATTTATGACTATATGTGGTTTTGATTTTGTTGTATTTTGCTGTGCATGGTATCGGTTGATGTGGGCCAGTGATGATCATCTTATATACACGTATGATAGTATTTGGACATGTTGTGACCTTATGATTATCATGAGTTTTACCTTAATAATCTAACATGGACAAAATATAAACGTATGTTTTATTGTGGTAATAATAAAAATTTAAGAAGAATAACCAAACTTACCATTACCCGTACCCTAGGAATTAAGCAAAATAAACAAAAGTGAAAACTCAAAGATAGAAAAATCATCATCTTAATTTAAGGATTCCCGACCTATAAATTAAGCAAGGTGCTACGCCTAAGAAAAAGACTTTAAGAGAAAACTTGATAGGAAAACTTCAATCCCAATTGGAAAACCAAGACTAGTGAAAAAGAAAAACTAGAACTCATTAAGAAATCCCAACCATGTCCTAGGATGACCCTTAAGTTTAAACAGAAGATAAATCCCTGTAATAGATAAATAAATTGAGGTTTAGAAACTCCTTAAGTTATATTTTCTTTTGAATCTTTACCTTAAGTTACAACCTAGATGTAATAAACTACCTTTTCACTATATACAGCCTTCCTCTTGTTATATTTCCGTAATAATCACAATCTGCGTTTAGTTGCAATATCTATTCTATTCCTCCTTATCCTGTTCATAGTTAGTGCATAGCAAAACCCTAGTATACCATTAGGAAATTTGGCTGATATTATCTTGACAGAACAATAGACTATCCCTACCCTGTAGGAACCTTAGACGAACCCTAAGATTTACCTCGAGGATATCCCATTAGTACCCTAGGAAATCCCTAACTCATCGCTGTAGTGTGGATAAAAAATTTCTTATTTCTTTGAAAAATAAATTATGAAGCTATTTTACAGAAATAAAACGTTGAAATCCATCTAAAAACTTTTTGAAAAAGAATAAATACCACATGACTGAACCGAACATCACATCATTTGGTCCTCAATTACACATAGCCTGATCAACTATGTATAATTTAGGAAGAATCATGTAGTGAATTGGACAGTTATCTTTTCAGATTTTCTAATAAAAATTTTCATTCAAAAGCAAAATATTGAAAACAAAATTTTTCATCAAATATCACATTTGATTTGATACAATAGAAGTCTATATCTACTACCCAATTCCCTCTAAGATAGGAATTCGACAAAATTATGGATTGAAAAACCCTAAGAATTATGACAAACCCAAACAGTACAAATTTTATTAGAAACCCCGAAAGTTCATACATAGGGAAATAATTAGAAATGGAAATACTAAGGTTACAATGATTACAAGATAAGGAATAGTCTCTTCAATAGGTTGGTCCGCCATGAAAATGAGGATCGCCACCAACAAAACAATAGCTAGAGCCACGACGGGATGGATGACCATAATTATCCTGCGCAATAGTTACCACGAAACAGGATATTAGATATAAGAATAAATAAGATTTATTGAGGATTACCTAGAAAAATAACCATTACCCCCATATCTTGTCTACCCCGATAGCAAAGACCACAATAGGCATAAGGACCGCTAGGACACAAACCAAGAACGCATAGTCTTCATTTGGTACGTTAGCCAAATAAGTAACCGCAAGGACCACATAGACGATTGCTAGGAATGTAATGAGATGCGACATTTTGAGGTTTTTAGGAAAGAATTTAGTAGTGAAAGAATGAGGATTAAAAATAAAGTATTTATAGGAGAAAAACTAGCCGTTACACGACCGTTACAATTCACTGTTCACGACCATTAGGAATCTGACCGTTGGAAACACAATTCACAGTCTTTAGATTTATTAGATGGCAAAACATTCGAATTTATTTCATCTAGTAGGAATAAAACTGACCAAACTGCATTCCCTTAGGTATCGAATGAAAATTCCTAGAAAGCCCTTTTTAGGTTAAAGATATGACCAAGGAATAATAGCGAGACGATTTTATTGGAATTATAGGACATAAAAATAAGATAATATTATTTATAATATTATTTTTAAACTTTGAGGCATTTTATCAAACTCACCTCCCTAATCAAATCGTTGTACGACTTCCCATATTCATCCTCACTATCTGGATAAGACAAAATCTTAGATTTTATTTAGAACATGTGTTGAATCTATCGTTAAGGTTAGTTAAAACCATAAGAAAGGACCAAAATTCGCCTAGGAAATAAAGAAAATCAAATACGGACAAGATACTCAAACCTTTTCCCTCACACCTCGACCAACATAGATTGAATCCGTGACGGGATTCAGTTAATGGGGTGAGACTGTAACCACCGGTAAATTTTCACTATAATTAATAACAATTAATTAAATATTAATCTCGGTCGTTATTTTTAATTACCATTTTTCGCGGGAAAATTTAAAATTTTCTTTAATGTATTATTTTTAACACAAATATATTTTCACATAATTTACCAAATGACGGAATGAGCTCACACGCAAATCACGGAATTAAAATTTATACACATTACATAAAAACACAATATTACTTAACCAAACTTCCAGCCCAATGTTGCTACTCGTGTACTGTTCATCAGACAAGGCCCAACTCCCATTCGACCACTGTTCATCAGTAGCCAATCTAGCCCATTTTTCCATTGTTTATTTCTATTGCAGTCGATTAGAACACTCTCAAAACGCCTACATTTCTTCCAAATTAAAAAAAACGACCAATACATATTTTTACATCTCCTATTTCTCCTCTCACCAAATAATTAGGATGACAAGTTTCAGCTTGTGAAATGAACGTTTGATATGTTAAATTAAATCAAAGTAAAGTGTCCATAACCAACCCAAGCGACATAATCAAATTTCATAAATTTATCCAAATCGACCCATAGTTGTTTTCACTTGATTCTATAAACATGTATTTGAGTATATTTTCTACTTAAGATCATAAGGCTATACATTAGAAATAATTTTTTGGAACAAATTAAAACTCTATTCGATATATTAAACATAACCCAATTCCCATTTATTTTCACCTTCCCCGCATAATTTCTCAAAGTCCTCCAAGGACAGAAAATGCCCACAATTCACTGTTCTAGAAGTGGTTGCAAGATGTGGAGGAAAAATATACACATACGTGTGTATGTGTAAATACACATACTACTTCATGTGTCCACTCTCTCTTCCACACAACTTATCTACCTATTTACATGTTTCTAGTTTCTTTCTCACTTTATAAATATCACAGAACGACCAGAAACCATCATCACCTTCCATTTCAATTTCATTCGAAAAATAAGATTTCACATATAAATCATATCTTAGTTATAATTGAGTTATGGATTTTCCGTGTGCTTTATCTCTCCCTCAAGCATTCTCTCATCATCTTAGAAGTGTGGTAAGTCCCTATATGTCATAAAGCATAAAGAAAAATCCACCATGAATCATATCTCATTTTAACTTGATCATATTTCACTTTGTTTATTATACATGTATACGTAAGTTATATTTCTCGAACCATAGTTTGCCTCCTATTATGGTAGGCCTAGGAACTCATTTGCATCATCACATAACATGTACAATTCTTTTATAAATCAAATGAGGCCCAAAATGAATTAAATTTAAACCGGGTGAAAATCTAATCTAATTATTTTCTTTGTACAAAACTAACCCGAATAGCCTACAAAACTCCTCATTTATTTCGGAATTTTACACATAACATACCAATGTTTTTGCACAAACCAATTGTCGACCTGGCTAGCTAAAAGATTCGTGTTTTAAACTTCCCCTGATAAGCTCTTAAAAAGCCATGATTTATAAGCTACTCGACTGGATTAAAAGACTTAGAAAAATATTAAGTTTTCAGATTAAAACTGCTTCGACCAGGCCACAAAACAGTATGTTATATTCGAATTTTTGTACATAACGACCCAAAGTTTTTGCTCGGTTCGAAAGACCACCTAGCAAGCTACACTTTTCGTGTTTTAATCTCGACCCCATAAGCTCAACCCGACACTTGAAATTGCCCCTTTTATTTGTCACTCGCTAGTATTAATAGATCATTTTCAGAAAGCTTAAAAACAGTTTTCAAACGTGGGCTTAGTTTGAGCCCAATAAGGTTTCGCGATCTAACAGTCGAATAGGCCCATATGATATATTTTTAGAATCATAAAAATAGTCCAAGACCAGGCCCAAAACTATTTTCATGCCCTCACCACTCGATTTCTTAACGGGCTTAAATTAAATTCGTTATTAGGCCCGTTAACCTAAAAATAAGCTCTTTTCTGGAAAAAAAGGCAATTGAAATAAGTTATAATAAGCCTAACTAAGATTATAGAAATTTTTAGAATATTTTTCCCATCATTTTTGTATAAAAAGGACTAAACATGTAACGTATTTTCACGTTAAGGGACTAAAACTGTCAAACTTATAAATTAAGGTTTTATTCTGCTAAAACAGTAAAATTAAGATGTTAACTAACATTATAAAATATTTTGAGTCAAATATGTAAATTTGGAAGTATATAAACTTGAAATAAATACTTTAAATAGAAAAAGGACTATTCTTGTAAAACTTTGAAACTACAAGGACTAAAGTTGTCAAATCTGGATTTTGAGGTTATAAACTGATTTTATAAATACTTTTGAGTAAAATATGTAATACTAGGAAAGATTTGACCTAGAATGTAAATATATATATAAGTTTTGGACTAAAAGTAAAACATATTTAACTTTTGGGTTAAAAGTGTAGGATTTATATAACTTAAAGGTTATTTTAGAAATTAAATACACCTTTACAAATTTGTATTTTGGAAAACTTATAATGTAAGAACATATATATATACTTTATATTTAAGCGTAAACGACAATATATATAAATATAACGTATAACTAAAGCTACTTATTTATTATAAAAACTCATTTAATTCATTTAAATTAGAAATAGTCTATACATACTATAACTTGTCACCGATCAACTTTTAAGAGATTATATATGACGAGAATGTAAACATTATCGATATGTTATGCATATTTCATTCATTTCACGTGCATATCATTATATTTTGTTCAATAATTATTTTATAACATTTATAATTATATAACGATTTTTAAATGTTTTACTTAGCGTATTATTTAAACTATTTTCGAGAAAACGATATTTATGATAATAAGATAATATTATATATAATATTATTTTTGAACTCTAAACATTTTAAGCATATCATTCATTCTCTTCACGCATCACATCGTCATCCGATGTCATTTCATCCATTATTCGTATTAGGCCAAAACCGTCAAATTCTCAAGACTTGCTTATTCATATTCACTTAGGTTGCGTACCGGAGACGTTTATCAACTTTATTTAACTTTGTTTTCCATCCAGACTGCTCAGGTTAGTTTATAGTCCCACTTTTCCTTTATACGTTTTCCAAATATGTGGGGAGATACATGCTATCAAACCGAACACAAGTATTTTCCTGATTGATATTGCACTAGGCTAACTGTCCCTTATTATAATTGTATTATTATTGAAAGACCCTCATATCATGCAACATTAGTCACCCGCAGGGTGAGCGCGAATATAGTGAATAGATCTATTGGCCTGACGACCCATTTGTTCTAATCGGATGGATATCTTCGTGGTAGCCGGTTAGACAGATGCATTATATTTGATTTCTTAAACTCGGGGGCAAACCACTACCATTTAATTATGTTAGTGAGACTGGAAACTGTCAACGCATTGCGTGTCATGAGGTTTAGTGCAATATGCCGAATTACGAATGAACTGATTTCTTTACTATTTATCTTGTGTTCAAAACTGATTATTACTTTAAACACTATAGATTCACTCAACCTTTGTGTTGACTTTTTAAGCATTTTTATCTCAGGTAACTAGGAGTATGGCTATCGGCACGGAGTGGCTGTGGACTTTCTTTTTATAATAAGAGTGTCCACTTTGTTATCATTCAATGAATAATGTATCTTTTATAACATATTTTCCGAACCTCCCTCTGGGACCTATATTATGTACTCTGATTTAAATAAATGAATGATAACAATTTTATTTAAAACGTCTCTTTTCGAGTCGTTTTCTATTCTCATGACTGTGAACCATGAAGTAATACCCCAAACGTATATTCCGCTGCATATATCGAAAACGGGGGTGTTACAAATACACACTATTTGAGAACTACCCATTTGTGTTAGTCGGATCGATAGCCTTTGTGTTAGCCGGATTGATAGGCAAATGCACATTATTTGAGGACTACTAGGAAGTTGGCAAACTCCTACACAAAGACACCATTACTTATATCATTTTATGATATCACCCACACACACGTTAACGTTTGAATTCATGAGACTTTGGGTAATATATCCAACTGTAATATCACCATTTTAAACATGATTGTATTTCACAGGCAATCACAAACTTGTGTTCCAAACTGATTACTATTACAAACTCTATGATTTTCACTCAACAATTTTGTTGACTTTTAGCATTTTTATCTCAGGTAATTAACGGAGCAGTCAAGGCATGGAGTGGGCATCTAAACTGATGCTTTTTGTGGTGTAAAATAAATTATGTCATTCATTTCAAACTACTACACCCTTTTACGGGATATCACAACACTGAATTTCACTTTTGTATCTCAACTATTATTTGAATGACAATAACTTTCAAAACGCCTCTTTTGAGCCATTTTCTATGATTATGACTACGATCCTCCCGTAATACCCCGATTAGTCTTCCGCTGTTAACTTATAATTTAGGGGGTGTTACAGATTGGCATCAGAGACATAGTTATAGAGAACCAAATGTTTTCAAACATTGGACTATAACTACACTTACAAAATGGATCATTTTTACACCATACCACTTTACGCCCTCCGTGTCTGCATAACACCGTGTTTAATATATTACCTATCAAGATTATTTCACATTGATCTTCACACACTTGATATTTCACATTGATTTTCACACACTTGATGTTATTGAATACTTACATTTACTATTTTTGGGTTATTACAGTACCATGTCTACAGTATCACACCTTAGCACCTCATCACCAGATATGAAATCCGAGGACACTTTATCATCTATCACCTCACCTATAGTTCTCAGCACATCGACTGCTACAGTGTCGAACACCACTTCAGACGAAACGGAGCCCTTTGAGGAGGGTGAAGTTGTCGCTACACCACCCATGACACCTGTTGCACCAGGTAACCCTGATTCACCCATATCTGAAGACCCGTATATACTAGCTAGACAGGCATACGAGCAAGTATACTCGTCCGTGGTAGTAAAGGTGGGTAAGTTGAGATCGTCCCAAGGGAATTGTTGTTTGGGTTTGGTAGTATAAGTTTTAACAAAAATGGTTGTCAATCCAATTTGGTACAAATTCTAAATTAAGTAAAAATCAATCAATCAAAAACAAATATACTTGTGTGTAATTCCATGACTAATTGTATATAGTAATCTAACAAGTTGGGTGTAACTTGTAATGATGCACAACTTAAATTGAGTGATTCACAATCAATAGTTTTTATCATGAGAAATCATCTTCTAAGAATTCAATCTCCTAGTTAATTCCTTTCGGCCTTTGTTAACTAGTACGATAATTCTATTAGACTCTTTGTTGTTTGAAAAGCATTTCTTATCTTAAGAATTCCTACGAATCCTTTCGGCCTTTTCTCGTGATGAAATCGTTTCCAAATCTATTTTAATGAGTTAATATGGTGCTTGTTACACACCATAGTCCATACTAATTCGTGCACTAACTTTTTGGAATAAAAACATAAAGAAAATCCTTTCGGCCTTTGTTAATCTTTAGAACTGTTTTTACCAACCAATTAAGCAAGATTAGATTGTATTTCAACAAACTCATAAAACCAGACATGTTTTCATGCATCACTATGAAATAAGAATACTCCCACAATTGTCACATCATACACACAAGTATAACCAAAATCACTCAATAACAATTATAATCAAACACAAGTAGCAAACCATACTTTCATTCATCTTAAAGTAAAAGTAGTTCATAATAACTCAAACAAGAAATACCTAGTTTTGGAATTACAAGAACTAGAATTATGGAACTATAGCAACCACACTCCTCCAATCGCCTATGATCACACGTAAACAACTCCACACTTGAACACAACTCTTGAGACTCGAACTCAAGGTTCCCTGGACGTTTTCACAGCAACTACAAGCTTTCGGGCAATGATAATAAGTTTAGCAAGACTTGGTGTAAGCCTTTACTAAGTTTTTGGTTTGTCACCCTTTGTAAACTAGCCAATGGTTCTTTAAATAAGTGAAAGAACTCCTCCTCTCCAAGTAAAAACGTCCCTAATGATTCAATAGGCAGGAAATGATAAGCCACCATGATTATGGGGCTTAAATTCGTCATTAAATGCGCTTTTGTAACAACAGCTTCCTCCAACCGATCGGTATTGTGATCCAACCGATCGGTTGGATCTCTCGGTAAATTGTTCTTCTCCCATCCGAATCGGATGCGGGCACCATCCGATCGGATGGGCTATTCTGCCACACACAACTTTTGGTTTTTTCTTTCTTTTCTCGTTACGTGCTTGATCCTTTGTTGTACCACTAATTTATTTCATAGAACTCGATCTTTTCTTGATATTTGAACATAGAGATCTCGACATTATTGAATCTTTGAGTTCTTGTGTGGTTTCTCTTTCGTTTTCCTCTCATGAATCTTCCAATGTGCATTATCACTTCATTTCTTCATCTTTTTATCATCTTTTCCTGTACTTGGCTATATTTACTTGCATATACACTTTTTCACGATTTAGTAACAAATATACACAAATATAACCAAATATGATGCACAAAACTAATGATAACGTGACTAAAAACATGTTCAATTTAAGCGTTATCATATTCCCCCACACTTGAGTTTTCCTCGCCCTCGAGCAAGTCTAGCTTTTTAGAAAAATCTGATATCAATGGCATCTTCATTATGGTTCTAAAAATCCCACAACCATCCCAATGGAACAATTGTTATTTTCACTTTAACTGCGAAAAATTCTTGAAACATAAACAAGTTAATTTAAGCTTGATAACATAACTAAGCACCTCACAAAGGAATTTTAAATTCACTCAACACTCAAGGGTAAATTTAATGGTACATCACTCAATTGCTCAGACATGATTCACGTTTCTTACCATAAGCTTGTACGAGTATCAAAACAACAAAATAAAACATCAAAGAGGTCTTTTATTCGGGTTTAAGGTTAAGGGTTACGGTTACCTGGCTAATGTGCAAATATTTCATACAAAGACATAATAGCTCGCTAACAACGAATTCTTGACTAGCTAAGCAACGGATGGTCACTAGATTGTACCTTGGTTCGCTAACAACGTTATTTGCATGCTAGCAACGTTTTTCAACTATTCAAAAACCCGGATGGTCACTAGAACATCCATGCACTACATATCTAAACAAAGCCATCACTTAATCCGGATGCTCGAAAGCTAACAACGAATCAAGTAATTGGTAAAGGTAAGGATAAGACATGGGAATTATTTGTGATTGGTTTCTACAAAATAAAAATAAATAACTAAGAATCAAGTCCAAATTCCGTTCCCAACTCTTTATACCTTAAATGATCACTTCACCAAACTTCTTCGATTATTACTATTCCGCATCTCATACTAACTCCTTTCTTATCAATCACCAAATATATATATATATATATATATATATATATATATATATATATATATATATATATATATATATATATATATATATATATATATATATATATATATATATATATCGTCTTAGCACATTGGCTAATCGATATCTCAAACATACTTTATCTTCCTTCATCTTCATAATAATATAGCACATTGGTTATCACCCATTTTTTTTTTTTTTTTTTTTTTTTTTTTTTTTTTTTTTTTAACAACTCCTCCTCGTCACCCCCACACTTTGGATGAGCACACTGATTGCGTGGTTTTGTAACCTTACAACAGGTTTTACCTCTCGAGGGATCTCAAGAGGCTTACAACCCCACCAGGCAGTGTACCTGACCGATGTAGTATAGTGTAGTGGTAAGTACGGGGGATTGATCGTTCTCCACAGGGAATAGTGTTCGTTAGGTGTGAAAGGCTACTCTAATTAGGTCTAAGGGTTGAGGAAGATTCTTTTTTTATGTTTTTATAATTTTATGAAAGCAAGTAAAATCTCGGGTTTGAAGGAGTGGGCGGAATTAGTTGCTAGTCAACTAACCCAAATTACTACGAATGCAATAAAATTAAATAACTGAAAATAAAATGTGGTGAGAAACTTATGTGTAGAGAAATGTGTTTACTTAGATTTCCTTACTCCCTAACTATCTTTTACCGGTTAATTAGTGTGTATTAGTTGCGTGGATGACGGGTGTATTCCTTAATACCATTCGTGGGGTGGCGTACTTACTTCCCCAACTCTACAAGCTCCTACTTCACTCCTATGTCGAGCCGGCTAGGAAGCTCCTAACATGGGATCACTAGAATTCGCTTGTGCATTAAATACAACCATAAAAACCTTTAGTACGCATTTGGTTCATGTTTCTTAAGACGTTCAAGCAAGTTACCGAATAGGAAGTTAGCCAGTTTTCTTAAGCCTAACATAGATAAACAATCATCCAATACAACTAATAACACATTAACAACCAATAATCAATAGCTAGGTTTCATTAGATCTAAGCAAACACAAGATAAATTTAGCCTAACATGTTAAACAAAAGACAAGAATAAGATAGAATCAAACAACACATAGACATATTGAATGATTAATTGATAACTTATCTTTCAATGAAACATGAAAGATCTCAAGGCAAAAAGCCCTGAAAAAGTAGCTAAAATCGTCTTAGGGTTTTCTCCCAAAATTCCACACACTAAGCTCTCTCTAATGACAAAAAATTAGAAAACTATATATAGATTTTTGGATCTGACGGCGTCACCTTATGGAGTGTGACGCCGTCACCTCGCCGCTTTTAGGGTTCCCGGATGACCTTCTTGACGCCGTCCCTCTTTAGCTCTTCAAAAATCCATTCTGGCTTATCAAGGCTTGATGCCGTCCAACCATGAACGTGACGCCGTCCCCTTATGATTTAAGCCGTGACGCCCTTGATCAAGTTAAAGCGTGACGCCGTCAGAATTCACATGCTATTTTCACTGGCCCGTCATGAGTAAATTTCACGTCCAACTTTTCTTGCCAAGGCATGACGCCGTCTAGAGTAAATCTTGACGCCGTCAAGAGTAACTTTTAGCCGATTCTTGAGACTTTGCCGTTTTCTTCACTTTAATGCTCCAAAAACGTCCAAAATGCATCCTTTTCCAGATTTCTCCTCAAAAGTACCTAAAATGACAAAAGAAACGATTTAGGGCGATATTTGATCAAATAAATACGATTTAAGGCTTAAATGACCCCTTAAAAGCGGTACACTTTTCGCTTCATCAAATACCCTTACACTTGAGATTTGCTTGTCCTCAAGCAAATGCGCTTTTATTCTAATCAAAATACAAGTTAGGGGTCATTTAATGCTAACATAAAAGTAATTACAACAAATATTTGTTCCACTTCAATCATAATAAGCACGGAGATTATAAACTAGCACCTCACAAGTAGTGTTTAGATACTCACATCCCTCAAGTGTCATCAAAATAAATCTCATAAATGAAAACGGATAATATCTCTCACTACCTGTCATAGCAAATAGATTACCATAGGCTTGGGAAAGGATCGAAAACCTCCTCCACTAGGCGTAAGCACCTAAGATAAACTATCAAAGAGGGCTTTTAAATGGGTTATAACGTTAGGTGTAGGGAAAAGGAAAAACACGGTTTTGTTGGATACGGGATATTTTACTGGTGGCGAGTTAAAGATCTTGATCAATTACATGTACTATACAATGTTGCTAAGCCAAGACTAGACTCGATCTTAAGCTAGAAACGAAATAACAAAATAACAAAAACATAAAATAAACATAAAATAAAACGGGATGGTAGTCCGTATGTTTTTTCTATTTTTCATTTTCTCATTTTCTCATTTTTTTTTTTGTGTTTTTCTTGATTTTTTTTTTTTTTTTTTTTTTTTTTTTTTTTTTTTTTTTTTTTTTGCATACACTTTTACCCTACCATCCAAAATAATACATCATAGGGGCGTTGCATTCCCCTTACACTTGAACTTTTACATAACTTTACAAATACTAATCTAATGACTCGAATTAAGATAATTGAAAAACTTGGAGTACTTTTAAAACATTTAGCACATATGGGGGTAATAAATGATGTTCTTCCCCATTACTCCATTACACTAGTACTTTACCCATGAGTCCCAATCGTCCCAAAACAATATGTACAAGGATATGACTCGACTTAGCAACCATGTAATCAACTAGATAATTAACTTGGGTTTAAACAAATGTTGTAACAATAATGCACTAAAAATGAGTGCATACAAGGTAGGCTAAGGCGATTTGGGTGTACATTTTAGTGGGGTGTAACAAATTCTTCCTTTAAGTAAAATGCTTAAAGGTCGAAACGAAAAGATAGGCTCTGAGGGGTGTACTAGGGGTATCGTGTACTAAAAATGAGTACAACGCAAAGGGTGTGGGAGAATTACTTGACCAATGTAGCCAATGTAATTATAACAAAAACACAGGTGTGAAACAATGGGTTAATCCTAATGCCTCTTATCATGTAGTAAATCTAACTACACGAATGTAGTCTCACTTGTGGCCTCGGAATGGTCCTAACGCAAGTTCTAGAATCTAAGTGCTACCGGTACACACATCATAGCATAAATGCTTTTCCTACCAATTCTAGGGGTGAACCTCACATATTTGGGGGTGGAAAATTTTTTAGTGGTACGGTTTTTGTGCTAGTCATATAATTCCTATCCATGAGACACTCATTAAGATCAAAGTTTCACTCCTAAATGTTGTAAAAAATTTTAAATTTGGCACTAAAATTACCTTAACAGGTATTTATCTCAGTTTTATTACACATCTACTATTAAACAAACAAAAATCAAGCATAATAGCATTCTCTAAAATCGTACTTTTACCCTCCCTTACACTTAAGATGAACATTGTCCCCAATGTTCAAGTAACAAGATGTAAAAGCATAAAAGTAAAAGAATGAAATCAAATACTCCCCTGATTCGCTCGGTGGATAATGAAATTACACGGTTAAATCTTCCTCCAAAGAGAATGTTGAAGCTCCATGACTAATGCATCGCCATAAGCTTGATTCCAAAAACATCTCCTTGTCCAAAATAACCTGTTAAACCTGAGAAAACAAACACGAAAACCTGCATAACATCGGCGGGAAAAATCTATATATAAGGATATAATGCTTGTGGAATGATAATTTTGCAGATTCCTGGAGATTATAAGTTGGAGATTTAATAAAAACTTTTTATGAAAACAAAACTTTCAAAAATTTCTGGAAATTAAATCTGACGCCGTCAGGTTATAACTCCCGACGCCGTCAGAAATGACCTGACAAAAATTTTCATTTTTAGTTTCCGGAAAATTTCTGGAAAAACCTTTACCTTACTTCCTGGAAATCCTGCAAAACATCATTATGACTCGATACAAGCATTTGACTCAGACACACACTAATATGTATGCTAATTTATTATTATTACGATTCATGTTAATTTGTGTTCTAATAAACCGATTTAGATTTCCCTTACACTTATCTTTTGCAAAATACCTTTATATGTAGTTAAGACGAAGTTAAAAACAACATAAAGCATTTTCACAAATTAGTTTTGAACATGAATCAATACTAATAAAAATTAAACACACATACGGAAACAAATAAAAACAAACAAACAAATAAATAAACACACAAAGCAAATAAAGCTTGGGTTGCCTCCCAAGAAGCGCTTTTCTTTATTAACGAGTCTTGTAGCTAGACTCAAAGTCACGTACATTACGTGACTCCATCATCGGTCACGGTTCCTAGGCCATTCTCCTTCCCGGTTTTATATTCCGGTCCTAATTTCAAACAATCCTTGTAGAAACCGAATATCCTTTCCATAACATAGTCTACTCCTTTACTTCTATCCTCATCATTCCTATAGTAGACCGCTTGCTTGAGCTCCTTCTCAACATTTGACAAGTGTTGGAATTGTTCTATCTTATATGGCATTTGGTAGCTTACTTCATCGGTCTCATCCTTAAATCTAACTATCCCTAAGGAGGGTTCATAAGTCATTCTAGAGACCTCAACAAATGGTTTTCCAAAAACCACTTGAGTCAAGGATGCATCGACTATTGGGCGGATATCTTCTACAATTACAAAGTCGGTGACATAGGTGAAGTTTCCTACATAAACCGGTAATCCCTTAACTCTTCCCGTGAAGTTACTCATCCAACCCTTGTCAGGGAACATCCTATACCCAAGTTGATTCTTCATTATCAAGTTGTAGTGGGCTCTAGTCATGATCTTTATGGGTGATCTAAGGTCGATGTAAGCTTTCCACACATGTAGATGTCCGATGTTGCATGGTATGTTGAGATTAGAAGGGTCGCCTATTTCTATGATTGGTCTACCTAGGAAGTATGGTGTCTTGGTGTCATCGAATAAGTTTGTATGATATGCGCGCTCTTCCTTAGTGGGTAGCCTATTGAAGTAGTCCTCATCATCATCTACTTCTTCAATCACACTTGTCCTAACTTCCTTATCAACCTCGACTTTCCTATCCTCATCCTTAGGTTCACTATTATCCTCATTCCTATCAATTGGTTTAATAGTGACAATGTTGACAAAGTGGACGTGTTTGGATGAAGAGGGGTCTTTTACTTGGGGTCCGCTATTTGTGTTCCTAGCGTCCTTATGTGGAGGTGATAGCACTTGGTTATTGAGGGCTTTCAACAAGTTGTCAATTTTATTGGTCATCTCAGTTTGTTGCTGATTGAATTCGGATTCGAATCTAGCTATCCGAGCTTCTTGAGATGCCATAAATTGGGACACCAATCCTTCTAAGTTATTGGTACTACCATTGCCGGAAGGATTGTTGTTGAAAGTACGGTTCGAGTTGGAACCGCTTGATTGGAAACGATTAGGTGGGTTGGAAGAATTGGTTTGTTGTGCGTTTTGGTTTTGTTTCCACCTAAGGTTCGGGTGATTTTTCCATGAGGGGTTGTATGAATCACCATAAGGGTTTGGCTCGGGTTTGAAAGTGTACCACTTGTCTCCCGCTCCGTCGGTACGCGAGGATGCGTAGTTCACAAAAGCTTGTTCGGGGAGTTCCATGCAATCACGAGTGTCGTGGGGACCACTACATAATTCACATGAAGAAGTGATTTTGTTCACTTGGCTTGAAGGTTTAGGAGCCTCGTAGGATTTCATGAGAAACTTGACTTGGTCTTCAAGTTCTATGATCCTACGGTCGGAAGTGCTTGAATTATTCGAAGGCAAAGATATTGCCTTGACCGTTTTATTCAAATCACGGGGATCACTCCAACTTTCGTTGTCATAAAGAGCAAGATCCTCTAGGAGAGCCCATGATTGTTCCGCACTTAGATCACGTAGCTTGCCACCGGCCGATTGGTCAATGGTTTGCCTCGTGGAGAGATTGATATGGTCATAGAAGATTTGGACTTGGAGCCAAAGTTCTATGCCATGGTGAGGGACTTTTTGGAGTAAGTCCTTGAATCGAGTCCATGCCTCGTAGAGAGTTTCGCCTTGACGTTGTTGGAACATCAAGATATCATTCCTTAGCTTGGTAGTTCTTCCCGGTGGGAAAAACTGAGCAAGGAAACGAGTGGTGAGATCATCCCAAGAGGTGATGGATCCTGCGGGTTGACGTTCTAGCCACTGACTAGCTTGGTCCCGCAGAGAGAATTGGAAGAGACGCAATCGGGTCGTCTCTCGAGTGGCAACATCAAGGTCTATAGAATCAACGATTTTAAGAAAGTCCTTGAGATGTTGATTAGGATCTTCAGAACGAAGTCCATGGAATGCGCATCCGCTTTGCACCAACCGGATGGTGTCGGATCGCAAGGGTGTGATATTGGCTCCTTGAGTGAGCTCAATGGTGTTTCGATAGCCATGGTGGCTAGGACGGGAATACTCTCCTAAAGTACGGGCTCTAGGAGGTGGTGGTGGTTGTTGTGGTGGTGGGTTGTGGGGGTTAAGGATATTACCATCTTCCATGATGTCGGACGGTAATGGTTACGAACAAAGACACGAAGAAAATAGATAGACTAAAGAAATCCTAGAAAAATAAAATAAAAATCTCACTAGAAAGGAATCTAGTGAGTAGACCTAATAGAAATAAAAATTCAACCTAAACAATAACTATTCCCCGGCAGCGGCGCCAAAAACTTGATTGCGTGGTTTTGTAACCTTACAACAGGTTTTACCTCTCGAGGGATCTCAAGAGGCTTACAACCCCACCAGGCAGTGTACCTGACCGATGTAGTATAGTGTAGTGGTAAGTACGGGGGATTGATCGTTCTCCACAGGGAATAGTGTTCGTTAGGTGTGAAAGGCTACTCTAATTAGGTCTAAGGGTTGAGGAAGATTCTTTTTTATGTTTTTATAATTTTATGAAAGCAAGTAAAATCTCGGGTTTGAAGGAGTGGGCGGAATTAGTTGCTAGTCAACTAACCCAAATTACTACGAACGCAATAAAATTAAATAACTGAAAATAAAATGTGGTGAGAAACTTATGTGTAGAGAAATGTGTTTACTTAGATTTCCTTACTCCCTAACTATCTTTTACCGGTTAATTAGTGTGTATTAGTTGCGTGGATGACGGGTGTATTCCTTAATACCATTCGTGGGGTGGCGTACTTACTTCCCCAACTCTACAAGCTCCTACTTCACTCCTATGTCGAGCCGGCTAGGAAGCTCCTAACATGGGATCACTAGAATTCGCTTGTGCATTAAATACAACCATAAAAACCTTTAGTACGCATTTGGTTCATGTTTCTTAAGACGTTCAAGCAAGTTACCGAATAGGAAGTTAGCCAGTTTTCTTAAGCCTAACATAGATAAACAATCATCCAATACAACTAATAACACATTAACAACCAATAATCAATAGCTAGGTTTCATTAGATCTAAGCAAACACAAGATAAATTTAGCCTAACATGTTAAACAAAAGACAAGAATAAGATAGAATCAAACAACACATAGACATATTGAATGATTAATTGATAACTTATCTTTCAATGAAACATGGAAGATCTCAAGGCAAAAAGCCCTGAAAAAGTAGCTAAAATCGTCTTAGGGTTTTCTCCCAAAATTCCACACACTAAGCACTCTCTAATGACAAAAAATTAGAAAACTATATATAGATTTTTGGATCTGACGGCGTCACCTTATGGAGTGTGACGCCGTCACCTCGCCGCTTTTAGGGTTCCCGGATGACCTTCTTGACGCCGTCCCTCTTTAGCTCTTCAAAAATCCATTCTGGCTTATCAAGGCTTGATGCCGTCCAACCATGAACGTGACGCCGTCCCCTTATGATTTAAGCCGTGACGCCCTTGATCAAGTTAAAGCGTGACGCCGTCAGAATTCACATGCTATTTTCACTGGCCCGTCATGAGTAAATTTCACGTCCAACTTTTCTTGCCAAGGCATGACGCCGTCTAGAGTAAATCTTGACGCCGTCAAGAGTAACTTTTAGCCGATTCTTGAGACTTTGCCGTTTTCTTCACTTTAATGCTCCAAAAACGTCCAAAATGCCTCCTTTTCCAGATTTCTCCTCAAAAGTACCTAAAATGACAAAAGAAACGATTTAGGGCGATATTTGATCAAATAAATACGATTTAAGGCTTAAATGACCCCTTAAAAGCGGTACACTTTTCGCTTCATCACACACGCTACAAAAAATACAAATAAGAGTAGCGACCTCCTTTTCCATTGAAACAACACATACACATATCAAAGTGTGGTTAACATGTAATCATCAAAAAATAAATAGTTTTGAACTTCGCTTGAACTTGATTCGGGTAAGGCTAAAGTGTAAGGTGTAAAATCTTTTTGTATTTTTCTGGATTTAATCAAAAGAAAAGATAGGCTCAGAAGGTGTAACTAAGGGTATCTAGCGTAAAAGATTAACTCTAACAAATGGGTTCCAAATACTAAGATAACTAACCAATGTGGTTAAAAAAAATATTTTTGTAAACGGAAGGCCATTTTGTGTAAATCCTAATTTGCCTCTTATCATTTGAATTATTTTATTACTCGAAAGTAATTTTAACCGTAATGCATAACACGTATAAGTTCTAGAATCAACATAATCACCGGCACACTCATAACGAAATATAGAGCATATGAAATGCTTTATACAAAGAAAAAAAACTTAAATCTTCACAATTTAAGGTGGGTTATAACATGTACTAGTGATAGCTATCAATAGCTCTCCTTACTTGATTAAATTCCAAAAAATCTTTCAAATAGCCTTATTTTTACCAATGAATCAATCTATATAACAAATAAAATAACTAGAAAATCAAGGGCGATCCTAACTCTAGTCACTCGAATCCCAAAATTTTACTAAAAACTTAAAAATTAAAAATTAAACCAATTTTTCCTATTTTCTTCCCTCCCCCACACTTAAGTTTTGCATTGTCCTCAATGTAATAAAATGAACTTAAAAGTAAAGGAAATAGGAAAAAATTAGAGAAAGAAAAAAATAAAAATAAAAATACTACCCGGAAAAGAAATCGCATAGGCATATTTGATCATAAGTAAGCACATGAGTTCTTCTAACTCCAAATATTGATCAACACTAAGCTTTCGTGAATTCTTCCCCTGCAAAAACTGCAAAAACTATACTCGAAACAAACAAAACAAAATACTAAAACAAACAAAAGTAGTTCAAAACAAACCATAAATTATAAAATCCTAATAAAGTTAAGTTAAAGTAGTGGAAATAGAAATTATTTAACCAATATTGTTTTTAAAACATAACCATAAATCAACCATATCTTCGATGGTCATCAATCCTCGGCATCCATGTGTTCATCGCCATGAACCCTCTCGTCTTCACTCTCGTCATCGTCCTCATAGTTCTCTTCATCATCAAAAACTGTATACTTTGGTCTCTTCACTCCAACACCTGACGAAGAACCTCCTACATCGTAACTCGAACCTCCAACTGTAGGAACTCTACCATAAACTGGCACTGGATCGGGGAATGGTGCATACCCGGGATACGGATAAGGATATTGGCCAGGATATGGGTCATACTGAATTGGGTATGGTGGAACATTTGGTGGGTTGTAGGGAGGTACCTCATAATTAGCATCACGAGCCACATGTTGAATCATCGGCATGGAATAATCATAGTTGTAATTTTGCCTCATCATCATAGAATCTCTCCACACTTCCCTACACTCTATCTCATTCAATTCACGATTCCAATCTCCCTATCCCGAGTCAAAACTACCCGGGGCATGAACATTCCTAATTGGTGGTAGTGGTTGATACGGTTGTTGTTGATAAGGTTGTTGTGATGCTCCATGAGGTGCGACCATCGCTGGTTCTGTCCAAGCTCCCAACATCCTTGTTTTCCTATCCAACGCTCTACCGAAACTTTTATCATCCCACGTCTCACTCTCCTTCATCTCCGAACATTTCTCCAATTCTTCATTCACAAAATAACCCAAATTTCTTGCCAACATAGTCACATAGTGACCTCCACAAATCACACTATTATCTTTTATCCCTGGCGCTCTTCTTGAAAGATACTCGGCTATTATCCAAGCCGCGTTCCCGTTCTTATCTTCCTCCAACAATTTCATTAGCCACAAATCCGGTTGATTGCACTTATCTCTGCTACCTGTTCTATGCAAAACCCCCCAAGCGATCAATTTTTGTAAAATCTTCATGATAGGATTCCTTAGCTTGGACGAGTTTCTTCTACTACAACCTGGATCTCCCACTCTATTCTAATAATCCGTTAGACCCTCATAATCATTATGCTTCCTTACCAACCTCGCAAAATGAGGTGGAAACAGACGATGCTCAATTTCATCTTGATCGTATAGACCAAGGGCAGCAACAAATTCCGGCAGAGTATAAACATGCTCCCTACCACAAAGCCTAAACCAGATACATTTATCATTCACTACATCCGCAATTTTTCTTTCAAAATAAAACGTGGAGAAAAACTCCAAACACCATTCTCGATTAACATTCTCATCAATACTAAACGCTCTTTCCCACGAAAAATCTTCAAAACTATCACCATCTCCCTCATATACATACGACATTCTCATCATTTTTCTCAACTCCATCTCACACTCATATTCTGCAAACAAATTCCAATCAACTAACCTTGGCTTAGCAATTTCTCTCCCTTGTAGCTTCGAAAGACGCTCCTGAAAAAGCGTGCTTTTCTTCCTTCCTAAGGTTGCAAAACTTAAAATTTTCATTACGCTCCTGGTTGAGAGTATATGTGACCTTGCTCTTAGCATTCCTTTGCACATACTTTGTTACAATTGGATTCATTCCACCACGTGATGAACTCGAGCCACCTGCAAGATAACTCTGTAGAAAACACAAACATATGATAGTATAAGAGCATAAGAACCAAGATTACATGATTTAGAAGTCACGAAACTCATTTTTGAAAATTTCATTTTTCATTTACCGAGAGCTCCATCCGATCGGTACTCCTCCAACCGAATCGGATGGAGTAAATGTCTCAGCCCAACCGATCGGTATTGCTCCGCAACCGAATCGGTTGGGACCTACTGTCTCAAAAACTTTTTTCTTTTTCCGACTTTCAATCAATTCTATCAAATTCCACTCTTTCCTATCATGCATTCGATCAATCATAACGGTTTCTACATATCCCACTCATCTCCAAAACATATTCATAACATATTCTCATGATTCCTCACTCTTCCTAGAACATATGAACACTACTAAATCAAAACTCCTCAATTTATGTTCTAATCAACAATGCATCATCCTAGCATCACTAATCAACAGCTAAATAACACCTGGGAATAATCAATTGCAATCTAAATCGATTCAAAGTTTTGACCCCTTTTAATCCGAAAATTCAATCAATCAATTCTTTCTCAAAACTTAATCAATCTATCTAATTCTTTTTGCAATGAATTCCTCAATCATTTACCCATCTATTCCAGAAAAATTATATCTTAATTCGAACTATATCAAAAATACCCAAATTTTGACCTAATTCAAGAAATCCAAATTAAAACCTAATTAATACAAATTAATGATGTTACTTACTTGTTTAGGTGCCATAGATGATCCTTCAACACTCCTGCAACACTTAATAAACTCCTAATGGTCGAATTTTTGAACCCCAAGTTTGGTGGATTGAGTGTGTGTGTGTTTTTGAGATTTTTGAAATCTTGAGTATATATATTTCACTCCATCCGATCAGTATTTGATCCAACCGATTCGGATTGAATTTTTTGCAAAAACTTCACTTTTCCACTTGACAACACTTGATGGTTCTTGTGAGCTCAAATGAAAATGATTTTACTCTTCAAAAATATTTTTCTTTTGTATAAATACTCCACCACACTAGTCTACCAACTTGTTTTTCAAGTCTATTTCTACTAGCTCTAAACAAAACTAACTCTAAAAACTCATAACATAACTTCATAGACTTAATACTTAATTAAACCAAGACAATCAAAAGGTCTTAACTTAAACTCAAACTTAAATGCAAACATTAAACTACTAAAAATTAAAATTAGGAAAAAAACAAAACACTAGCACAAGCTTTGTGCTTTTATTTTTCAAACTCTTGTCTTTCATCCTTCAAAGTACTCGTGCCTCAAGATATCTTCATTTTGAAACTTCCCGGACAACTTTCGGTTAGTCATTTGCGTTTTAAACTTCCTTGTAAAGTTCCTTCCATCCGGACAAACTATATCAAACTTCACATGCCATTCTCCGTCTTCTTTTTCCTTCTTGTAAACACTAGCTCCTTCGGGTCCCCATTCCAAATTCTTTAGTTGGACCGGTAAAGATCCAAGAAAATCTGTCAATTTGTTAAACACAAAAACATTCTTAAATGGGTTATAGAAAGCCTCCATTGCTAGAGCTCTTTCCATCTCATCTTCAATATCAAAGTAACTTGGGACAACCGGCCCATATTTAGGCCTCCCTTCTTCATCTCTACCTACTTCAAAACAACCCAAATGGTCTTCTTCTTCATCTTCATGCACTTCCTTAACAATCTTGCCTCTTGGTTTAGGATAGTACGTATGCTTCAAGATTCCATCACTAATAGTCATAGTACCTCTACCCATATCTATAATAGCTCCACAAGTTCTCAAAAACGTTCTCCCTAACAACAATGGTAACTCCTTATCCACCGGAATATTAAGCACAAGAAAATCGGCCAAGAAAGCTTGATATCCTACTTGGACTCTAACATTCTTTACTTCTCCCATCGCTTTTGCTCGTGAATTATTCGCCATAGTAAGATTATATTGATTTGGTTGAGGATTACAAAGTCCTAATCTCTTATACAATGGATATGGCATTACATTCACACTCGCTCCTGTATCAGCCAATGCATACATCGCATCTGTTCCATTCACTTTAATTGGTAACACAAAATTTCCCGGATCGCTCTCCTTTTTAGGCAACCCATTCTCAACTATTCTTTCTCTTGCAACCTCATCAAAATTCTTATCTTCTAACCTAGCCCTTGCCATCATAACTGCATCCAACTTCTTACGATAAGTCATGTAATTATTCAACACATCAATAACCGGCTTTTCCTCCATAAGCTCCTTAAACTTCATTTCCAAATTTTCCAAAATCGCTTCCTTTTGCTCTTTGGGTAAGTTTGTTAAGTGGTGTTTTCTTTCTATTCGCTTTTCCCATTTTAACAATCTCTCCCTTTCCTACCTTTTCTTCTATCATATCATCAACATCAATCCTCATCTCTCCCAATGCAAAATCAATCCTACATTTAGTCTTAACCATGAAATCTCTACCAAACACAACTTCTGGTTCATCAGCATTCCCATATTCCAAAACAACAAAATCAACTTTGAACACATGACCATGAATATTAACTTTCACATCTCTCACTATCTTTCTTCCATAATCCTCATAATCAAGTCTAACAAAACCAAGCTTACCAAGCATATCTTCCGTAATATAGTTGTCACCATATTCCATATTAAGCTGAGCATCCCAAGCTTTTATACCTTCCACACCACAAGGTGTAGCATACCTCATGAACGGTGCATCAAACTCTTTAGGTGGTGCTCGTGTAAACACAACAACTCTTTTCTCCTTAGGTAAACAAACACTATTTTCTCCAACTTCTTCTTTCCTTTCAAAATCAACCTTAGCTTCTTCCAAAATATTTTCCAAACTCTCCAATGAATCTCCCGAATCTTTCAGCATCTCTTCCAAATTTCTCAAGTATTCTGACACATTGCTTAAACTCTCCATTCTACTTAAACACTAACTATAACATAACCACGAAAACAAAAGAAATCCAAACTATTAGCATGAGGGTTAGTTATAATCGAAACATATTAAAAATATTAAACCAAAGATAGCAAACAAACAACTTCAAACTCTTAAAACATCAAAACAACTAAAAATTAAAAATTTCAAAAACTTTTACCGAGGCATCCATCCGATCGGTATTAGCCCCCATCCGATCGGATGGTTGAATCGTTAAGAATCGAATTTACCCAACCGAATCGGATGCGGGCAGCATCCGATCGGTTAGATCGAAATTTTTCTAAAAAACTTTTTTTTATACTTTTTATACTTTGAAAACTAAATTAAAACTTTTTAATATAAAAACTAATAACTAACATTAAACTAATTAAGAAAATGAAACATAACACATAACTCATAACTTAATTACCATTAAACTAACAACTAATTATTAACTCAAATAACCATTAAACTAATTAATTAACTTAATTAATAAAAAACTCTTAAACTACTAATCATTAAACTTAACATTAACTATATTAACTATTTTTAATAAAACATTAAACACATCTAAACTATCCTAATTACCCAAATTAATCATTCTAATTAATCTATCACTTAAGCAAATTAAACATAACATTAATTAAACATAAAAACTGAAAAATAACACTAGATCCAAAAAAACTAAAAATTTTACCGAGGACTCCAACCGATCGGATGGGCATCCATCCGATTCGGTTGGTCCCAAACCAAACCTTTTTTTTTTTTCCTTTTTTTTACTACAAAACTTATAAACTAGCAAACCAAACTACCAAGTAAATTAACCAATTCCCCGGCAGCGGCGCCAAAAACTTGATGTGTCGTGTGTCGTGCAAGTTTTAAAAATTTATAAACACAATTTATCCAATTCTCTAATCAACACATACGAGCAAGTATACTCGTCCGTGGTAGTAAAGGTGGGTAAGTAGAGATCGTCCCAAGGGAATTGTTGTTTGGGTTTGGTAGTATAAGTTTTAACAAAAAGGGTTGTCAATCCAATTTGGTACAAATTATAAATTAAGTAAAAATCAATCAATCAAAAACAAATATACTTGTGTGTAATTCCATGACTAATTGTATAGAGTAATCTAACAAGTTGGGTGTAACTTGTAATGATGCACAACTTAAATTGAGTGATTCACAATCAATGGTTTTTATCATGAGAATCATCTTCTAAGAATTCAATCTCCTAGTTAATTCCTTTCGGCCTTTGTTAACTAGTACGATAATTCTATTAGACTCTTTGTTGTTTGAAAAGCATTTCTTATCTTAAGAATTCCTACGAATCCTTTCGGCCTTTTCTCGTGATGAAATCGTTTCCAAATCCATTTTAATGAGTTAATATGGTGCTTGTCACACACCATAGTCCATACTAATTCGTGCACTAACTTTTTGGAATAAAAACATAAAGAAAATCCTTTCGGCCTTTGTTAATCTTTAGAACTGTTTTTACCAACCAATTAAGCAAGATTAGATTGTATTTCAACAAACTCATAAAACAAGACATGTTTTCATGCATCACTATGAAAAAAGAATACACCCACAATTGTCACATCATACACACAAGTATAACCAAAATCACTCCATAACAATTATAATCAAACACAATTAGCAAACCATACTTTCATTCATCTTAAAGTAAAAGTAGTTCATAATAACTCAAACAAGAAATACCTAGTGTTGGATCGAGTACTTCGAGCTTGATTGAGCTTGGTATAAACAAGAACCTCTGCAATACAAGTGTTTATGCGGAAACTAAACAGCAAGTATTATAAAGAAGAAAACTCTAAAGAACAATGATCCTCTATGGATCAAGCTATGAACTAAGAATTGTGATATTGAATATTGATAATGTTAAAGGCGTTGAAGGCGTGCCTAAACTCATAGACGGATATATCTTTTATACTAACAAGATGTCCTAACCCTAATCCGTTCTACAAGTAAACGTGTGAAGAGATAAACAACAATCTCTTCTAAAAATAAATCCTAACAAACATTCTAAATAAACGGATAACAACTAACACTATCCGCAGGAACAATACTATCGGCAGAAACAAGATAACACTATCGGCAGCAATGAGCTTTCAGCAGGAACCAAAGCTATCGGCAGGAACCAGCTTTACACTATCGGCAGCAACAATGAAACTCTTATTTCCCAGAGATCCTAACAATCCTCCCCTAATCTTGAGGTTGACTAGGTTAACCTGCAAGATTCCACTGTGATAGAGCTTGTAACTTCTCAGGCTTGAGGACTGCGAGTTAGCAGCAACAATTGTAAGTAACCAGCAGCAACATCCATAACTTGCAAGATTCCAACTTCTATAGCATCCAGCAGCAACTTCAATAGTTCAGCAGGAATTAGAAATCTTCTCCAAAACATGTATACTGGTCACCATTACTTCACTTGAACTTGGCTGCTACTATGACAATATGTACATCAAATCACTTTAAGTTTCATACTATTCTCATCACTTCCAGGTGTGTTAACTCCTGTGAGAGGTGAATCATTGAAAATTAATGGATTTGATGTCTCTTTACCAATAGCCATCACTACTGGAGTAGCCAATGTTTAGGTGTGTTAGACCATGGTACATTGATAACCATCTGATTTAGTAGCAAATCAGCAACTATAAACGGATTTGACTTGTCTTTACCTGTAGCCGTTTGCTCAGGACTAGTCAATTCTTTGGTTTCAACTGAACCTTGGTGAATTGAATACCAAATATGGATACCAATTGTCTTTACCACAAACCATACTTTTGTGGACTAGCCAATCCTTTGGATCCCATAAGGGTTACATCCATGGTGAATTGAGAACCATTTTTCAACTCTCAGAAACAAATCATGGGTGAGTTGAAGTACCCTATAGCTTTAAGCAAGCTATTACAGCTATCAACGGATTTGATAATCACACCAGAGCCGTACCCTCATGGTGAGTCAACTCTTTCTTGTCTGCAAGACATGGTGAGTTGAGCACCATTTATTGTGCAGGTGTAAACACCAACACTGTACCTGCAAGGTGTTGCTCAAAACCACTTTTTTTTTTTTTTTTTTTTTTTTTTTTTTTTTTTTTTTTTTTTAACTCAGAAACACACCAAAATAAAAGAAACTAAGAAAAGAAACAAAAGAAAGAAAGAAAGAAAATATACAACAACAACACGAATCAATCCTCCCCTTGAGCTTTATCCTCCCCTTAATCTCAGCAACTAAGGATTTACCATCCCAATATGGACCACCAAATGTTTAAACCTTGGTCCATCAAAAGCCTTGGTCAGCAGATCAGCAACATTATCATCTGTGTGAATCTTAACCACCTGAATAAGATGCTTCTCATAAGCATCTCTTATGAAATGATGTCGAATCTCAATATGCTTTGTCCTCTGATGATAAACAGGATTCTTAACAATACACATAGTACTTTGATTATCAATAAAAATCTTAGTGTTCATGTAGTTGAATCCATAATCCAACAACTGATTTTGCATCCAAAGTACCTGTCCACAGCAACTAGCAGCAGCAACATACTCTGCCTCAGTAGAAGATGTAGCCACTATAGTTTGCTTTTTGCATTGCCAAGAAACCAACCTCCTACCCAGAAACTGACAACCTCCTGTTGTAGACTTCCTATCAAAGTTAGCCCCAGCATAATCACTGTCACTATATGCTTCCAACACAAAAGGAGAATCTTTAGGATACCAAAGTCCCATCTTTGGCTGTCCTCTTAAATACTTGAAGATTCTCTTAACTGCATTTAGGTTAGAAGTCAAGGGTGTAACCTGATGTCTAGCACACGCACCAACAGCAAACATGATATCAGGTCTTGAAGCTGTCAAATACATGAGTGATCCAATCATGGACCTATAAAGATGAACATTAACAGCAGCATCAGGTTCATTAGTGGACTTAGGCTTTGGTCGTTCAAAAGGAGTTGTAGCAACCTTCACATTTTCCATATCAAATTTCTTAAGCATGTCATAAACATACTTCTCCTGGCAAATAAAGATTCCATCTGGTTTCTGCTTAACCTGAAGACCCAAAAAGAAAGTCATTTCACTCATAGCACTCATCTCAAATTCACTCTTCATCAATTCTTCAAACTCTCTGCACCAGGCTTCATTAGTGGAACCAAAGATGATATCATCTACATAAACTTGTACCAGGATGATATCTTTGAAATTCTTTCTGATAAAAAGAGTTTTATCAATAGTCCCTCTTCTGTAACCATGTTTAAGCAAAAAGGCTGATAACCGTGCATACCAAGCCCTTGGTGCTTGATGAAGACCATAAAGTGCTTTAACTACTTTGTAAACCAAATTAGGATTCTGAGGATCCACAAATCCCTGTGGTTGAGTAACATAAACCTCTTCCTCAATCCTACCATACAAAAATGCACTCTTCACATCCATCTGATATACTACAAACCCCATAAAGGAAGCAAAAGCTAAAAACAATCGGATAGCTTCAACTCTTGCCACTGGTGCAAACACCTCATCATAATCAATCCCTTCTTCTTGTCTATGACCTTGAGCTACCAATCTAGCCTTATTTCGAACCACAATACCCCTAGCATCCCTTTTATTCTTTAGAATCCATTTAGTCCCAATAGCATGCTTGCCTGCAGGTAATGGCACCAACATCCATACTTTCTGATTTTGGAACTGCTGCATCTCCTCTTGCATAGCCTCAACCCAATCATCATTAGCAAGAGCCTGAGCTATGCTAGTTGGTTCAACTTGAGATAAGAAACAAGCATACAGACAATGTAGGTAATCAGTATGATTGTTCCTCAACTGATCCTGTATATAACTAAGAAAAGCAGATTCTCCAAACTTGGGTTGATGTAGCTTGCTTCTTGTCTGCACAGGGGAATTTATATCTCCAAGAATCAAAGACTGAGGATGAACTGTATTGATCCTCTTGGTAGCAATTGGATTAACTTCAATGGAGGATGCCTGATTAGTTATGGAGGGATTGAAGTCATCATCATATGAAGAAGAAGTGAAAATTCCAGTTCTGGACTGATGATGAGGATCATTCAGCTTATCTTTTGTAGAGACTGAGTTTCCAAGATCAGAAGGAATTGGAAATCTTTCAGGGGAGTTAACAGCACCCAGAGTGTCCACAGATGGAGAAGACACAGGAACATCAGCAGAAACCCTAGAAGGTTCGGCAGGAACAGATCCACTTTCAGCAGGAATGGGATCAGCAGGAACATGAATACCATCAGTTGAATTCAATTGTCTTCTAACTTCAGCTTCAGCCTTTCTCAGAATCTCCTCTGTCTCTTTAGAAAATCCAGAATCAAACATCTCAGCAGCTCTTTTGGCATTAAACTCTTGTCTTTGAAGCCTAGCAAGATCTTCTGCATAACTAGAATCACCTCCAGCCATATCAAAAGAATCCTTGAGCTTTGAACCTGAAATGTTGTTAGAGGGAAAAGAAGGAACAACTATAGGTCGTTCATCACTCTCTACATCAGAATCATCATCTGAGGTACCTGCATTGTTAGTTTGAGAAACATTTGTACCAGCAGATTGATTTGATTTGAATCTATTATAACCTAAGGTGTCAGAAAGATAATCCAGATCAAAGTACCACTCTGGACCAGCACCCTGCAAATTAGGTTTATCTTCAAGATATCTTAAGTTGAGAGTCTCTTCTATTTTCTTAGAGGACAGATTATAAACCCTATAGGCTTTACCATGAGCAGAATATCCAACAATAAACCCTTCATCAGCCTTCCCATCAAACTTGCCTAGGTAATCACTAGTGTTCAAAATAGTGACATGACATCCAAAAGGCTTAAGGTAACTAATGTTTGGAACCTTCCCAGACAAAAGTTCATAAGGTGTTTTATTATGAGGACTAGTAATAGATACCCTATTCAACACATAACAAGCAGTGCAAACTGCTTCAGTCCAAAACATAGTAGGCATCTTAGATTCAGCTAACATAGTCCTAGCTGCTTCTATCAGGGTCCTATTTTTCCTTTCTGCTACCCCATTTTGCTGTGGAGTTCTAGCATTACTATAGTCCCTTTTTATCCCCTTAGTCCCACAGAGGTCAATAAGATTAGAGTTCTTAAATTCTGTGCCATTATCACACCTTATATACTTAACCTTTTTACTTAGCTGATTTTCAATTAAGGCAATAAAATCCCTAAGAACTGGATAAGTTTCATCTTTAGTACCCAAAAAGAAAGTCCATGAAAACCTGCTAAAATCATCTGTAACCACCAGGCAGTAGTTCTTATGGTCAATACTTCTGATAGAAGTAGGACCAAAAAGATCCATATGAAGAAGCTGCAAAGGCTCAGAGATGTTGCTCACAGCAGTTATGGCCTTGTATGATGCTTTGTGCTGCTTTCCTTTGTTGCAGGCAACACAATCATGCTCATTAGAGAAGATCTTCATAGGAAGTCCTTTCACCAACCCATTCTTAGCCAACTTGTTAATGGTCTTGAAATTCACATGGGCCATTCTTCTGTGCCACTTCTTAGACTCATCCACAGAAGCTTTTGCAACCAAACAGGCAAGAGATCCTTCAGGCTGAACCTCACTTAGATTGAAGCTATACAGATTGTAAGTCCTAGGAACTTTAAGTTCAACCTGACTTTCATCAGGCAGCTTGAAGTCTTTGGACAACACAAAGCAATCATTCTCAGTGAAGAGAACACTGTTCTTCTTGTCACAGATTTGGGAGACAGAGAACAAATTGAAGTCTTGAAGTTCCTTCACATAAAGCACATCTTCAAAGTCCAGCTTAGCAGTCTTGATAGTTCCCTTCCCAGAAATTATTCCATCTCCTCCTCCAAATGTCACAGTACCTCCATTCAAAGGTACAAAGTCATGCAATCTATCCAAATTCCCTGTCATGCTTCTGGAACACCCACTATCAACAATTCCAACATCTTTGCTTTTAAAAGGAAAATCCTGAGAGAAAGAACACATATACAACATTAGATACAAGAGAGACTCAAGCCATTGCTGACTTGAGCCTGCCTAGTGGATCAATAAGAATTAAACCCTGGAGATTGATGAGATCCACCATTGATCTTGGACCCCATTTTCATATGTTGGTTATTGATTTTCCAAGAACAACCTGCTGAGGACTTAACAGCAGTTTTCCATTTTGCCCCTCCCTTATTCATGGTGTCAAAACAAGCAGGTCTCAAATTATTTTGAAAGTAAGAACTAGTAGGTCTTTTGAAAGGTCTAGCCAAATTGCTTCTCCAACCAGCAGGATTGATCCTACCGGCAGGAACTGAATACACAGCAGCAACAGGCTTATCAGCAGGAATGAACCTATCAGCAGTAACAGGCTTATCGGCAGGAATGAACCTATCAGCAGCAACAGGCTTACCAGCAGGAACTGGCTTGCCAGTAGCAACTGAAGTTCTCCTTACTGCTTGAGGAATATAAGGGGGAATATCATTCACATTTTTCCATATAGACCTATTTTGACATGCATTCAAACCCATCTGTTTTTCATAATAGTCACAATCTTTAATGAGATGATCATAACTACGACACACAAAGCAAGATTTCTTTCTAGGGGCCTTTTTCTTAAGAATAACTTTCTCATTGCACACGGAATTATTCAAACCAACACATGAAACAAAATTATCCTTAACACAATGAAAACCACAAGCATAATTGTTTGAAACAGAATCACAACTTGAATTGTTTGAAAAAGACCCACAACCAGAAACATTATTGTTTTTAACACTATCAAAAGAAATATCTTCAAATGCAGCTATCTTCGAGTGAGATTCATCATTAGCTACTTCTGAAGATGCATCTTCTGACTTTATTGATGCTGACTTGTCACTTGATCCACATGTGGCATAGTCATCTGTCTTGATTTCTGAAGATTTGTCACTGTAAGAACAAGAGACAAATTCATTAGAGTCACAATCAAGATTAGGCAAGTCCTTTGCCTGTTTGCCATACATCATTTGTGAATCATCAAAGTCATCAAAAGGATTAGCCGGCTTAAATGTTCCAGTTATGGGTGGAGGAACATCATTCATCCCTCCCTCATTCACAAACTTTACAGGCTTTCTATAATCTACAGGTTCTGGGTTAAAAACACTATATTCATTAGGGTCATAATATTGATTTGGCCCTACTAGGTCACCGAACCCTAAACCTCTTTTAGTTTTTGATGACATAGAACTATCAATAAGCCTGTGAAGGTTTGTGGATGACTCTTTCCACTTATCAAATCTAGCCAAGGTATCATCAAGTTTAGACTTTAAATCCTGATTATCTAATACAACCTTAGCTTTTTCCCGTTCAGTATGTTTAAACTCATTAATAGCATTTTTTAAATCTCTTTCCAATACCTTTATTTTCACTTCATAAGCAGACTGTTGTTGTTGATACCAGACCTTTTGTTGTTCTAAAGTTTTAACAGCCTTTTTATGAGCCTTAAGTTGAATAAAGTTATCCTTATTTTCACTATCTTTATCATCAAATTCCTGTTTCAATTTATCATATTTAGAATTACAACCAAATGGGCAGTTATGTACCTGAGATGGATGACCCATCATTCCAAACTGACCAGCCACTTGTTTCTTTTCACCATATCCAGCTACCATCCCATAGACCTTATCTGCTCCACTTGCAAGAGACTTCTCATGTTGCTCCCAGTCCACCATCGAATCCACAGATACCAAAGCCTTGGGGTCATCTGACTCCAACTCTTGAATTCTGAAAGCAGAATATCGTGCTTTATCATCCACCTTCTTGTCTGTACATTCCCTAGCAAAATGTCCTGTTTGAGAACATTTATAACACCTCACCTTCCTTCTATCAAACCTGGCAGGCTCCTGTCCATTAAAATTGACCCTCCTTCCTGCCTTCTTTTCAAACCTATCCAACTTCAACGATATCATAGCCATCTGCCATCTTAAATCCATCTCTTCCATATCCAATTCATCAACCTGATTGAAATCATCATACACAATCTTCTGTTGTGGTGTACTATCAGCAACAAATGAATGAAGCAGATCCACTACAAGATTCTCAGAACTGGTTTGAGCTTTTGGTGTGACAGGTGAGTAAGAGATTGATGATGTTGATGGAGTTGGACTGTTTCCATATGATGTTTTGTTAGCACCAGAGTTACTAACAAAAGCAGTATGGGTTGGAGTATGAGGTGTATAGGTGGAATACCCTTTGATATCAAGTTCAAGGGTTTTCAACTTGTTGTACAGATCATCAAAGCTCATAAAATCCAGTCCTCCTTTGGCCTTGAGGGTTATGGAAACCTGCGACCACGATGGTGGTAAAGCCCTCAGAAATTTGGTGTTGCAATCTTCATCATCCGGCCTAGCTTTCAACTGGTTGAGTTGACTCAGGATCTTGTGGAATCTGTCATATCCTTTGTGAATCCCCTCAGCCTCAGAGATCTTGAATTCCTGAAACTCTTGCTTAAGCATAGACTTTCTCATTTTTCTGGATTCATCATTCCCTCCAAATCTGGCTTTTACAGCATGCCAGATCTTTCTAGCATCATCCAAGTGATGGAAATCACTCATATGATCCTCTGGAATAGCTTGAAGCAGAAGGGTTCTTGCTTTGGTTTCCCTTTGCACAGCCATGTGCTCTTCTGCAGTAACAGGTGGCTCTATATAAATATTGCCATCCTCGTCCCTTCCTATATTCTTCTTGCTATTTCCCTTGAGAATGACATTCCACAGATTGTAATCACTGTTTGTGATCCAATATTCCATTCTCATGGCCCAGACTTCATACTCATCTTTCTTCAGATATGGGAATTTTGCATTGTTGGTGGACACCGCGGTGACGATTTGCGTTTGGACTTGGGATGTTTCAGTTTTGGGTTGTTGATCTTCCTGGTTAATGACATTGGTTTCTGGGTTATCGTCTGCCATTGAGAGAGGGTCAAGAGATATGAGATCGACCTTTTTCTTCTTTATCAGAGATCCTTACCAGGCTCTGATACCACTTGTTGGATCGAGTACTTCGAGCTTGATTGAGCTTGGTATAAACAAGAACCTCTGCAATACAAGTGTTTATGCGGAAACTAAACAGCAAGTATTATAAAGAAGAAAACTCTAAAGAACAATGATCCTCTATGGATCAAGCTATGAACTAAGAATTGTGATATTGAATATTGATAATGTTAAAGGCGTTGAAGGCGTGCCTAAACTCATAGACGGATATATCTTTTATACTAACAAGATGTCCTAACCCTAATCCGTTCTACAAGTAAACGTGTGAAGAGATAAACAACAATCTCTTCTAAAAATAAATCCTAACAAACATTCTAAATAAACGGATAACAACTAACACTATCCGCAGGAACAATACTATCGGCAGAAACAAGATAACACTATCGGCAGCAATGAGCTTTCAGCAGGAACCAAAGCTATCGGCAGGAACCAGCTTTACACTATCGGCAGCAACAATGAAACTCTTATTTCCCAGAGATCCTAACAACTCAAACAAGAAATACCTAGTTTTGGAATTACAAGAACTAGAATTGTGGAACTATAGCAACCACACTCCTCCAATCGCCTATGATCACACGTGTAAAACCCTAAAATCTAAAATGAGCAAAAAAACCAAAATGCCCCTGCTAGTTTAAAAATTAATTAAAAGCTTATAATGTATCAAATAAATTCCAAACTTCTGGCAATGCACATGTTATGATCCCAAATAATTTTGACAATCTCATTTAACATTTACACAAGTGGCAAAATTACCATATTACCCCCGTAGTGTTAAAAATGAATAAAAAGTATTATAAAAGTCTCGAATCTATCCCGAACCTCTGGAAACGAACTACAAATCAAGTGAAATAATTATGAAGCATGCTATTAATATTTTTACAAGTCCAAAAGTGCATTATTTCACTCAAAATATTGTATGGCCGAATTATGTTAAACATTACAAAATTAAAGTAATTAAAATACATTTAAAGGTACAAGATAAATACAAATTAAATCCTAAATTTGGTAACTAATATTTCCAGCTAATAGAACCGAAAATACTGCCCATTCATCACCTTAAGACTCGGCCATTTACTCTTTATAGTTATCCTTAGCATTTTCTTTGATTTAACCTAATTTTGTTCTAGCCGACAAACACAAAACCCTCTCCAAAAATTCATTCGATCACTCCCATAAGCCAAGAACAATTTTCTGGAGTTCATTGCATCACTAAGGAGTTTAGAAAAATAGCAAGTCGATTTTTAGAAGCCTAGATCAAGAGCTATTGATTTTCTTCTTTATAATCACTCGAAAGGTATTATATTCCCAAACAATTCATTCGATCGTGTAAAAATTCGTTTCTTAATTTTCCTGGAGTTCTTACATTATGTGTGATCTGGGAAAAATGTGTACAAGGTTATTTGGTCCCGTTTGAAGCCGTGGTAAATTCTTGTGGTTCGAAAGTTCTAGCCGAGAATCACTAAATCGTGCAACACTCTTCCACTCGTTCTAAAAATTCCCTGGTATTTTTCTCAGCTTCTATTAATCATACCTAACGTGAGAAAAATAATAAAAATGGTCCATGCATTGTATATAATTCGTATGATAATTATTGTGTATTTGAAACCCTAAATCGAATTAAATTAAGAAATCATGCATGCGATTTTTCCTGGACTAGTGAACAATTTTCGTGGGCTTTATGATCTTAATATAACACTAGAAAAATGCTTATTTGATTTATTGAAGCTTAAAACTATTTTTGGTGAATTATGTGTAATCGGCTAAAAGGGAAAATAAGGGCAAAAATACCTAGCGATTCATCTAGGGTTTAAAACTAAGAGGATCTGATCTTAAATGAACAATAATGATGTGGTAATGATGGCATAATTATTTGGGTCAATTAGGGTTTAATTTGATATATTTTGGTATTTACCGATTTGAAATTAAATATGAAAGGGTGTGTTTTGTCAATATTAAAACTCATGGGCTATTTTTTTCATGTTCTATATATCATGTATGATCTGTAAAAATTATTAAACGGGGGGTCTATATGTAAAATTTGTGAGAAAATGAATTAAATTGTAAATGTTAATTCGAAATGGAAATTAATTAAATACAAGGACTAAACATGTAATTTCTGAAAAGTTGAGGTCGAATTGTGTTATAAATGATATTCAGGGACTAATGTGAAAATTTGGATATTTATTGGGCTAATATGAAATTATTATTAATTAATGATTTAAATGTAAATTCTAAGGACTTAATATGTAACTTTATTAAAATAGAGGGACCAAACTTGTAATTTCTAGAAACTTGGGGCTGTTTTGAATAAATAAATATATTCAGGGAATTATGTGTCATTTTGATAATTTAATGGCTTGACATGTAACTATTGGTAATTAAATGTTGAAATTGTAAGTTTAAGGACTGAATATGTAATTTTGATAACTAGAGGGACTAAATATTTCAATCATGAATAATTGTGGATACTTTCTAAAAGTGGAAACTTACTAAAAAGGGAAAGTTACTTAAAATGGAAAGATGATTAATTTAGAATGATTTGTAATCCCCTTCTACTCCTCTAGGTGTGAAGAAGGAGAGACTCTGAGCTTTCCCCCATTTCTGTGCTTGTTTCTATTTTTGCTTTCGACATAAGGTACGGATACTCTACCCTTTTTAGTAAGGGTGTCTTATCACCTATGCTTCGATGTTGAGTTATGAACCTTTGCTTTGACCCTTTTGCTATGAACCTTTTGATATGAACCTTTTCATATGACTTTGAGATTCACTTTTGACATGACCTTGAGATATGCTTTGATATGACTTTGAGATGAACCCGTTTGCATGATTTTGAGACCTGACTCTTAGTTTGATACCCGAGCCACCTTTTGTTTCCTAGCCAGGAAGGTAACCTGGCCATGTCTGTGATGCACCACTGGCATGACTCCTGTGTGGGGGAGTGATTTCTCACGCCGTCCCCTTTTATATTATGATATGGCCATTATGATTCTGAGATTATGATTTTGAGATGACTTTGAGTGGGGGCGTATGGATTGCAATCCTAGGCATGTATGTTTAGTGGATTTAACTATGACTTTGAGTATGACTTTGAGGTGACTGGTGCATGTGTGCTATACACGCCTTTCACATTTATGGGAGCTGATCACTCCACCCCTTTTGATACATGAGGACACCCCTCATATTATCTGGTTGCCTGAGAGGTATCCCCTCTGATTGTGAGATCTTGACTTTGAGTATTATGATGTTGAGATATGACTTTGAGTATGGCTCGTGGTAGATGACTATCCTATATATCTCCTATTTCTTATTGCATTGATTATACCTTATGACATTCCCCTTTGCTTCATTTTATTTTTGTTTCGTTATCTTTGCTTGTTATTATGTATCTGTTCACTGGGCTTTGTAAGCTCAGCCGCACGTTTTCTTTTCCATGTGCGGCAGGTATCTAGCTGGGAGATGGATTTATGCTTGGGATGAGAGTTAGTGAAGCTTTTGCCTTAGATGATGTCCTACCCTAGTCTTACCATTTTATTCAGCATATTGATATTGGATCTATTTCGTTATGTATTTCCTTGGGATTATTTCTTCCTTTCATTTGAGACTTATGTATTGAATTCCAGTCGTGTTGACTTGGTTTATTTAATGATTATGTTTATTGGCTTCCGCTGTGAATATGTATGTATGCTTTGATTTGTCACCATAATGTGATGCTTCTACCCTTGCCGGGTTGGGGTGTTACAACACGTAAACAACTCCACACTTGAACACAACTCTTGAGACTCGAACTCAAGGTTCCCTGGACGTTTTCACAGCAACTACATGCTTTCGAGAAATGATAATAAGTTTAGCAAGACTTGGTGTAAGCCTTTACTAAGTTTTTGGTTTATCACCCTTTGTAAACTAGCCAAGGGTTCTTTAAATAAGTGAAAGAACTCCTCCTCTCCAAGTAAAAACGTCCATAATGATTCAATAGGCAGGAAATGATAAGCCACCATGATTATGGGGCTTAAATTCGTCATTAAATGCGCTATTGTAACAACAACTTCCTCCAACCGATCGGTATTGTGATCCAACTGATCGGTTGGATCTCTTGGTAAATTGTTCTTCTCCCATCCGAATCGGATGCGGGCACCATCCGGTCGGATGGGCCATTCTGCCACACACAACTTTTGGTTTTTTCTTTATTTTCTCGTTACGTGCTTGATCCTTTGTTGTACCACTAATTTCTTTCATAGAACTCGATCTTTTCTTGATATTTGAACATAGAGATCTCGACATTATTGAATCTTTGAGTTCTTGTGTGGTTTCTCATTCGTTTTCCTCTCATGAATCTTCCAATGTGCATTATCACTTCATTTCTTCCTCTTTTTATCATATTTTCCTGTACTTGGCTATATTTACTTGCATATACACTTTTTCACGATTTATACACAAATATAACCAAATATGATGCACAAAACTAACGATAATGTGACTAAAAACATGTTCAATTTGAGCGTTATCAACCCCCACCTGCGCCAGTAGCCCGGCGCAGACGAGTCAGGATCTTAGAATCTTATGAGCCCGAACCATTTTTGACACCATTTTGGAGCCACCCCAATGGCGCTATCAGGATGCATACACCTTGCAAGAGGGTACGACTACTTATAGTTCTGATCATACCACCATCACCACCCCTCTCCCTTACTTCACCCCTAGACATGATCAGGATGACACCCCCATTATCACCTGAGTATTATCAGTATGCATTGCCACCACTATTATCATCATCCCCTCCACCATCGGTTAGACCCGACAACTTGTTCAACCTACTCACCCGTTTGCACCCCACCAACGAGAGCCGACTCCAGAAGAGGATTTACCCTCTCAGAGCAGGTCCCAGTGATCCATCTCCCTCATCATTACTAGAAACTTTCAGAAGAAACTTGATGAATGAAGAGAAAGTTGCTGAACTTCAGCTTTTGTAGATGATGAATCACTTTGATCCTTAGCAATCCTATACCAAGAGTTGATCATTTATTTACGATAGTACCCAAACATGTCGTGATTTTATGATTCTCAGTTGGTTGTGATTTCACATTGTGACAATATTATTAGGACCTGCATGCAAATACCCTATTACTCAAATTATTCTAACATGGTCATTATGTGGATTCTAAATCTGTGCTTTCTTGCGGCATTAATAGACTTATGGCTCGCACAAGAAAGGAAACTACCACACCCGCACAAGCAATGACTCCTGCAGCTATCCAGAAACTGGTAGCCGATAGCGTTGCTGCAGCTCTTGAAACTCAAGCGGCTACCATAGCCCGCTCGAGTAGCAACAACAGGGCAACAGCTGAAAGCGAGGCATCTGCGTCTCGAAAGTGTACCTATAAAGATTTCATGAATTGCCAGCCAACCTACTTCAAAGGTTCAGAAGGAGTGACCGAACTAGCTCAGTGGTTTGAGCGTACGGAAACGGTATTCATGAGAAGCAACTGTCCAGATAACAGCAAGGTCACCTTTGCTACGGGGACTCTTCTGGAAGATGCATTATCGTGGTGGAACGCTACCGCCCAGACCATGGGTATGGAGGGAGCGTATCAGATTACCTGGACCGAACTGAAAACAAAGATGCTAAAGAAGTACTGCCCGCGTAAAAAAATTAGGAAACTGGAGGGGGAATTCCACCAGTTGGTTGTGAAGGGGAACAATGTAAGAACCTACAATAGAAGGTTCCAAGAACTATCCACACTGTGCCCAACCATGGTGCCGGATCTTGAAAGGACATTGGAGAAGTACGTCGAGGGGTTGCCTCAAAGCATTGAGGGAAATGTCACCTCATCGAAACCATCAACTCTGGAAGAAGCCATCACAATTGCACAACGATTACTAGAACGGGAAATCAAACGGAGTTCTACCTCTGGAAACAATGATCACAAGCGAAGGCTAGATGATTATGGAACCACCACTCACAACAACAACAACATGAACAACAACAAAACAACAACTATCAGCAAAATCGCAACAACCACCAGCACCAACAGAATCGCAGGCAGGAAGCTGGCAGAGGCTACATTGCTACACCTGCTGAAGGAAATGGTTATCGTGGGAAACAACCTTTATGCAACCAATGCAGGATGTATCACACTGGGCCTTGTTATGCTAAGTGTGGAAAATGCCAGGAAACAGGCCACAAAAAAGGAGACTGCAAAGTCACAGACGATAAGGCGCAGCCATTAGCTGTAGTATGCCACGGATGTGGTAGGAAAGGACACTACAGGATTCAGTGCCCAACTCAGAATACCAATTAGAACAACAAGGCCAGTGGAAGAGAATGGAAGCCCGTCAGAACCACAACAACGTCAAAGGGCTACAACAATGTTTAAACAGAAGAAGAAGTTTCTGCTGTAATAATAAACCATAGTTCAAGCCCTCTAGGGTTGTATTTCCTTTTTGTACTTTACATTAGGTACGATGGCGTAACCTGAGTGTAACAAATACCTTTCTATCTTATGAGATCTCTATCTTGTACTATTTTCGCGATAATCACAACCTACATCTATTACATTTTCTATTCCATTTACCCTATTCATAACCATTTTGTAACAATACACTGCTATCCTATTAGGGATCTGGTTAATTTCATTCCTGACAGAACAATATACTATTACCATCCTATAAGGTTCTCTCACAAACACTAGGATCCATTTCAAGCTATCCTGTTACCACACCAGAAATTTCTAATCGATCACCGTCGTGCAAACCGATTTTTCTTGTTACCTTGAAAAGTTATTTAGGTTGCCATTTTACAAAAACAACACGTTGAATACCATCTAAAACTCTTGAGAAACATAATACTACTTTGACTGAGCCAAGCATCACATCATTTGTCCTTAATTATACATAGCCTGATCACATGTGTCTAATTTGGGAAGAATCATGTCATGAAGGAAACAGTCATCTTTTCAAAATTCCTGAAACAATCTTCATTCAAAAGCAAAGCTTTGTGACAAGACAAAACTGTTCGTAAACATCCCTGTTGACAACACTCTATAGATATCTACACCTTTTACCCAACATCCCAATGAAAGAAATCCGACTTGATAACGAACTCGTGTCTACGGAAGAACCAGTGGAAATAATGGACAGAGAGGTGAAACAGCTAAAGCAAAACCGTATTCCCATTGTCAAAGTTCGATGGAACTCTAAGCGAGGATCAGAGTATACATGGGAACGTGAGGACCAAATTCGCGACAAATACCCACACCTATTTCCATAGACAACCCTAACAACTATCTTAGACTTTAATTCCAGGACGGAATTCTGTTTGATGGGTAGGTACTGTAGCAATCTGTAAAATTCCCCAGTGATTTATAAATGCTAATCAAGTATTAATTACCATTACTGTTCAGATAACCATTTTTATGGGCAAAATTTGAAAATTTTGATTATTGCATTACATTAATTCAAACACGTTGATACGTGATTCACAAACACATTGGAACGAGCTCACACACGGACCACAATGAATCCAGCACACTAATTATAAACCAAACGGATCACATTACTATTCCTGGCCCAATTTTTGAGCCTGGTACTATTCAAAGCCCAACCCAACTTTTATAAGTTTTATAAATTCTTTATTTCACTCGGTTCAAGTCACCTCCACTTGACCCCATTTATTCGAGAATTCGACACACAAACTATGCAACTTTTTACGTCTTTCAAATCCTCATACACCAAATAATCAGGATGTTGAGTCTCACTTTCTATTTCGAACATTTAATCACTAAACGAGACGCAAAGCTAATCTCTCTCGACACTTGTACAAATTCATCCTATATTAATCCAATTTAAACCAAATTGACTAAACTTGATTTCTACCTAAGCCTTATTTATTTATGGTCGAATATAAGTCCACAATAATTGTTTCCATCATTTCTAGACCACTTAGTCATGTTAGAAGTTGTATTGGACTATGACTTATCGAATGAAATATTAGCAAAACCACTTGGCTTCGTTTCACACCTTAACCGACTCCTCCCCTTGCAAACTCACCCAAGCTACCCATAAGTACTCAAGTACTCTAGTCTCTAATCCTATCTAATCCCCTGCTACATGTCCAATCGAGCTCAACTTGTGTACATATTATACTATATATCAAACATATGCATGCATACTCCCACGAAAAAAATCCCACACTCTCATTCACACACTCAAAACTATCTTCACACAAAATTCTCTAAGTATTTTTCTCCTGCCAAATCCAAATCAAAGAGATCAAGATCGTTTAATAGCCACTTCGAAGCCATTCTTAAAGCGTACAAGTTTATCTCAACTCCTTGGTAATCATTCGAACGTAATACTTGCACATCATTTGAGTTCTAATCATTTCCCACGTATATCTCGCCACATTTTGGTGTGGTAAACCCTTCCAACACATTTCCATTAACATACCATGCATCGTATGATTTTCCATTCGATTCGTATTTCACTTTAGAAGCATTTTTACGTATTCTTGTTATTTATTTATTCGTATAAACGTTTGACCTCCTTCATGGATGACTATAAATACGAGTATTACATTTATTCGACACTTATATTTACATTTGAATGCTGTTGGGAATTAAATGTTCTGAAGATTAAGTATCAAGAATTACAAGTATTGAAGGTTAGTACTGCTGAGAAGAATACTCTAACAGTTCCAACTACTAATGTATATTCTTAGGACTGTTCAAGTTATAACTAACCGTACTAACTGAAGTTAGTACTGGTAGTTATAAAGAAGGTACTGCTAGTCGATACTGCTGAGTGGATAATTGTCACATATACCACTGCTGGTTGGATAAGTATTGAAAAGATATTTGTGTACTAAAGTCAAGTATATACGGTAGATAATATCTTTTAACAAAGTGATCAGTAACAAGTTGTGTACACAGATACATGTTGTATCTTATGTACTGACACACTCAAGATAAGTTAGCAAGTAGTTTGATAAGACTTAACAATATTGTAAAGATCTTTTCTTAACATATAAAAGAAAGATCTTAGTCTAGATATATGTGTGACTAAGAGTGAATTATTAAGTGCTTAGAAAATAACTCTTAGAACATAGAACAAACACAAAAATATCACAAGTCGTAGAAAACATAAGATTCAAGGTCTTTGTAACCCTAGTGATAGTGAAGATCACTCGTATTATCTTGAATAATATTGAATCATTTTGGTGATAACATTGCATGTTCTTTGTTCTATATACTCAAGCATAACTGTTCCATTTCCATAACACAAATAACCTTCTAAGTGTGATTTAGTAAATTCCGCGTACTTGATCATATTAACTCAACTTATCACATACACAAAGCAACAAAGGTTTAACCACCTATCAGTGTATCGATCCATCCCCCTCATCAATTGGTATCAGAGCAAGGCTGATATAGTTGATTTAGAAGAAGAAGAAGAAGAAATGGACGTTGAATCTATTCAGACCAATGTTGCTGCAAAAATACCCATGCTCAAACAGAATGAGTTTGAGATGTGGAGGCTAAGGATAGAACAATATTTCCAAGTGCAAGACTATGCACTTTGGGAAATTATTGAAGATGGAGACTCTTTCAAGCCTACCACCACTACATCAACTGTTGACGGCAAAGTGCTGACAACTCTGCAGATGAAGCCAAAATCTGCAGAAGAAAGAATACTGAGGAAAAATGACTTAAAGGCAAGAAGCATGCTGATGATGACCATTCCCAATGATCAACTTCTAAACTTCAGCAAGTTCAAAGATGCCAAGTCATTATTTGAAGCTATTATTGCCAGGTATGGTGGAAATGAAGCCACCAAGAAAACCCACAAGACACTGCTCAAGCAGCAGTTTGAAAACTTCTCCTCTACATACAATGAATCTCTTGACCATATGTTTAACAGGCTTCAGAATATTGTGAGCCAACTTGCTATTCTTGGGGTTGAAATACCTCAAGAAGATTTGAACTCAAAATTTCTGAGAAGCCTACCAGAAGAGTGGGCTATGCATGTTGTTGTCTGGAAGAATAAGCCAGACCTTGATAAAATGGAACTGATTGATTTGTATAGCAACTTTAAGATTGTGGAGCAAGATTTGAAGAAAAATGGAGGTACTAGTTCTAATACTGGGAACATGGCTTTTATGTCAACTCCTAGTACCTTAAAATCAAGTAAAGAGGTGAAAGTTGTTGATGGTGTTGGTGCTGCTAGTTCATCAAGCAGTACCATAGGTATTTTAGATGAAAAGACTTGTTGTGCATTTCTTACAAGTCAAAATAATGGGTCCATGCTCACCTATGAAGACCTCCAAGAGATCCATGAAGATGATCTGGAGGAAATGGATCTAAAATGGCAAATTTCTCTTCTTAGCATGAGAGCCAAGAAGTTCTATCACAGGACGGGGAAGAAGCTCGTAATCAGCAACACTGATGCTGCTGGTTTTGATAAGTCAAAGATAGAGTGCTATAACTGCCACATGATGGGTCACTTCTCAAGAGAATGTAGAAGACCAAGGCAGCAAGATAGCAAGAACAAAGGTTTTGGAAGCACATCCAAAACAAGGGAGGTTTCTGAGCCGAACTCAAAGGCTATGGTAGCCATTGATGGGCTAGGTTTTGATTGGAGTTTCATAGCTGATGAAGAAGAAGATTCTTCACAAATGGGACTCATGGCTTTTTCTACTTCTAAGGTACAATCTCATAAAGCTTGTTCAAATGATTGTACTGCTCTTAAAGAATTACACACTTTAATCAAACATTATGATGACCAAAAGAAAGAGCTAAGTAGAACTTTTCAAGACTTAGTAAATTATAAGTGTGGATTAGCATCAACAGAAAAGCAGATCTTATACTACAAAGAAAATGAACTTGCTTTTTCTGATGACAAAGCTCTTCTAAGACAGGACATATTCTTTAAAGATGCTGAAATTAAGCTTTTAAGAGAGGCTTTTGATAGGGTCAAAAAGGAAAATGGAAACATTCACTTGACTACACAGACACTAGAACATGCTTCTAGAGGTGTGACCAACATGATAGAATGTCAAGTGATTAATAGAGCTAAGTCAGGAGTAGGATATTGTTGGTCCATGAAATTGAGTAAAACAAGAACAGTTCATTGATAGTGAAAAGAATTGTTACAAGATTACTCAAAACCTATTAGATTACATGATAACATCTTCAACTTCTTAAAGGGGATACTTTCGGTATGGTATCCCCTTAGGTGAGGGTTTATCCTCTTTTGGTGACAAATAAACTCTCACTGATCCAAGCTATGCTTGTGATTCAGTGAGAGTGATGATCCTATCAACTAATACACTATGTGTATATTTTTGTTTGTTTAGGAATCCATACTAACTCTATTACAAGGCACACTATATATACAGGCAAACTAGACAAAGATAAGATGGGTAGGTGTGAGTTGACATCCACTTGCTATGAGTTGACATCCACTTGCTATGAGTTGTCATCCACTTGGTGTGAGTTGTCATCCACCAAGTGGTCCCTCTTGTACTTTGTCTGACTTCATTGTTGGAAGTTCCCGCCCATATTTCAGTCTGCTTGTAGAGATAGTATCTTCAGGGTCACTGAGACATTTGTCAATTCTCAGTTATACTGGTGTTGTTTGTAGCTCGTATACTTTACTCACTGACACCGTATCAGTAAGTAAATGTTTCTTCAACAACGGGCTTTTTACAACACTCACTGATTTCTTTATCAGTGAGTAACCCACTATTTTATCAGTGAGTTAGGCTATTTTATGTTCAAATCTTGTCAGGGAACTTGGGTCAAATTCTTGACCCAACAATCTCCCCCTATTTGAATATACAAATAGCCTGGGTTCAAACCTGCTTGTTCAGAGACTTGGGTTTAGTTCCTGAGGTTCAAGGGTTCAGGGACTTGGGTGTAGTTCCTGAGGATCAGGTTCAAGGGTTCAGGGACTTGGGTTTAGTTCCTGAAGGTTTAAGGGTTCAGGAGACTTGGTTTAGTTCCTGATGTCCAGTGAGTTGAATGATCGGTTCAGTGACTGGGTTCAGGGTTCATGGGTCCTGAGGGTTCACTTTGACTGGTTCATTGTTTGTCTCACTGAGAGGGTTCAGTGACCTGGGGTTTCAGTCACCAAAGGTGGTTCAAGGTTCCTGAGGGTCAGTCACCTGTTTTGATCTGGTGTTCAGGTTTATGTTATGGTGTATGTGTTCACTGACCTGATGTGGGTTATGGGTCCACCATGCTTCCGCTGCTCCACTGATTCTTACAACCATATAAGAATCATCTTGGAACTCATGACATACCCACTGTTGACCACACTGCCTGAGAACTTTTCACTCCCTGATCCATTCTCCCCCTCAAAATTTGTGACTCAACGCAATTTTTGATCAGGTTATCTCAGCCTGATAATCATCAACCTCATCACCCCACCCTGCGTAACCTGATTTTCTCAGGTTACTGATAAGTATTACAACTTATTTTCAACCACATCACTCCATTTTTTTGGAGACCGGTTTCAGGGACCTGGTTTGAGGTTTAGTGACTTGGGTTTTAGTCACTGATTCAGGGTCTTGGGTTGAGGTTCAGTGACCAGGTTAAGTTTGTTTCAGTATACTGATGACCTTTACTCAGTTGATCACCAATCTTCAGTCACTACTTGAAGCATGAATACCAACTCCCTGATCAACATAACTGCCTCCCTGAGCTTCCCACACACTGATCTTTCACACCCTTATGGACACAATCGTGTTCACGTTCATGTCACTTCCTGAAGAACACTGCAGCAGCCTGATACTACTGCTTGCTCACTGAGAAGCTCATCAGCATACTCCATTTTGGAGACTTGGGTGTTCAAGGTCCTGAGGGTTCAGGGACTTGGTTCAGTGACTTGTGTTTTAGTCACTGAGGGATCAGTTTCCTGATGATGGGGTTAGTTTCAGTGACCTGATGATCCCACTTCAGTCCCCCTCATTTCTCTCAACTTCAAAGCCTGCTGAAGCTAATTTCAGTCCCTGATGAGAAATTTTTCTCATCTTACCACCTCAGCTCTTCTTCAGTGACAGTCACCTCTTTAACCTTCCCAACTCCCTGATTAGCTCAGCCTTCTCTTCTGAGGTTATCAGTCGCCAGTGTCCCTGACGATTCAACACCCCCCGATACATGAACCATAACATCTAATTCTTTCCATTCAATGTTCCGCATCAGTGATTTCCTTGGTTTTGGCACAAGCTATCCATACCCACTTATCCGAGCCACATCCTGATTACCAAAAGCTTTAATAAGCTTTCGAACACAAACTAAACCATGAATATCCTGAGTTTTTTTTTGTTTCTCAGTCACATGAGTTCAAACATCACCCAGCTCGTAAACTTGTTGGACCCTGACTCCATTATCTCTTCATCATTCCCTGATAACATTTATCAGTCGCCTCATATATATCCAAACCTACCTCTTGAATCAGACTTACTCTGCTTACCCGGAACCATAATCATAACCATTCCTGGTTTTGATAACAGCATCCATTACCACCATATTTTCTCGTCACAATCATCAACACCACAAATTTAATTGTTTTCATTAATTGAAACCTATCAAAAAGCAACTTAACCTAATTTTTTTCTTCCGTCTCTTTTCATCCGCAAGACTTTTGAAGATGGCGTTAGGTTTTTTGTGTCGGATTTCACTGTTTGAACTGGTTTTGATTTCTTGATGGTTTTGAGATGTGGGATGTTCGATCTGGGTTTAGATCGATAGTGGTTATTGTTTGTGTTTGATGAGGTTTTTTTTTGAGGTTTTAATTTTTGATGATAGATCGATTTGTGTTTTGGAGTGGTGAGGATTTTTTTTTTTTTTTTTTTTTTTTTTTTTTTTTTTTTTTTTGTAGTGGTGAGTTTATGAGAGATCTGGTTTTTTTTTTTTTTTTTTTTTTTTTTTTTTTTATTATTTGGGGATAAGATTTTTGTGTGGTGGGGATTTGTGTGAGGATAAGATTTGTGTGGTGGGTATGTGTTTTGTGGGGTTCAGGGAGTGGTTGGTGTTTGTCAGTCACCAAAATTAATGTGTTTTCTCCCCCTCAAAAAATTGCTATACCAGTAGCAGTTTTTTTTGAAGATCACATTGATTTTTTTTTAAAGATTGTTATCAGTAATCATACATGGATCTGGCTCATAAGAATGAACCTTAGACTCTGGTACCACTTGTTGGTCCATGAAATTGAGTAAAACAAGAACAGTTCATTGATAGTGAAAAGAATTGTTACAAGATTACTCAAAACCTATTAGATTACATGATAACATCTTCAACTTCTTAAAGGGGATACTTTCGGTATGGTATCCCCTTAGGTGAGGGTTTATCCTCTTTTGGTGACAAATAAACTCTCACTGATCCAAGCTATGCTTGTGATTCAGTGAGAGTGAAGATCCTATCAACTAATACACTATGTGTATATTTTTGTTTGTTTAGGAATCCATACTAACTCTATTACAAGGCACACTATATATACAGGCAAACTAGACAAAGATAAGATGGGTAGGTGTTAGTTGACATCCACTTGCTATGAGTTGACATCCATTTGCTATGAGTTGTCATCCACTTGGTGTGAGTTGTCATCCACCAAGTGTCCCTCTTGTACTTTGTCTGACTTCATTGTTGGAAGTTCCCGCCCATATTTCAGTCTGCTTGTAGAGATAGTATCTTCAGGGTCACTGAGACATTTGTCAATTCTTAGTGATACTGGTGTTGTTTGTAGCTCGATACTTTACTCACTGACACCGTATCAGTAAGTAAATGTTTCTTCAACAACGGGCTTTTTACAACACTCACTGATTTCTTTATCAGTGAGTAACCCACTATTTTATCAGTGAGTTAGGCTATTTTATGTTCAAATCTTGTCTGGGAACTTGAGTCAAATTCTTGACCCAACAGATATAAGAGTGTCCCACCTCCATACAGAGGTATCCCTAAACCCCAGGGATTGACCTAGAAAATTCAGGTATTCCTGAATTTCAACAACCTGAGCTACAATATGGTGTACAACCAAAAACTAAGCTAGTTGTTGATGAACCTAAGAAAGTAAGTGAAAGTTTAAGTTAAACTTTACTTTCTGAGGACAAGGTGTCCTCTGATAGAAGATCAGATAGAGTAGTCAATGAAGACTGGGTATCTGATGATGAAGAAGATGAACAGGTTATGTCTAAACCTGAAGTAGTTAAGAAAGCAGGAACAAGGGTTCCTAAAGTGATCAAAAAGGATACTGTTAAGCCTAGTTCAAACATTAAACATGTTAGGCAACCAGTTAAATATTGTGAACAATATAGATCCACTAGCAAGCCCAGAGGTAACCAAATAAATTGGAATGGCCTCAAGTCTAACCAATTAGGTGATGACTTTTTCTTTTATAATAAAGCTTGTTACACATGTGGTAGTTTTGATCATCTTGCAGCTTTCTGTAACAAATGGGTATCTGGGTATGAATACAATAGAGTGAATTTCAAAAGGCAAACTCCTCAAACTCACTTTCACTCTAAGTCTAAAAGAACAAAACCCAGAGCAGTTACCAAAGCAGTTGTCAAAGCAGTTTCAACTGCTAGACCATTCACGAATGTTAACCCAAGACCAACAGTTAAAAATGAAAAAAAAACTTTCAAAAATGCATCAAAAACTGTTACAAGGCCCATTCAATCAAAAGCAGTGGTCCAAAAACAAGTTTGGAAACCAAAGAGTAAAACTGCAAAGCCAGCAGTTAATACTGCTAGGCAAGTAGTTAATACTGCTGCTTGGAAAAACAGGGCAAATGCTGTTAAGGCCTCAGCATGTTGGATTCTTAAATCCAATGTTGCATCAACTGTTCTTAAACGATTAAATTTCATTGATGCAAGAGGCAGATCCAAGTCAGTAATGGCTTGGGTCCCCAAAAGAAACTGATACTTCTCATTACTGTGCAGGAACATTCAATTGATAAACAAGAGGATCAAGGATACTCAGATAGTGGATGTTCAAGGCACATGACAGGGAACAAGTCTTATCTCTCAGATTTTCAATCAATAGATGGAGGCTATGTTACCTTTGGAGGAGGTGTTGGTGGCAAAATTTCTGGTAAAGGTACAATCAAAACTGGAAATTTAGATTTTGAAGATGTGTACTATGTACAAGAGTTAAATTATAATCTTTTTAGTGTCTCACAAATGTGTGACAAAAAGAACAAAGTTCTTTTCTGTGACACTGAATGTCTTGTACTTTCTCCTAATTTTAAGATGCCTGATGAAAGTCAAGTGCTTCTTAAAATTCCTAGAAAGGGCAATATGTACAGTGTAGACATGAAGAACATTGTTCCCAAAAAGAATTTAACTTGTCTTGTTGCAAAGGTCACATTGGATGAATCAATGTTATGGCATAGGAGGCTTGGTCATATTAATTTCAAAACCATAAATCAGATTGTTAAGAATGGTTTGGTAAGAGGTTTACCTCAAAAATGATTTCAAAATGATCAAACATGCATTGCTTGTCTTAAAGGCAAACAACACCAAGCCACTTGTAAGCCCAAGATTTTTAACTCTATTAATCAATCATTGTTTATGCTTCATATGGACTTATTTGGTCCTACAAATGTTAGAAGTATGCAACATAAAAGATATTGTCTAGTTATTACTGATGACTATAGTAGTTTTACATGGGTTTTCTTTTTAGCTACTAAGGATGAGACACCTAGCATCCTTAAGACTTTCATTACTGAGATAGAAAACCTAGTAGACAAAAGAGTAAAAGTCATTAGATGTGATAATGGGACAGAGTTCAAAAATAGAGTTATGGATGAATTCTGCAAAGGAAAGGGTATTAGGAGAGAATTTAGTGTTGCTAGAACTCCACAACATAATGGAGTTGCTGAAAGGAAAAATAGAACACTAATAGAAGCTGCTAGAACTATGTTAGCTGATTCTAAGCTACTTATAACTTTTTGGGTTGAAGCAGTTAACACTGCTTGTTATGTCCAGAATAGAGTTTTAGTTGTTAAACCTCACAATAAGACATCATATGAACTTTTTAGAGGTAGAACTCCTGCAATAGGATTTCTTAGACCATTTGGATGTCATGTGACAATTCTCAATACCTTAGACCATCTTGGAAAGTTTGATGGCAAAGCAGATGAAGGTTTCTTAGTTGGATATTCTCTCAATAGTAAAGCATTTAGAGTATACAACTTAAGAACTAAGAAAGTAGAAGAAAACCTACATGTGGAATTTTTAGAGCATAAATCCAATGTAGTAGGTGAAGGCCTTAATTGGCTATTTGATATAGAGTCATTAACCCATTCTATGAATTATGTGCCTGTTGTTGCAGAAACTAATAATTTTTCAGGTTCACAAACAACAAAAGAGGCAGGGTTAGACAAGGAGACAAATCAAGATCATATATGGATGCCAATAAGTACAAGTGTGGCTTCAACTTCAACCAATGATGACTCTTTTTCTGATAAATCAAAAGAAGGAGTTGATGATGAAAACAAGGAAGATGGAACTGAGAAACAAGACAGTCAAGTTAGCAGTACAAAAGAAGTTTGTACTGCTGAGACAGAGCATTCTACTGTTGGCCCTTCAGACTCAACTGAAGCAGATTTCTCAGATAATGACACACACAGAGCATTCTACTGTTGGCCCTTGAGAAATATCACACCTAACTATCAAGTTCCTTCAACCCCACACACAAGGATTCACAAAGTCCACTCCCTAGAAAATGTGATAGGAGATGTACAATCAGGGGTGAAGACAAGGCAACAACTGATGTCTTCAGACCAACAAGGGCTTCTTGATGCCCTTTATGCTTCAAAACAGCATAAGTTTTCAAACTCTTGCTTGTTTGTATGTTTTCTCTCTCAAGATGAACCAAAGAACATTCTGAAAGCCTTAGATGATTCAAGCTGGGTAGAGGCTATGCAAGAGGAGCTTCTTCAGTTCAAGATTCAGAAGGTATGGGTGCTAGTTGATTTACCAAAGGATGCAAAGGTAATTGGCACTCGATGGGTTTTCAAGAATAAAAGGGATGAAAGAGGAATAGTGATTAGGAATAAGGCTAGATTAGTAGCCCAATGGTACACACAACAAGAAGGGATAGACTATGATGAAGTTTTTGCTCCAGTAGCAAGACTTGAGGCAATTAGGCTTTTCTTAGCTTATGCTTCATTTTTAGGCTTCACAGTTTACCAAATGGATGTCAAGAGTGCATTTTTATATGGCACAATTGAAGAAGAGGTGTATGTCTCACAACCTCCAGGGTTTATTGATCCTGACCATCCAGACAAAGTGTACAGAGTTGTTAAGGCTCTTTATGGCCTTCATCAGGCACCTAAAGCTTGGTATGAAACACTTGCTTCCTATTTAAAAGCAAATGGATTTCAAAGAGGAAAGATTGATCAGACACTTTTCATCAAACAACACAAGAAGGATCTTCTGTAAGTGCAGGTGTATGTGGATGACATTATCTTTGGATCTACAAGAAAGGAGATGTGTTTGGAGTTTGAGAAGCTTATGCATGATAAGTTTCAGATGAGTTCCATGGGGGAACTTACATTCTTTTTGGGTTTGCAAGTTAAACAGTTATATGAAGGCATCTTTATTAGTCAAGATAAATATGTTGCTGAGATACTAAGGAAGTTCAACTTTGCTGATTCAAAAATGGCAAGCATACCAATGGACTCTGAGAAGCCTCTTCCAAAAGACTTAGATGGAGAAAATGTGGATGTACACACTTACAGATCTATGATAGGATCTTTGATGTATCTTACATCATCAAGACCTGACATCATGTTCTCTGTTTGTGTTTGTGCAAGATTTCAAGTAACTCCAAAGGTTTCTCATTTAACAGCAGTCAAGAGAATTTTTAGATATCTCAAGGGTCAACCTAGGTTGGGACTATGGTATTCTAGAGAGTCACCTTTTGACTTGGTAGCATTTTCGGATAGTGATTATGCTGGTGCTAGCTTGGACAGAAAGTCAACAACTGGAGGATGTCAATTCCTTGGGTGTAGACTTATCTCATGGCAGTGTAAGAAGCAAACAACTGTGGCTACTTCAACAACTGAGGCTGAATATGTAGCTGCTGCAAGTTGTTGTGCTCAAGTTCTATGGCTTCAAAACCAACTTCTTGATTATGGGTACAATTTCTTAAACACTGTCATTCATATTGATAATAGTAGTACAATTTGCATCATTAAAAATCCAGTACAACATTCTAAAACAAAACACATTGAAATTAGACATCACTTTATAAGAGACTGCAATGAGAAAAGATTAATTCAAGTTCTTAAAATTGCTTCAGAATACAACTTTGCAGATCTGCTAACAAAAGCTTTTGATGTTGGAAGGTTTCAATACTTGGTAGCAAGTATTGGTATGCTAAATCCTTAAGATTTTTAATCTGTGTGGTTTTTATATATATTTTACGTTTGTACTGATATCTTTGTAAATTGATACTGTTAATAGAACAGTTTATACTGCTAGTTCAAATTTTGTTTAAACAGTTCATACTGTTAGTCATATTTTAAATACTGCTATAAGACAAATGCTATGCATTTTTGTTTCTTGGTTTTGGGACTAACAATTTCAGGTATGCACTTTGAACAAAAAGGAAATTTCAAGTGAAATGGAAGCAGCAAAATGATAATGTCAGTTGCTAACATAATAGGTTTATGATGGACTGAGTTTGGGAATTCTTAACAAAGATTAGCATCTAAGTTAACTAATTCTTTAAAACTGCTTTGTTGAAACCTAGTTATCATATTTCACATTGAATTGATGACTTAGTTGATCAGATAGTAACCGATACAACTTACTTTCTATCATTTTATACTTTTAAGTATAATGAGCAAGTCTAAGGACATCTGATAGAAAGAACAGCTAGTAAAAGTGAATCTAATACTTGTGTTAGAGGCAACAATTACTATGAGCTGGAAACCCTGTCAAGAAAGCCTTTTGAATAGGTTTATCTTTACACAGGCAGTTATTTATAACTGAAAAACATTGGTTCTCACACAACCAGAGGTTGCTTTAAACCGAAATTTTGATTAAGTGTCTGTTATACACTTAATCCCTTCAAAATGGTTGAAAGCAGTATGGTTTTTCATAATAAAATCATATACATACTGCTAAGGCAAAAGTTTCTTAAAAGAATTTTCAAAGAGACTCACAAAAAAAAAAAAAAAAAAAAAAAAAAAACCCATCAAATGATGGACCATGAGTCAAATGCCCCATGAATTACCTCTCATAGGAGTTAACACACCTAGAAGTGATGAGGGCAGCAAATTAAACTCTTAAGGAATTGATGGCTTCATGTACAACATTGTCTGAAAACAAGTTCACATTGGTAGATCAGATAATGATGGGATGATGGTGAGAGATCTTCCAAACAGGGGAGGATAAAATGTTATTTGCATCTCAAGGGAGGAAAATTCAGGAGAATAAGTTGGAAGATTAACCAATGAAAGGGAGGAAAAGACAAGAGCATACAAGATGATGACATAGAGGTTGAAAATGACAAGAACATAGCTGATTCTGGAGTATTATATATATTCAGAAGGGATGAAGCATTCCAAAGGAGAAAGTTCTATCTAGGTCAAACGAAGAAAAGTTTCAATTTCAGTTCACCACGTTTGTTCATCACTTGCAAAGGCATGCTGATAGATGATTTCACTTGTTGAAACAAGCATCCAAGATACACAGCACCATTGCCTCTTATAATTCCTCCATCCAAGAAAATTGCACCATCTTTTAGGTCATGTTTGAAGCCTGAAGATGTGTATTGATATTGTTAAAGTCAAAGCAAATGGCAGATGAGCTACTGAGAAAGGTATTCAATCTCTCAGAACAGAAGAAAGTTCAGTCCAAGGGTCTGACTATGAAGTATTTGCAAGATCCTCACAATCATGATTTAATTCAGAAGAAACATGATGATTAGAGAATTCACATGTTTAGGGGAGGATTGTTGGGAATTAAATGTTCTGAAGATTAAGTATCAAGAATTACAAGTATTGAAGGTTAGTACTGCTGAGAAGAATACTCTAACAGTTCCAACTGCTAGTGTATATTTTAGTACTGCTGAGAAGAATACTCTAACAGTTCCAACTGCTAGTGTATATTCTTAGGACTGTTCAAGTTATAACTAACCGTACTAACTGAAGTTAGTACTGGTAGTTATAAAGAAGGTACTGCTAGTCGATACTGCTGAGTGGATAATTGTCACATATACCACTGCTGGTTGGATAAGTATTGAAAAGATATTTGTGTACTAAAGTCAAGTATATACGGTAGATAATAATTTTAACAAAGTGATCAGTAACAAGTTGTGTACACAGATACATGTTGTATCTTATGTACTGACACACTCAAGATAAGTTAGCAAGTAGTTTGATAAGACTTAACAATATTGTAAAGATCTTTTCTTAACATATAAAAGAAAGATCTTAGTCTAGATATATGTGTGACTAAGAGTGAATTATTAAGTGCTTAGAAAATAACTCTTAGAACATAGAACAAACACAAAAATATCACAAGTCGTAGAAAACATAAGATTCAAGGTCTTTGTAACCCTAGTGATAGTGAAGATCACTCGTATTATCTTGAATAATATTGAATCATTTTGGTGATAACATTGCATGTTCTTTGTTCTATATACTCAAGCATAACTGTTCCATTTCCATAACACAAATAACCTTCTAAGTGTGATTTAGTAAATTCCGCGTACTTGATCATATTAACTCAACTTATCACATACACAAAGCAACAAAGGTTTAACCACCTATCAGTGTATCGATCCATCCCCCTCATCAAATACATATCGAGACTCATTTCAATCATATGTTGCATCGAACAATCTATATGTCATTTTTATATTTTTTTTTGGACCATGTAATTACTCGACTAGAAATGGCCATATATAATTGAGATCATACATGTAACATATCCTTTTTATTGCTCACTTAATTCTCAATAAGCTCAACTAACAAGTTGTTGAAATAAGCTCTCATTATAAGCTCTATAAAGACCTTTTTGGAACCTAAACCTATCCCTACTCGAACAGAACTATAAATCACATTTTTATACGATTGCGCTTTTAAGCCCAACAAGCCAAAAATAAGCACTTTGAATAAGCAGTGGTTATAAGCTGTTGGGTAATCTTTTTCAAACCATAAAATAAGCCCAATGATAAGCCCAATATCCCTTAAAACCCCTCGGATCAATATCTCTTATTGGGCCTTTGTTTTGACTCGTTAAAGCCCAATAAGCAGAAAATAAGCTCTTTTTGCAAATAAGCAGTTCAATAAGACTCAAATAAGCTTTTTAAAGATGTTACAACTTTCGAAAAACTTAATATACCATTTTTGTGATTTTTGGACTAAGTTTGCAAAATATATTTCATTTCGGGTTAAAAGTGTCAAGTTCACATAAATATGTTCCAAACTGCCAATTCAGTAACCCGAGGGTATAAAATGTTCATCCAGTAAACAGGAAGCTTTAAATGTAGCATTTGACCCTTTTTGGACTAAAAATGTAATAGATTACTAACCAAGGACTAATGGTGCAAAAGTTACCCCGTTAGGGTAGAAAGCGTAAATTCTGTATAAGTTCAAGGACCAAACAGTAACTCTGATTCATATTCAATTCCATCTCATATTTTACACTTTCTCATTCAATCTCGTGCATATTTACCATTTGTCCAATATGTTTAATCACGTTACGTTTATATTTATATAATGAGTTTCTAAAGAATAACTTAACGTTTAGTTCAACCACTTTCGAGGAAATGATATTTATGGATTCAATAATATAAAAACAAGATAATATTATATATAATATAATTTTTGAACTTTAAGCATTTTAAGCATATCACTCACTCACATCACAAACCAAATCGTTATCCGTTACTCATTTTCACACTCATTGTTCGTATTAAGTCAAAACTATCAAAATCTCAGACTTCACTATTATTCAGGTCGTGTGTTGGAGCCGTTCCCATAATTCACTTGATTTCACATTTCACCTTGCCAGTTACACTCAAGGTGAGTCATAGCCCCACTTTTACTCGTTTAATGACTTTATACTTTTTGGGGGAGATACATGCTCGTTTTACTTACAAATTTTACTCATTTACTTTAAACGTGATACACGATTGATGACACACTCTATTCATTTAGTGAAACATAATACTTGCTTTTACTTATACGATTACTTTAAACTTTTACGAATTACCATGAGTTCAACTACCCATTTGTGTTAGCCGGATCAATAGCCTTGTGCTAGCCGGATTGATAACCAAATACACACTATTTGAGAACTACCCATTTGTGTTAGCCGGATCGATAGCCTTTGTGTTAGCCAGATTGATAGCCAAATGCACATTATTTGAGGACTACTAGAAAGTTGGCAAACTCCTACACAAAGACACCATTACTTATATCATTTTATGATATCACCCACACACACGTTAACGTTTGAATTCATGAGACTTAGGGTAATATATCCAACTGCAATATCACAATTTCAAACATGATTGTAATTCACAGGCAATCACAAACTTGTGTTCCAAACTGATTACTATTACAAACTCTATGATTTTCACTCAACAATTTTGTTGACTTTTAGCATTTTTATCTCAGGTAATTAACGGAGCAGTCAAGGCACGGAGTGGGCATCTAAACTGATGGTTTTTGTGGTGTAAAATAAATTATGTCATTCATTTCAAACTACTACACCCTTTCATGGGATATCACAACACTGAATTTCACTTTTGTATCTCAACTATTATTTGAATGACAATAACTTTCAAAACGCCTCTTTTGAGCCGTTTTCTATTATTATGACTACGATCCGCCCCGTAATACCCCGATTAGTCTTCCGCTGTTAACTCATAATTTAGGGGGTGTTACACAAAGGATGAACTATCGCCAATTCCGATCTGTGTTGTGTTATAGGCTTACTGTACCCATGTTCTCTGAAGGTAGTCTTTGCCTGAGTTGTAATGTGCATCGTATGGACCAATGGGGAGATCACGCGGTCCACTGTTCTAGTAAAGTGGGGGTGAAGTTCAGGCATAATCTGGTGCGTGATATTCTCATTGATATATGTTCCAAGGTTGGGATCATGGTGCGTAAGGAGGCTCCAATGGGGTTCCTTTCGAAGGATGGGAAGGAGCTACGGCCTTCAGATTTGTTATTATTTAATTGGCTACAATGTAAAGATGCATGCTTGGATATGACCAGTATCTTTCCATTTTCTAGTATTGGGGCTAGTTCATGGGCTCCTGTGGTAGCTTTGCAAAATGTTGTGGAAAAGAAAAAGAGAAAGTATGCATCAAAATGTGAGGACAATTGTTACAAGTTCATACCATTTGCTTTTTCTACGTTCAGAGAATTTAATACGGAGGCTCTAAACACACTCTCATGTATTAAGTTTATTGCCATTAGGCACTCAAATAATGCTAAGAGTTGTGTTCTTATCTTTCATAGAGTTAGCTTTTGTATTCAGAAAGTAGTGAGAGCACAACTTGTGTCTAGACTCCCATCCAACTTTATGTAAAATTATTTGCTTTGTTTAATGAAAATCACTTTAATAATTAAAAAAATAATAATAATAATAATAAAATAATAAAAAAAATAATAATAATAATAATAATGTTTCAATAATAATAATAATAAAATCAGGTGTTGCACGTATAATGAAAATAACATTTTTCAAAAAGTTACATTTCATTATCTAAAATAGGTGTAGCCCGTATTATATCCGGCTCTCAAGTCGGTCCATCCTAGCCTGATTTCCAAACAAAGATATATAACTTCAACATGCAGACTCAATCAAACACCAGGATATGTTTCTTTAAAACTAAATACAATTTGGGGCGAGCAGGATACAGGGGCGGACCTATATAGTGGGTTTGGGGTAGCCGCGCCCCTCATGGCTAGCTGAAAAAGATAAGATTTTAGTGTAATTTTTTTTTTTTTAATTTTGACCTTTTTCGAAAGCGCCCTGCAGCCAAAATTCAAATTGCCCCCACTTATAAATCATTCATCTCTAAGTAACAATACTCGATTTATCATTTCGATTCTACTTTTTCCATCCACATTTTGTTGTTATTGTAAAAAAAAAAAAAAAAAAAAAGTTGCTTCCCCACATCTTATTTTCCTAGCTGGATATAAATATAAGACAAATGTATTTTTTTGTTCGTATATATAGTAGACACGGATCATATACAAAATTGAAAATCCCTTGTCAAAAAGATAGATATATTTCCATAAGATTCTCATCATACGAAATGAGATGATGTAATAAGTTAATTAAAACCTAATTTAATGCATGATTGGGTTAGGTGATCCTTGATTGATACTATCGAGGTCAAATCCAACTTGAATTTTAAGATGCATTTCATGCCGTTTTAGACCAAGTGTAATGGCACCTCTGACAGCGCCTCATCCATGCCCCTCCCCCATTACTAACAGGCGCTGAAGCTAAAAAAAAAAAACGTTGGGGCGTTTTTACTACCACTCCCGCACCCTTGCTTCGTTCGAAAAAAAGTAGCCGTTGAACGGCTATATTGCAATTACTTTTTTTTTTTAATTCAATTAACTTTATAAATTTTACCTATAAAACCCACTTCAAACCTTCAATTTTTATACACTTTCTCCTAATTTTTATAAACCATCTCTCTCTTTTTATACAACAATTTTATCAAAATGTATCCCAACCGTCCAACCCGCCCACAAAATTACACCAACCCCGGTTACGTTCGTTCTCGTCGTGTTAAAGAGTTTGGCGAGGGTGCGTTTTCAAACCAAGAACTTCTCGATGTCATCTCGCATTTGTCACCGAACATGTAACCGCAAATGGGGTTTCAAAATTACGGTTACGGTAACCAAAATTACGGGTTCAACGCGTACAACCAACAAAACACCTCTCAACAATGCTCGTCTCAAAACTTCGCGTCTCAACAATTTCAACCGCAACAATTCCCGTCTCAAAACTTCGCGTCTCAACACGAGCCGGTTGACGTCAAAGATTAAGAGAGGGTCCCGGAGACTCCTCCAAGCATTACGAAAGGTAAGAAAACCGCCGCCGCCGAACCGTCTCAACCAAAAAAGCAGTCGATCAAAAAGAAACCCGCGAACGAGCCGAAAGCCCCGATCAAGCGTATGCCTTGGACCGAACACGAGGAAATGTGTTTTGGCACGTGCGTGGATAGAAATTGCCACGGATGCTAACGCCGGTAAGTTTAAATAATTTTTTTTAGTTACTATGTTTATGTTTAAATAATTTTTTTTTTTAGTTATTATGTTTAAATAATTTTTTTTAGTTACTATGTTTATGTTTAAATAAAAAAATTTTGGTTACTATGTTTATGTTTGAATACTTTTTTTTTTATAGTTATTATGTTTATGTAATTTTTTTTACTAACTTTTTTTTTCTTCTATTGTTTAGCGGATTATCAACGGGGACACGTATTTTGGCATCGGGTTCAAGAAGCGTTTTTTACCGCCATGGATGTTGGACCCGATTACCGTACGCAAGACATGATTTCGGGCAAGTGGACCGAAATGAACAATCGGTGTCAATTTTTCAACAGTTGCTACAACCGGAAAAAGAATGCCGTACCGAGCGGTGAGAGTTTATTGGAATGGCCGTACCACGCCACTTGCAAAGAATACAAACAAGCCAAGCTTCATCCATTCCAATTAAAGGAGGTATGGGAGTACATTCACACCCATAAAAAATGGCTAGATCAACCCCCTTTGAAAGTTCGTACAACGAGACCGTTGAAACGGTCCAAAAGTGAATCATCATCCGCTCCCGAACATGATAGCCAATTATCCGATGCCCACACGTTCAACTTAAACGAAGATGTGGAAGAAGACGAAGTTGTCATTCTCGAGAGGCCAAGGCCCCCGGGTAGGCGAAGTGCCAAAGGAAAAGGGGTTTAATCGTCCTCGTCCGCCGCCCCCGACAACAACGCGTTGAGCCAAATTGGGGCTCAACTTGCGAGGATAGGGGATGAGGCGGATCGTCGTCGCGCGCTTAAAGAAAAAAGATACAACAACCTCCAAACGATTATCAAAAGGAAAGATTTGGCGCAATTGCAACGAAGTACCGAGGGGCTAGACCCCGAGGCAAAAGAAATTAACCAACAACTCAACGAAGAAATCTGCCGAAAATATAGTAACGCTTAGTTTTTATTTTTATGTAATATTTAGTTGTCGTTTTTTTTTTAAATTATGTTTGTCGTTTTTTATTTTTAATTATGTAATGTTTTATGTTTTGTTTTAATGAAATTGTCTTTTTTATTAATTATTATTTAGTTTAATTTATTAGTTTTAGAGATTAAAAAAAAAAAAAAAGGTGCCACATGTCATACCATGCCCCCCATCTATCATTACACCACTTTTTCTTCCAAAAAAAATAATAAAAAAAAAAAAAAAAAAAAAAAAAAGTGTCACATGTCATATTATGCCCCATCTACCATTACACCACTTTTCCTTAAAAAAAAAAAAAAAAAAAAAAAAAAAAAAAAAAAAAAAGGTGCCACATGTCATACAATGCCCCATCTACCATTACATCATTTTTCTTTTCAAACCCCATTATTGTCCACACTGACACATGTCACATCATGCCTCATGATACACCATCTACCATTACACATGGTCTTAGAGTAGTAATTAACAAATGCATGAATCCTTCTGTTTTTTGAAATCAAAAGGTGCACAACAAATACCCTCTGAAATGGTATTTCTTACCTATGTGTCACGTCAAGTCAGGTAGAATACCACAATTGCAATAACATGAATGAAACGTCAATTATCTTTAACTTGCATTTATGTCATTCTGTTACTGGAACATTAGAAAACTTAATTTTAGACAAAAATACACCATTGGTCCCTAAACTTTTCAGAAAATATCATCAGGGTCCTAAATTTGGGAAAATCGTCGCCACGAGTCCAAAAATTGGGTTTTTTAGACCGACTGCGTCCCTTGACCCGTTTTCCGTTGGTCAACGCCCCGTTATATCTAATCAAATCCCGGTTAAATGTCTATTTTTCCCATATATAGTCATCCAGGCAAAAGTTAAATATATATCTCATATTTGTCATAGATCTAACCAATCCTAACCATTCATTTTTTTATCCACACAAAAAATATAAACTTTCTCCCTTCCTTTTTTTTTTAAATCAAATATCTCGCAAACCGTTAATCGTTATGAGAAAAAAATCATACCATCGTGACGAGAATTAAATTATCTTTCTATAGATATGCATTATTATATACTTTCGACGAATTTTTTTTTTCAAAATTTTCCTCCCAAAAAAATCATACGTGATTTGAGTTTTAAAAATCATACGTGATTTGAGTTTTACGAATCACATGTGATGTTTATAAATCACATGTGATTTTCAAAAATTATGTGTGATTTTTCTGGGCGAAAATTATTTAAAAAAAGTTCGTCGAAAGTATAGAGAAATACATATATATAGATAGATAATTTAATTCTCGTCGCGATAGTATATATTTTTTGTAGCTTGAAGATTTATCATTTGCAAGATATATTGTTTAAAAAATAAAGGGTGAAAAATAATTTTTTACTAATCTAGATAAAAAAAGAATAGCTAAGATTATTTCTTTTGATCTATGACAAATATCCATCTACCATTTTCTTCATTTCATACAAACCAAAAATCATCCATCTCCCTTAGAGCACTCGGTATGGTTAACGTGCACATGCGTTAAAACTTAACTTTTCCTGCGTTAACCATACCGAGTGGCTGCGTTAATCCCTTAACGCCACGTTAAGGTGAGCTCCAATAAAAAAAATAATAATAATCATTTCTACCCCGTATGTAGACGTTGTGTTTAAAAAAAAAATCAAAACACCCCCTTGGTTCTTAAGCCGGATAACCAAATTCAAATTCAAAATTCAAAATTCAACTACAAGGGGGATAATTTAATTTTAAATTCAAATTTGAGGGTGCCTGTATATATAACACTACCAGAGTTGTCTATCACACACACAACTCATACATAACTCACACACAGATTCTCAACAATGTCACGCAAAGATTTCTCACAACAATTCCCGACTCACCGTGACTTCTCCTAACAATTCCCAACTCACCGTGACTTCTCCCAACAATTCCCAGAACAACACGACTTTACCCAGCAATTTCCAAATGAACTAGTGAACACTCTACCGGAAGATATCTTTTCGGTGTTCACACCGGAAAATAAACCGGCCAACAATCCACCGGTTGTGGAACAACAACCAAATCCGTTTGGACTGAGTGAGGATGAACTCCGACTTCTGGAGCAAGATGAGGAAGTGAGGAGAGAAACAGAACAATACGAACTAGAAGAGGAAGCTGCTCGTATGGAGCACGAGAGAAACTGATTTGATATTATCGAAAGAAAGTATTATGATGGGGAGTTTAGGTCCTCTTCGAGTGAAGAAGGTTAGGTTTCAGATGATTCCTTTTCTTAATTTGTAGTTTTAGTTTCTATTAATCATACTATGTATTGTGTTTTAACTTTAATGTTTAATGTAATTTGTGTTTTGACTTTAATGATTAATGTAATTTATGTTTTAAATGTTATGTTAGTTATTAAATGAAGTATTAATTATAGTTTAGGGGTTGATTTTGAAAATAGTTGAGTTAAAGGTGAGTTATGATAACAAATATTTTTTTTTTAGTTAAAGGTGAAAAGTATTTGATTTCAAGTGATATGTATTTGTCAAGTCTACTTGGGAGACGAAAGGAAGTTGATACTCTTCCTCATTTTTCATTAGGTTGTGTGTAATGGGGCGTGATTTGCCCCTTTTTTGCCCATTTAGCGCCCAATTCGCGCCCCCCCCCCCCCTTACATAGGGGCGCCAATTGGGAAAAAAAACGAAGGGGCGTGATTTGTTCTGCGCCTTGCCCATTGTACATTTCAAGAAAAATTGGAACGTTTAACTATCAAACGGATAGTTTTCAAATAAATAAAAAAAACGCTCCCATTTTTTTTTTTTAAATACCAACGTTTTTTTTTTTTTTTCATTTTTCACAACTCAAACACACCTTTAAACAACTCAAACACTACAACTCAAACACTTTTATAAAAATTATGGATTCTCCAAGCTCTTCATTCCTTCTTGAGTCTAGTTCCGACGACGAGATCTCGGACATGGAACAAGAAGCGGTTTCTATTGCGTCGATCGCGTTGACTAAATTGAGAGCTAAAAGAAGGGACACACCGATCCAACGAAGAGCTAGAGTTGAACGTGACCGTTTCGAAGCCAACAAACGGTTGATGAGAGATTACTTTGACCCGAACCCAAGGTATCCCGAGGAAATATTTAGGCGACGTTTTAGAATGAGCAAACGGTTGTTTTTGCGTATTGCACACGATTTGGAAGAGCGGTTTCCATATTTCCGACAAAGAAACGACGCCATCGGGGATTTGGGGTTCACGTCAATTCAAAAGTGTACTTCGGCTTTGCGTGTGCTTGCTTACGGGTTCACTACCGACATCAATGACGACTATTTGAAAATGGGAGAAAAAACTTCTCGGGACACACTCGAAAATTTCACAATAGGTACAACATTTTTCTAATCGTTTTTTTTTTTTTTTTTTTTTTTTTTTTTTTTTTTTTTTTTTTGTAGGAATAAAAGATTTGTACGAGGAAAGGTATTTAAGGAAACCGACGAGTAGTGACTTGATGCGTTTGTATGGTGTTCATCAAGAAGTTCATGGACTACCGGGTATGTTGGGTAGTATCGATTGCATGCATTGGGAGTGGGAGAACTGTCCAACCGCGTGGCGAGGTCAACACCATCGGGGTGACCATAAAAATCCAACATTAATTCTTCAAGCCGTTGCATCCTACGACCTATGGATATGGAATGCTTATTTTGGTGTACCCGGGTCCAACAACGATATCAACGTTTTAGAACAGTCACCCGTTATTGAAGACTTCATCGCTGCAAAAAATCCAACTCTCGGGTTTTATGCTAACGACAACTACCATCCACATGGATGTTATTTGGGCGATGGGATTTATCCTGAGTATTCGTTTCTAGTTAAGACGTTTACAGACCCATCGGACCAAAAAAGAATCAACTTTAAACAAGTTCAAGAATCGGCAAGAAAGGATATCGAGAGGACGTTCGGGGTTCTTAAGAAAAGGTTTCATTTTGTGAGAAATCCTTGTCGTCTATGGACAAAGGATAAGATTAAAGATACGATGCGATGTTGTCTTATTTTACACAACATGATTTTGGAGGATGACGGGAACGCGTATTGTCAAGATTATCAGCCGGAAGAAATTGGTTTACCAATGCCGGCATTATCGCAAGACGAAGCTATTGAAAACTCCATTCAAATGCGAAGTCACGTGAACCATTACGCGCTCATGCAAGATTTGATCGAGGAAGCGTGGACCAATCGGAATGTGATAAACAACAACGACGACGAGTAGTTTTTAATTTTAGTGTTTGTTTGAATAAAATTTAATGTAATTTTTTTTTAATTAATAAAATGATGTTGTATTTTTTTTTATTAATAAAATGATGTTTTAATTTAGAATGTATTAATTGGTTGAATTTAAAAAAAAAAAAAAAAAAAAAAAGGGGACACGTGTCAAAATTTGCCCCACCCATCATTACACACCTAAACAATTCAAGCCCTTTGCTGACTGGGCTGACACGTGTCAAATTTTGCCCTATGTACACCATTTACCATTACACATAGCCGTATTCATATTTTATGTGCTGGGACATAAATATTGTACCTATTATGATATTAATGGCCAAAGTCTTCCTACTTCTCAATTGTTCCAATCAGATCAGAAAAATGATAAAGAAATCATAAGTCAGTGGATCTGAATTGAATCATGACTATATGAGTTACGATTCGGAATGCTGTTACATCTCAATCTCAATGGAGATAAACATCCCTCATCTCCCCCCATATTACTCGTATCTTCGACGACCACCACAACACTGCCACCGCCGACAATGATGTCCGATCGATCTATCGCTCCAACCGGTACTCGATCCCAAACAACCAGCATCCACCCTCACATCCCCAAACACAACCGACCAAACCCTAACCCTAACATCACGGTGGGATTGTGTCTGGTATATTCCGGCGGCATTCATTTTCCAACCAAGATTCCGTTCTATTTGAAGACTCCGGCGACGTCTGTTGGTTTAAACGAAAATTAAGGTAACCCTATTTTTTCTATTTTTTTTTACATATTTTATATTGAGATGTCTTATCGCCGGAAATATGATCATACCTCAACATTTTATATTTTCTTGCTAAGTTTATATAAGAAAATGAAATGATGAATGTTTACTTTGGGGGTGTTTGGGATTGGTTATTGGAAAGTGATGATTTGGATAAGAATAAGCAAACCTGCTTGGTAAGTGCTTATTTTATTGTAAATTATGCACATAAGCAGTTTTGCTAGCACTTGGAGTTGCTTAACTGGTTAAGTATAAGCAGATAAGCACTTAAAAAAGCTAATCCAAATACCCTCTTAGTCGGATTGATGTTTCACTTCTATTTTGTACGCGGATACACTTAGACGGAATAATTTGGAGGTGTTTAGGCTTATGCTTATCGAGATAGTCACGGTTAGCTGAAATAATTTGGAGGTGTTGAGTTCACTCTTAAGAATATGGATGAAACACCACTTCAATTGCCTACCTATCTTTTCTTAATTACTCACACTGTCCCGGATACACGGCCAATTGCTCACACTGTCCCGGATACACGGCCAATTTATAGGTTAATCCCAAAGTCTGTATTATCATATAGGTTAATCCCAAAGTCTGTATTATCATATAACCGGGTTCGAGGTGATATCAGCTAGAGCCTTGAGGTGATATCAATTTATAGGTTAATCCCAAAGTCTGTATTATCATATAACCGGGTTCTTAATTGCTCACACTGTCCCGAATAAACGGCCAATTGCTCACACTGTCCCGGATACAGGGCCAATTGCTCACACTGTTCCGGATACAGGGCCACTATTTATCCTTAAGTATCAATTGTTTTAATTTTAGTTTGCAGTTTTGTGTTTGTTTGTACTATTGCCGTATGTGTTACTATCATGTATCTCTGTTATTAGCGGATATGGTGATGATTAATGTGATTGGATTGTTTTTTTATATAACATACTCTATTGTTAATTCTTGATAAATGATTCAACACCAGATTAAAGCTGTGATGTTAGCGATACGTAATTATTTATACTTGATATGCTCGCGATTCAACTAATTTTTTAGTAGCACTGATGACTTGTTATAAATGAAATCTAGAACCTTATTTTTTCTATTCACCATTCTGTTGAACTTTGCAATGCTTCCTTTCTTCTCTTGAATGACCTAGAGTCTGTAGTCCACTCATTAATTTCATCCCAAAGTCGTTCAGAGGCATGACTTTCGCTTTGCAAAGATGTTTCCGGGATTAGTTCTTTATCTCACCGGCAAAAACGTGAGCTATTTGTGACCTTACTGAGAACCAACTCCAAGAAGAGGGATATAGCAGCTCAACTTGTGCAGATAATTTTTGAGAAACAGCCCAGAAAAGTAGGGTCTATTCTAGCTAAGAAATGCAACATGCTGGAGGATTTCTTTAGAGGTAATTTGCTAAATTTTGACTTAATTTTTTCTGTAGTTTCAAGATTGGTTCTTCAGAGGTCGTCACCATCTTTACTTGCTTTTCAGGCCTGATAAATATTTATATTTACCATCATTATTTGCTTGTGGCTTAATTTTGTGGCTGAATTTATATCTTGTGGTTTATGCAAATTAACATCATTATATTCTGCCTTTATGTTATAAACTTATAATTTAGAATGCAAATGCCTGGTACAGGTTGTCATGTTGGAAATACTTTGGTGCGAACTTCTGTTCTTTCTTTAGTGGATGCCTACTGGCTGTTTGATTTGGAACATGATGGAAATAATAGACATTATGGAAATCCATTATAAATATGAGATCTTTCCTGTGATAATTAGCAGAGTGTTTATCTCATAAGCTCTTAATCATTATATATCTTAATCATGAGCTCTTAATCATAAGCTCTTAATCATGATATATCTTAATCATGATTTTGTGTCAGTTTTGATTGCGGTTTGACTGTGTAACTAACATTGCTTTTTATTGTGTTTTGCAGAAGCGATTATCTGAATTTTATTTCTAGAACAAAACGGATGTTGATATAATTAATGCCTAAACATGTTATTAATATTTTTCGCTATCTCTACGTTTTGATAATCACAAAATGTAAAATCATTAATCGGAAAACTATGACGTAAACAAGTATTTAGTTGTAAATATCTATTTCTACAACTCAAATCACTTAAGGTATGAATGAACTAATGCTTAATGCATTATATGATCAAAGGAACATTTTCTTAATAACTAGATTTTTTATAAAACATCAAAAACATTTTATATATTTTTGAAAAACATTTTTGGTATTAAATAAAAATGTTTAATCTTTTATAAAAATCTGAATTCAAATTTTTAACCAAAATCAGTTAAAATGTTCCAGAAAAACCTTCCCCACAAAAGGACAAATCTGGGCAACGGACACCATGGGCGGCCCCCTTAATTTTACTAGGCGGCCCCCTTAAAATTAAGGGGACCGCCCCCCTATTTAAGGGGGCCGGCCACGCTCCAGTAGGCCTCCAGCTGTCCAGTTTTTCTCCTATAAATACCAGCCTTCTCCTGGATTTTTACTCACCTTTTGCACACTAAAACTTTCTGTTTTAAAACCTTTCTAAACATTGTAAATCCTTTGATCATATTTTCTTAAGCATTGGTTTCTAAGTGATCCAAGCTTCCAACACCAAAAGTGCAAAAGAAGAACTCTACTTCAACTAGTGAAGAAGTGTTATTACTTACCTCATTCAGTTGTGCTGTTGTGTAAAGTGTTGTATAGTTGTGATAAGTAGATCCTAGTGTAAGTAACTAGTTGTGTTGTAAAGAAGTAGTGTAGAAGTAGTTGTGAAGTAGTTGTGGATAAGTAGTCGTGAAGAAGTCGTGAAGTAGTCGTGAAGAAGTCGTGAAGAAGTCGTGAAGTAGTCGTGAAGTAGTCGTGAAGAAGTCGTGAAGAAGTCGTGAAGTAGTCGTGAAGTAGTCGTGAAGAAGTCGTGAAGAAGTCGTGAAGCCGTTGTGAAGAAGTCGTGATTAAGTCGTGTAGAAGTTGTGTATAAGTTTTGAGATTGGTTCTAGCTACGATTAGAACTCGACATCTAGCTTTGTGTCGTTAAGCCGGTGTAAGCTAAAGTTGTGTAAGGTTTCTCCGCCATAAGGGAGTTTGTTGACATAGTGAAGAAAACTCTCGAGTAGGTGACTCGAGGAGTGGAGTAGGGCAAGGAAGGTGTCCTTTTAGCAGAACCACTATAAATCTTCGTGTTGTGGTTTGATCTTTCTATCTCTCTCTTTCATTTCATTATATTTACCTTACTTGCATTACTTATTTATATTTATTTATATATGTTCATATTGATCAAGAGTTGAATTCACATAAGATAGAATCGAAGTTTTTAAAAAATAAACAAAAGTTTTCATAAATTAAAAAGGACGTAAAAGTATTCATCCCCCTTCTAGTTTTCCACAATTGGTATCAAGAGCCAGGTCAAACAAGATTTTTAAAATAAACTGTATTTTAAACTTGAAACGTCTATGGAATCTGAAAAATATTTAGAAGGGCAATCTATGCAAAGACCACCACTATTTGAAAGTGATGGATTTTTATATTGGAAAAATCGATTCGAAACTTATGTGAAATCAAAAGATCTAGATCTTTGGCATGTTATTACTAATGGTGATTTTTAAACCTATTCAACATAATCTTGAAACTAAAAAGGATGAAATTGTACCTTTTGAAAAACAAAGTGATGATTTAAAAAGAAAACTTTCTAAAAATAATGAGGCTAAAATGGTTATTTATAATGCGTTACCACGTAAAGAATACGAAAGAATCTTTATGTGCGAAACATCAAAAGAAATTTGGAATTCTTTACTAATAACTCACCAAGGTAATAGTCAAGTCAAAGATAATAAAATAGATCTTCTTGTTCAACAACATGAACAATTCACGATTCCGGAAGAGGAATCAATTGATAATGCATTTGCTAGGTTTAACACAATCATCACAAGTTTAAAGGCACTTGATGAGAGTTTTTCTAGTAAGAATTTTGTCAGGAAATTTCTTAGGGCTCTTCATCCAAAATGGCGAGCTAAAGTTACGGCGATTGAAGAATCGAAGAACTTGTCAACTCTTCAACTTGACGAGTTGATTGGCAACTTGAAAGTCTACGAAGCAATAATCAAGAAAGACTTCGAGATGGTCAAAGGAAAGAAAGAGCAAAAGCAAGTCAATCGCGTTGAAAGCTAGAAAAGCATCAAGTGACGAGGATAGCTCAACCTCCGATAGTGATGATGAAGAATATGCCATGGCCGTAAGAGACTTCAAGAAGTTTTTCAAAAGACGAGGAAGATTCGTTAGACAACCACATGACGAAAGGAAAACACTCCAAAGAAACAAAGACGACAAAGGTAGCAAGAGCGAGAGGAAGTGCTTCAAATGCGGTGATCCAAATCATCTCATTGAAAGATGTCCTATGATGTCAAAGGAGCAAAACCAAAAGGCGTTCATTGGAGGAGCATGGAGTGACAGTGAAGAAGACGAGAAAGAAACCACAAAAGTAGGAGAAGTGTCTTATGGCTAAGACATCAAGTGAGGTACGTTCCGAAACTGAATACTTTAGTGATGAAAATTTATCATTAGATGAAAAAGACCTAGATAACGAATATAATAGGTTATGTATATTAGGTCAAAAAGTAATGACTAAAAATAAATCACTAAAACACATAAATAACCAATTAGAAAAAGAAATACTATAATTAAAAATTAAACTACATAACTTAGAAAAAGGCAAAGAAGTCCTTGAATGTAAAACATGTCAAGAAATTAAAAATGAAAACGAAATACTTAAGGAAGAAATTTTTAGACTTAACAAATTTGAAAATAGTAGTAATTCACTTAGAGATATAATAAGCATTCAAAGAATATCAGGAGATAAAACCGGATTAGGATTTAACTCAACTAAGGCTACAACTAGTGAAACTAAAAATGTAAAGTTTGAAAGTGAAACTAGTAATAAAAAATTATTAGAGTCAAAGCCTAAATATATACTTATAAAAGATAGAAAAATACCTATAGCCAATAATGAGGAAATAAAAGATTTCTACAAACCATCTTTAAAAACCGAAGTAGAAAACTCTAAACCAAAGCTTAGGTCAAAAACTCCTCCTCCTAGAAGACCACCTAGTCCTCACCCTCGGCCTAAAATACCTCAACCTAAAAGAAACCAAAATAGACCAAACCGTCATAATAATCGTTACCCAATGTGGAATTACCCGAATCCACCAAGCTTTAATCCTTGGGAATACTTCCACCATACATGCATCCTAGTCAACTACAACCCATTTTTGGTTCAAACAACTTTGGATCAATGAGACAATGGGGACCAAGTGGCTAAATTGCTATTTCATTGGATTATTGGCATCTCTTCCTTGATTGACTTCTACAAGTCAAACATAAACGCTTTGAAGCGCTTGAAGACCACATGTTGAAGACTAAAAGGTACGCCCCTCTTTCATGCTCATCATTATGTGCATAGATTAATGAACTAGCCAATTGCATGCCCCCATAAGTTTTTAATGCCTAGTTTAGTCAGTACTTGTATGGTAGTTAGTAGATAATCTCCTATACATATACATAATATAAATATATAATAATATATATATATATATATATATATATATATCCTCACATAACCTAGATACGTCATTTGTTGACTATCTAGAACTAAAAGAAATTGTTCGTCCTCGAACCTTTTCTTCCCCCTTTGCCTCTTTTGAACTTTAACGTTCAACACGAAAATCTTCCGTGTCCACTATCACATAACTCATGGTGATGAAGAGAAGTGAGTTAAGTGGATTAACGTAGAAGTAGCACTTCGACCGTCGCGTCAAGAAAACTATGGATGAAACAAACTCCCGTCGCCGTCAGCACCTATCTCCGTCATTACCTCATCATTTCTCAACTCCATTCAACATCCCACGTTTACACACAATATATATATATATATATATATATATATATATATATATATATATATATATATATATATATATATATATATATATATATATATATATATATATAATATATATGCACTTTTACTCTCACTCCCTAAAACCTTTGTCGACTTGACATCTTGATCATTTTATCCAAAATTCTCAAGAAATGTTTTCTTAACGAAATGTTAATAAAATGTCAAGTATTCCTTCCTCGTGCCATTAAAACCCAACGTATTTTTGATATATAATAAATTATATTATATATATATATATATATATATATATATATATATATATATATATATATATATATATATATATATATATATAATATATATATATATATATATATATACATAAAATTATTTTGCTATCAGAAACTAAACCCGAACTAATTCCAAGTTTGGTAGGCGGCCCCCTTAATGTTTAAGGGGACCGGCTAGTAAACGGGGGCGGCCCCCTTAATAATTAAGGGGACCGGCCTACTGTAGCTTCCAAAAACGTTTTTCTTCCAATTTCATTTGCCAAACACACCCATACTTGCTGCTGCTGTGAACGAACCAAAACCCAAAACCATTCACCAAATCATCATTCCCGACTAATTTCACAAGGGGCAAACACCTATATTTAGATTAGCAACACATTTTGTAAGTTTTCTAATTCACATTTCATCTAATTCCATTCAATTTTGAGTCTAATCATAATTAGGTCTTTTACTTAATTTTCTTTTAATCCAAATTTTGTTAAAATTAAGTCTAGAAATCTTATAACCAAATGCTCCCCATAGGATTAGCATGCTTAATCAACCTAGAAACTAAGTAATTAAACACCATTATGTCAAAGCATTGATAAACTAATCACTTCTTTTCAAAACTAATCACATTGTTGAATTATGCCATAAACACTTGTTTAAAACTAATCACATTGGTTTATTACAACTCACTAATCTTAAAAATATATTTTTCGAATCATAAAAAATGTTTTTGTTAAATATAAGAGAATGTTTGGATTAGGAGCTAGAATCATCAAAATTTGATCATAATTAAGTTCACAACTACTTGTCAAGTTTATAAACACGCAATTAGTTGTTTTAAGTCATCAAGATACATAATTCATATGTATATTGAAATTTTACTAGTTATTTTCATATTTAAAGGAGCATTTGGCACAACATTTTGAAAGAAATTTTTGAGTCAAAATCTAAGTTACTTAACATGAACACTCGTAAGAAATAGCTAGATATACAATCCAATGTTTGTCTAGCCACATTTCAAAGTAGCTTATGACGTATAAAAGAACGTTCGGATGTTTTTTATTTCTTATCATAATGTCCCTATAACTATTCTTTAACATCATAAAATACATTTTAAGCGAGTTAAAAATTAAAACTAAGGAACATTGTAAACTACTTCTTAGGATTTAAGTTTTAGAGTCGAAGTATGTTTACGTTCCACATAAGTAGCATATATAATATATGCATGTCATTTTCTTATTTTTCTTTGTTTGTTGCTTTCTTGTATAGGTGAAAATGCCCAAAACTACAGTCGGTGATGTCTCAAAAACAAAAGAATACATTCCTAAAGTCTTTGCCACTCCAGGCATTTCTCCCGCTGTTGCTTGTTTCTATCGTCCCATTGAAGATAGAAACATTCATGAAGGGAGAGTTGTCTATCCATCGTTCTATGAATCCGACTATATCGAATGAATGTTCTCCAACGTTAGTCTTGATTGTCTCTACAAAATCAATGAGCTTATTATTCCCTGCTTTGTTCTTGACTTCTATAGCCAAGTGACGGTGCAAACCGATCCCAATGGCTGTATCCTCATATCCTTTATGATTCAACACGAATTCATTACTCTTACTCTCGCTCAATTCGGTCAAATTCTAAGAATTCCCTACTCCGGTCAAGCTGTCTTCTCTAATGAGTGGGATCTCTCATCTCTTGAGCAATATCGACCTCAACAGGGTCCTTACTACTCTGAGATTCCATCATCCGAAGAAATTCGTCAATATCTTGGGCTAGCTCGTGGTACAACTAGCCGGAGAATCAAGTCAAAAGATGTTGACATCCATGCTAACCAAATCCTCCTCAAGGAGTTACGCCCCGACATGAAGCGTTGGGAAGAACTCATTCGTGAGAATGCGTTCGGTACCGGTGGTCACCGTGATCATGTCACGGCGAGCATAGCTCATATGTTGTATTGTATTATCGCTGAACAGCCGTGCAATTTGGCATATCTCTTTGTCTTCCGCATCATGTCCGCCAAAAACACTCATAATGCAAATCTTCCGTATGGCATGTTTCTCACTCGCCTCTACAATCATGTCATGATGCATTATCCACATCTTCGGAGTCCAATTTATGAGTCTGTTCAACCGGTCCTTAATCCACTTGTTCGTGTCCGTGAACGTCGCCCCCGAAGCGACAAGGGAAAATCTCGTAATTCTGTCTCACTTCCACCTCGTGGTTCCACGTCACATCAAGGAGACGATGATGATGATGATGAGGAGGAGGAGGGCACAACACGTGCTAGTACCCCATCACCTAGAACCTTCGTTGAAAATCTTCCGGATCTTGATTACATTGAGTATCAAGTTCCTTCTCGTTCCGAACGAACAGAAGAACTACTGTTTGAAAGACAAACCGAACTACTCAACACCACACAGCAGATGCACCAAGAAGTACGAGGCGGTTTCAAGTCTATTGGAAAGATACTTGGAAGGATGTTTGGAAAGAAGAAGAAATAGACATGTTTGATGAGTGTTTAGTTGATTTTTATTGATGTTATGATTAGACATTTATATGTAGTATTATTATCTTAACATTTGTTTGCTATGACTTTTATTATGTTAGATGATAAACTTATTAGAACTAAGCTACTAGTTTATTTGAAATTATATGCCTATGCTTCTAATATGATTTTTTTTTCTTTGTCTTAATATGTATATTATTTGTTTAATATGCTATTGATAATATTTAATCATTCTTGATGTACATGATCCAAATGGAACTTGCTGCAAATACACCCTAAAAATGACCTTTTTCTGGAAATTTTTCAAATTTGGTCGCCTGGGAAAACACCAGATGGGCGGCCCCCTTAATTTCCTAGGCGGTCCCCTTAATTTTAAGGGGGCCGCCCAACAATTAAGGGGACTGATGAAGCGAAAAGTGTACCGCTTTTAAGGGGTCATTTAAGCCCGAAATCGTATTTATTTGATCAAATATTGCCCTAAATCGTTCCTTTTGTCATTTTAGGTACTTTTGAGGAGAAATCTGGAAAAGGAGGCATTTTGGACGTTTTTGGAGCATAAAAGTGAAGAAAACGGCAAAGTCTCAAGAATCGGCTAAAAGTTACTCTTGACGGCGTCAGACTTAACTCTGGACGGCGTCATGCCTTGGCAAGAAAAGTGGGATGTGAAATTTACTCATGACGGGCCAGTGAGTTAGCATGTGAATTCTGACGGCGTCACGCTTTAACTAAATCAAGGGCGTCACGGCTTAATTCATAAGGGGACGGCGTCACGTTCAAGAGGTGAGGGCGTCAAGCCTTGATAGGCCAGAACGGATTTTGGAGAATTAAAGAGGGACGGCGTCAAGATGGTCATCCGAGAACCCTAAAAGCGGCGATGTGACGGCGTCACAATCCATAAGGTGACGCCGTCAGATGCAAAAGTCTATATATAGTTTTCTAATTTTTTGTCATTAAGGGAGAGCTTAGTGTGTGGAATTTTGGGATAAAACCCTAAGACGATTTTAGCTACTTTTTCAGGGCTTTTAGCCTTGAGATCTTCCATGTTTCATTGAAAGATAAGTTATCAATTAATCATTCAATATGTCTATGTGTTGTTTGATTCTATCTTATGCTTGTCTTTTGTTTAACATGTTAGGCTAATTTTATCTTGTGTTTGCTTAGATCTAATGAAACCTAGCTATTGATTATTGGTTGTTAGTGTGTTGTTAGTTGTATTGGATGATTGTTTATCTATGTTAGGCTTAAGAAAACTGGCTAACTTCCTATTCGGTAACTTGCTTGAACGTCTTAAGAAACATGAACCAAACGCGTACTAAAGGTTTTTATGGTTGTATTTAATGCACAAGCGAATTCTAGTGATCCCATGTTAGGAGCTTCCTAGCCGGCTCGACATAGGAGTGAAGTAGGAGCTTGTAGAGTTTGGGGAAGTAAGTACGCCACCCCACGAATGGTATTAAGGAATACACCCGTCATCCACGCAACTAATACACACCAATTAACCGGTAAAAGATAGTTAGGGAGTAAGGAAATCTAAGTAAACACATTTCTCTACACATAAGTTTCTCACCACTTTTCATTTTTGTTATTTTATTTTATTTGCATTTGTAGTAATTTGGGTTAGTTGACTAGCAACTAATTTCGCCCACTCCTTCAAAACCGAGATTTTACTTGCTTTCATAAAAATTATAAAAACATAAAAAGAATCTTCCTCAATCCTTAGACCTAATTAGAGTAGCCTTTCATACCTAACGAACACTATTCCCTGTGGAGAACGATCAATCCCCCGTACTTACCACTACACTATACTACATCGGTCAGGTACACTGCCTGGTGGGGTTGTAAGCCTCTTGAGATCCCTCGAGAGGTAAAACCTGTTGTAAGGTTACAAAACCACGCATCAAGTTTTTGGCGCCGCTGCCGGGGAATAGTTATTGTTTAGGTTGAATTTTTATTTCTATTAGGTCTACTCACTAGATTCCTTTCTAGTGAGATTTTTATTTTATTTTTCTAGGTTTTCTTTAGTCTATCTATTTTCTTCGTGTCTTTGTTCGTAACCATACCATCCGACATCATGGAAGATGGTAATATCCTTAACCCACACAACCCACCACCACAACAACCACCACCACCTCCTAGAGCCCGTACTTTAGGAGAGTATTCCCGTCCTAGCCACCATGGCTATCGAAACACCATTGAGCTCACTCAAGGAGCCAATATCACACCCTTGCGATCCGACACCATCCGGTTGGTGCAAAGCGGATGCGCATTCCATGGACTTCGTTCTGAAGATCCTAATCAACATCTCAAGGACTTTCTTAAAATCGTTGATTCTATAGACCTTGATGTTGCCACTCGAGAGACGACCCGATTGCGTCTCTTCCAATTCTCTCTGCGGGACCAAGCTAGTCAGTGGCTAGAACGTCAACCCGCAGGATCCATCACCTCTTGGGATGATCTCACCACTCGTTTCCTTGCTCAGTTTTTCCCACCGGGAAGAACTACCAAGCTAAGGAATGATATCTTGATGTTCCAACAACGTCAAGGCGAAACTCTCTACGAGGCATGGACTCGATTCAAGGACTTACTCCAAAAAGTCCCTCACCATGGCATAGAACTTTGGCTCCAAGTCCAAATCTTCTATGACCATATCAATCTCTCCACAAGGCAAACCATTGACCAATCGGCCGGTGGCAAGCTACGTGATCTAAGTGCGGAACAATCATGGGCTCTCCTAGAGGATCTTGCTCTTTATGACAACGAAATTTGGAGTGATCCCCGTGATTTGAATAAAACGGTCAAGGCAATATCTTTGCCTTCGAACAATTCAAGCACTTCTGACCGTAGGATCATAGAACTTGAAGACCAAGTCAAGTTTCTAATGAAATCCTACGAGGCTCCTAAACCTTCAAGCCAAGTGAACAAAATCACTTCTTCATGTGAATTATGTAGTGGTCCCCACGACACTCGTGATTGCATGGAACTCCCCGAACAAGCTTTTGTGGACTACGCATCCTCGCGTACCGACGGAGCGGGAGACAAGTGGTACACTTTCAAACCCGAGCCAAACCATTACGGTGATGCGTGGGTTTTGCAACCTTACAACAGGTTTTACCTCTCGAGGGATCTCAAGAGGCTTACAACCCCACCAGGCAGTGTACCTGACCGATGTAGTATAGTGTAGTGGTAAGTACGGGGGATTGATCGTTCTCCACAGGGAATAGTGTTCGTTAGGTGTGAAAGGCTACTCTAATTAGGTCTAAGGGTTGAGGAAGATTCTTTTTATGTTTTTATAATTTTTATAAAAGCAAGTAAAATCTCGGGTTTTGAAGGAGTGGGCGGAATTAGTTGCTAGTCAACTAACCCAAATTACTACAAATGCAAATAAAATAAAATAAATGAAAATAAAATGAAAAGTGGTGAGAAACTTATGTGTAGAGAAATGTGTTTACTTAGATTTCCTTACTCCCTAACTATCTTTTACCGGTTAATTAGTGTGTATTAGTCGCGTGGATGACGGGTGTATTCCTTAATACCATTCGTGGGGTGGCGTACTTACTTCCCCAAACTCTACAAGCTCCTACTTCACTCCTATGTCGAGCCGGCTAGGAAGCTCCTAACATGGGATCACTAGAATTCGCTTGTGCATTAAATACAACCATAAAAACCTTTAGTACGCGTTTGGTTCATGTTTCTTAAGACGTTCAAGCAAGTTACCGAATAGGAAGTTAGCCAGTTTTCTTAAGCCTAACATAGATAAACAATCATCCAATACAACTAACAACACACTAACAACCAATAATCAATAGCTAGGTTTCATTAGATCTAAGCAAACACAAGATAAAATTAGCCTAACATGTTAAACAAAAGACAAGCATAAGATAGAATCAAACAACACATAGACATATTGAATGATTAATTGATAACTTATCTTTCAATGAAACATGGAAGATCTCAGGGCAAAAAGCCCTGAAAAAGTAGCTAAAATCGTCTTAGGGTTTTATCCCAAAATTCCACACACTAAGCTCTCCCTTAATGACAAAAAATTAGAAAACTATATATAGACTTTGACATCTGACGGCGTCACCTTATGCATTGTGACGCCGTCACCTCGCCGCTTTTAGGGTTCCCGGATGACCATCTTGACGCCGTCCCTCTTTAGCTCCTCAAAAATCCATTCTGGCTTATCAAGGCTTGACGCCGTCGGACCTATAACGTGACGCCGTCCCCTTATGATTTAAGCCGTGACGCCCTTGATTTAGTTAAAGCGTGACGCCGTCAGAATTCTCATGCAAACTCACTGGCCCGTCATGAGTAAATTTCACATCCAACTTTTCTTGCCAAGGCATGACGCCGTCTGGAGTTAATGTTGACGCCGTCAAAGGTGACTTTCAGCACAATTTTGAGACTTTGCCGTTTTCTTCACTTTTATGCTCCAAAAACGTCCAAAATGCCTCCTTTTCCAGATTTCTCCTCAAAAGTACCTAAAATGACAAAAGGAACGATTTAGGGCAATATTTGATCAAATAAATACGATTTCGGGCTTAAATGACCCCTTAAAAGCGGTACACTTTTCGCCTCATCAAATACCCTTACACTTGAGATTTGCTTGTCCTCAAGCAAATGCGCTTTTATTCTAATCAAAATACAAGTTAGGGGTCATTTAATGCAAACATAAAAGTAATTACAACAAATAATCGTTCCACTTCAATCATAATAAGCACGGAGATTATATACTAGCACCTCACAAGTAGTGTTTAGATACTCACATCTCTCAAGTGTCATCAAAATAAATCTCATAAATGAAAACGGAAAATATCTCTCACTACCTGTCATAGCAAATAGATTACCATAGGCTTGGGAAAGGATCGAAAACCTCCTCCACTAGGCGTAAGCACCTAAGATAAACTATCAAAGAGGGCTTTTAAATGGGTTATAACGTTAGGTGTAGGGAAAAGGAAAACACGGTTTGGTTGGATAAAGGATATTTTACTGGTGGCGAGTTAAAAATCTTGATCAATTACATGTACTATACAACGTTGCTAAGCCAAGACTAGACTCGATCTTAAGCTAATGAAAGAAAATAACAAAACAAAAACATAAAATAAACATAAAATGAAACGGGATGGTAGTCCGTATGTTTTTTTCTATTTTTTTTTTTTTTTTTTTTTTCATTTTTTTGTATTTTTCTTGATTTTTTTTTTTTTTTTTTTTTTTTTTTTTTTTTTTTTTTTTTTTTTTTTTTTTTACATACACTTTTACCCTACCATCCAAAATAATACATCATAGGGGCGTTGCATCCCCTTACACTTGAACTTTTACATAACTTTACAAATACTAATCTAATGACTCGAATTAAGATAATTGAAAAACTTGGAGTACTTTTAAAACATTTAGCACATATGGGGGTAATAAATGATGTTCTTCCCCATTACTCCATTACACTAGTACTTTACCCATGAGTCCCAATCGTCCCAAAACAATATGTACAAGGATATGACTCGACTTAGCAACCATGTAATCAACTAGATAATTAACTTGGGTTTAAACAAATGTTGTAACAATAATGCACTAAAAATGAGTGCATACAAGGTAGGCTAAGGCGATTTGGGTGTACATTTTAGTGGGGTGTAACAAATTCTTCCTTTAAGTAAAATGCTTAAAGGTCGAAACGAAAAGATAGGCTCTGAGGGGTGTACTAGGGGTATCGTGTACTAAAAATGAGTACAACGCAAAGGGTGTGGGAGAATTACTTGACCAATGTAGCCAAAGTAATTATAACAAAAACACAGGTGTAAAACAATGGGTTAATCCTAATGCCTCTTATCATGTAGTAAATCTAACTACACGAATGTAGTCTCACTTGTGGCCTCGGAATGGTCCTAACGCAAGTTCTAGAATCTAAGTGCTACCGGTACACACATCATAGCAAAATGCTTTTCCTACCAATTCTAGGGGCGAACCTCACATATTTGGGGGTGGAAAATTTTTTAGTGGTACGGTTTTTGTGCTAGTCATATAACTCCTATCCGTGAGACGCTCATTAAGATCAAAGTTTCACTCCTATATGTTGTAAAAAATTTTAAATTTGGCACTAAAATTACCTTAACAAGTATTTCTCTCAGTTTTATTACACATCTACCATCAAACAAACAAAAATCAAGCGCAATTGTATTCTCTAAAATCGTACTTTTACCCCCCCCCTTACACTTAAGATGAACATTGTCCCCAATGTTCAAATAATAAGATGTAAAAGCAAAAAGTAAAAGAATGAAATCAAATACTCCCCTGATTCGCTCGGTGGATAATGAAATTACACGGTTAGATCTTCCTCCAAAGAGAATGTTGAAGCTCCATGACTAATGCATCGCCACAAGCTTGATTCCATAAACATCTCCTTGTCCAAAATAACCTGTTAAACCTGAGAAAACAAACACGAAAACCTGCATAACATCGGCGGGAAAAATCTATATATAAGGATATAATGCTTGTGGAATGATAATTTTGCAGATTCCTGGAGATTATAAGTTGGAGATTTTAATAAAAACTTTTTAAAAACAAAAATTTCAAAAATTTCTGAAAATTAAATCTGACGCCGTCAGGTTATAACCCCTGACGCCGTCAGAAATGACCTGACAAAAATTCTCATTTTAAGTTTCCGGAAAATTTCTGGAAAAACCTTTACCTTACTTCCTGGAAATCCTGCAAAACATCATTATGACTCGATACAAGCATTTGACTCAAACAAATACGGATATGTATGTTAATTTATTATTATTACGATTCATGTTCATATGTGTTCTAATAAACCAATTTAGATTTCCCTTACACTTATCTTTTGCAAAATACCTTTATATGTAGTTAAGACGAAGTTAAAAACAAAATAAAGCATTTTCACAAGAGGTTTTGAACATGAATCAATAAGAATAAAAATTAAACACACATACGGAAACAAATAAAATCAAACAAACAAATAAATAAACACACAAAGCAAATAAAACAAATAAAGCTTGGGTTGCCTCCCAAGAAGCGCCTTTCTTTATTAACGAGTCTTGTAGCTAGACTCAAAGTCACGTACATTACGTGACTTCTTCATCAAAAGTAATGTCTTCCTCATTGATCATTTCATTACCATTCTCTTGATAATGCTTGATTCGTTGAATGTTCACAGTGAATTCTCTATCCTCGTCGTCAATTAATACAACGGCTCCGGTTTTAGAGGAGCTCCTTACGGTAAAAGGTCCATACCATCTAGATTTAAGTTTCCCAGGAAATAGCCTTAAGCGAGAATTATATAATAAGACCTTGTCTCCTTCTGAAAACTCCTTGGGTCTCTTAATCCGTTGGTCATGCCATCTTTTCGCCCTCTCTTTGTATGTGATGGAAGATTCATAAGCCTCTAATCTCAACTCATCAAGCTCTTGGAGCTGTAAGAATCTATTTGTTCCCGCAACTGTATAATCCAAATTACAAGCCTTAAGTGCCCAATATGCTTTGTGTTCCAGTTCTACTGGAAGGTGGCATGCCTTGCCATATACCATACGGAACGGGGTTGTCCCGATTGGCGTCTTATAGGCGGTTCGAAATGCCCACAAAGCCTCATCGAGCTTAAAAGACCAATCTTTTCTGTTTTGATTAACTGTTTTCTCTAATATTCTTTTTATGGCTCTATTAGTGTTTTCGACTTGACCGTTGGTTTGAGGATGGTAAGCGGTGGAGAATCGGTGAGAGACTCCATATCTTTTCATGACTTTCTCCATTTGTGAATTGCAAAAATGGGTTCCCCTGTCACTAATAAGAGCCTTCGGAATCCCGAACCTAGCGAACAATTTCTTTAAGAAATGAATGACTACCCTAGCGTCGTTAGTCCTAAGGGCTTGTGCTTCCACCCATTTCGAAACATAATCAATGGCCACCAAGATGTATTCATTCCCTCCAGAAGATGGGAATGGTCCCATGAAATCAATTCCCCAGACATCAAAAACCTCACAAACTTGTATATAATTCTGTGGGGCTTCATCCCTCCTAGAGATATTCCCAGCTCTTTGACATGCGTCACACGTTTGTATCATTCCCTTCACATCACGAAATATTGTAGGCCAATAGAATCCCGCGTCGAAGACCTTTCGTGCAGTAGTGCTTATTCCGTGATGTCCTCCAGATGGACCCGCATGACATTCTTTCATAATTCTGACAGCCTCTCTTTCCGAAACACAACGCCTGATTACCTGATCTGGACATCTTCGAAATAAGAAGGGTTCATCCCAAAAGTAGTACTTTAATTGATTAAAGAACCTCTTTTTTTCATGCCTGCTCATATGCTCAGGGATTACTCTACTTGCCAGGTAGTTAGCATAATCCGCATACCAAGGTTCAGAATCATTTATTAACATGAGCTGCTCTTCAGGAAATGTTTCCCGAATCTCACTCTTGTCAGATTCAGCGAGGCTGGGGTTTTCGAGACGAGAGAGATGATCAGCCGCAAGATTCTCTGCTCCTTTCTTATCACGAATTTCAACATCGAACTCTTGCAATAATAGGATCCAACGAAGTAACCGTGGTTTAGCATCCTGTTTAGCGAAAAGATATCGAATAGCTGAATGATCCGTAAAAACAACCGTTTTAGAAAGGACAAGATACTGGCGAAATTTATCAAAAGCGAATACCACGGCTAGTAATTCCTTTTCAGTGGTAGTGTAGTTTTCTTGAGCAGGATTCATGGTTTTGCTAGCGTAGTATATTGGCTGAAAGTGTTTGTTAAGCCTTTGGCCTAATACTGCTCCAACAGCATAATCACTAGCATCGCACATGATTTCAAAGGGTAACTCCCAGTTAGGGGTAACCATAATTGGAGCTTGGGTAAGTTCCTGCTTCAATAGATCGAATGCGTCCTTGCACTCTTGAGAGAAGTCGAACGGGGCATCCTTCATGAGTAACTGAGTCATCGGTTTGGCTACCTTTGAGAAATCCTTAATGAATCTCCTATAGAAGCCAGCATGACCCAAAAAACTACGGATTGCCTTGACAGTTGTTGGATAGGGAAGTTTAGATATAGCTTCAATTTTTGCCCGGTCTACTTCGATTCCACTTCCTGAAATTTTGTGTCCCAGCACAATCCCTTCTTTTACCATAAAGTGGCACTTTTCCCAGTTTAGTACCAAGTTGGTCTCCTCACAACGTTTGAGCATTTTCTCAAGGTTAGCAAGACAGCGATCAAAAGAGTTCCCAAAGACTGAAAAATCATCCATAAAGACCTCCATGCTGTCTTCCATTAACTCATGGAAGATCGCCGTCATGCAGCGCTGGAAAGTGGCGGGGGCGTTACATAGTCCAAAGGGCATTCGCTTGTAGGCGAAGGTGCCATAAGGACATGTAAACGTGGTCTTTTCTTGGTCCTCAGGAGCGATAGGGATTTGGAAATACCCTGAGAACCCATCTAGGAAGCAGTAGTACTCATGCCCTGCTAACCTTTCCAACATCTGGTCGATAAATGGGAGAGGGAAATGATCTTTTCGGGTTGCATCATTCAACTTCCTATAATCGATGCACACACGCCATCCAGTTACTGTTCGTTGAGGTACTAACTCATCCTTATCGTTCTTCACCACCGTCATTCCTCCTTTTTTTGGTACAACCTGTACAGGACTTACCCATGGACTGTCCGAAATCGGGTAAATTAGTCCTGCGTCTAGGAGCTTAATGACTTCCTTCTTTACGACTTCCTTTATGTTGGGATTTACTCGCCTTTGAGGTTGCACGCTGGGTTTATAATCCTCCTCCATGAGGATTTTATGTGTACAAAAGGTAGAGTCAATACCCTTGATATCGGCTACACTCCATGCTATAACTCCTTTATATTTTTTTAAAACTCCCAAGAGTTGATCCTTTTGTTCACTTTTCAAAGAAGAGCTTATGATTACCGGAAGTTGATCTTCCCCTTGGAGGAAAGCATATTCAAGGTTGGTTGGGAGTTCCTTGAGTTCTACCGCAGGTGGCTCGATGATGGAAGGTTTAAGTTTGTTCTCGGGTTTACGAAGCTCAAGCTGTTCGATTTCTTGTCTGGGATAGAAGGAGACTGCATTCACATCCATAGCCTTCTCCTCCTCTAAGATGGGTAAGAAAGCTTCATCTCGCAACCAACCGGCTTCCACCTGTTCATCTACACAATTATCAATCTCGTCGGATAGTTCATCGATTTCTTCGATGAAATACAGTTGATTATCTGCTTCGAGAGAAAGATTCATTGTGTCCTTGATGTCGAAGGTTAAGCTATCGGCCCCCACTCGTAAGGTTAGTTTGCCGTCATGAACATCAATAACAGCACGAGAAGTTGCAAGGAAGGGTCTTCCTAGAATGATGGGCACAAGATCATCTTCTTCCATTTCTAGGATGACGAAGTCAACTGGAAATTTAAACTTCCCTACCTTAACCAGCACATTCTCGCATATTCCTAAGGGGTATTTGACTGATCTATCGGCCAGTTGGATGCTCATACGGGTTGGTTTCAACCCAGAATACCCTAGCTTGCGGAACAGGGAATGCGGCATAAGATTGATGCTTGCTCCTAAGTCGGCTAAGGCATTTTTGACTGAAAGAGATCCAATTGAACAGGGCAAGGTGAAACTACCTGGGTCGTCCACCTTCTTTGGTAGCCCTCGTTGAGTCACCACAGAACATTCTTCTCCTAAGGTTACAAGACCCTCGAGCCCTTTCCTGTTGGTGAGCAGCCTCTTGAAGTATGTACTATATTTGGGCATATGATAACATGCATCAAGAAGGGGTATGGTGACGACCGAATTCTTTAAATATGACAAGAATCTTTTATTATCACTTTCGACCTTTTGATTCTTGAGGCGAGATGGGTATGGGACTTTAAGGGGCTGTTTGGCAAGAGTAGGTGGGGATGGAGTTACCGGTGGGGTTTGCTCGGGATTTTCGTCGTTCACATTATCGTTCTCCTCATGAGGGGTGTTGGGTTCCATGGCGTTAGATGGTTGAGCTGGGTAGGGTGGATCCTTAGTAGTTGTTCCAGCACGAGTGGTGATGGCGAGTAAAGGATCTATTTGTGGTTCGCCAAGGCCGTCGAGAATGGCGTTGAGTTCTGCGAATTTGGCCTTCACGTCGTTTTGTTGGCTAGTGACGAGGTTGTCGAGACCATTTAGTTGCAGATTCTTCTCAAACGTGAAGTGCCCAAGATCATCCTCAAAAGTGCTCCTAACCTTGTAGTCAGGATATTCACCTCCTCCCTCTTCTCTCACAAGATTTCCCCAGGGGGTGAAATCATTGTTTTGGTAGAAAGTTAAGAGCGAAGGATCATCGAAGATGTCGTGGCTTGACAAGCATGCTTGTTCGGTGGTGGTAACATCCTCGCATTCCTCTACTTCATGCGGGCCACCACATTGATCACAGATCAAGTATGGGTTTGATAACCGCTTAGTTGGTTGCGACTTGTCTAGATAAGATACCTGATCATTCAATCTACTCACCCGGCTAGCAAAAGGAGGCTCTTTCATGATCTTGGAAACGCTCATGATCGAATCGGGTTCATCCCAGGTATCGTCTTGATCATTCGCGTATTCCTCAATTCTATTCCATCCTTCCTCAACGCTTAATTTGGCTATTTTTCCTTTCGATGAATTATTAATGCCCAATTGGTCATTTTTGGAGACACTGTCATAAAAGATTTGGACAAGAAGCCAGAGTTCAATGCCATGATGAGGGACCTGTCTAATTAGATCCTTGAATCTAACCCAAGATTTGTGAATAGGTTCTGCTGGTCCAACATGGAAGCGGAGGATTTCGTCTCTCAACTTTGAAGTTCTTCCTATGGGAAAGAATTTCTCATAGAATTTTGAGATAAGCTGTTCCCATGTGAAGATGGATTCGGAAGGAAGTTGGTTATACCAGTCTCCGGCTCTTTCATGAAGGGTAAGGGGAAAGAATCGCAACCGGGAGGTATCTCTAGTGGCTCCGTCCGTGTGGAGGGTATCCACTATTTTCAGGAAGTCCTTGATGTGTTGGATTGGATCTTCAGTTTTCAATCCGTGAAACTTGCATACACTTTGGACCAGCCAAATATCAGTTGCACGCAAGACCCCATCCGTGTGTTCAATTGGAAAAACGATAGCATTGGAAAAACCACGAGGGGTGGGAGAAGAGTAGTCCTTGAGACATTTGGGGATTGGGATTTCGGGAACTTCCATATCGTGATTGGGTTGAGGGCTAGGAGGTGTAGAATAATGATTGGATTCTTCCTCGGAGAGGGCATCATCAAAATTGATCGTGGATGGTTCAGCCGCTTGGTGGAGTCGCCTTAATTTATGCATTTCCCTTTCGGGTTCAGCATAGGGTGTGGCAAGAGTCTTTATCGAGCTTCGGCTCCTAGTGATTCTAAGATTAGGGGGGTCATCATCCAAACTTAGGGAATATCCTCCTAAAGTGCGGGTTCTAGGAGGTGGTGGTGGGTTGTGGGGGTTAAGGATATTACCATCTTCCATGATGTCGGACGGTAATGGTTACGAACAAAGACACGAAGAAAATAGATAGACTAAAGAAAACCTAGAAAAAGAAAATAAAAATCTCACTAGAAAGGAATCTAGTGAGTAGACCTAATAGAAATAAAAATTCAACCTAAACAATAACTATTCCCCGGCAGCGGCGCCAAAAACTTGATGCGTGGGTTTTGCAACCTTACAACAGGTTTTACCTCTCGAGGGATCTCAAGAGGCTTACAACCCCACCAGGCAGTGTACCTGACCGATGTAGTATAGTGTAGTGGTAAGTACGGGGGATTGATCGTTCTCCACAGGGAATAGTGTTCGTTAGGTGTGAAAGGCTACTCTAATTAGGTCTAAGGGTTGAGGAAGATTCTTTTTATGTTTTTATAATTTTTATAAAAGCAAGTAAAATCTCGGGTTTTGAAGGAGTGGGCGGAATTAGTTGCTAGTCAACTAACCCAAATTACTACAAATGCAAATAAAATAAAATAAATGAAAATAAAATGAAAAGTGGTGAGAAACTTATGTGTAGAGAAATGTGTTTACTTAGATTTCCTTACTCCCTAACTATCTTTTACCGGTTAATTAGTGTGTATTAGTCGCGTGGATGACGGGTGTATTCCTTAATACCATTCGTGGGGTGGCGTACTTACTTCCCCAAACTCTACAAGCTCCTACTTCACTCCTATGTCGAGCCGGCTAGGAAGCTCCTAACATGGGATCACTAGAATTCGCTTGTGCATTAAATACAACCATAAAAACCTTTAGTACGCGTTTGGTTCATGTTTCTTAAGACGTTCAAGCAAGTTACCGAATAGGAAGTTAGCCAGTTTTCTTAAGCCTAACATAGATAAACAATCATCCAATACAACTAACAACACACTAACAACCAATAATCAATAGCTAGGTTTCATTAGATCTAAGCAAACACAAGATAAAATTAGCCTAACATGTTAAACAAAAGACAAGCATAAGATAGAATCAAACAACACATAGACATATTGAATGATTAATTGATAACTTATCTTTCAATGAAACATGGAAGATCTCAGGGCAAAAAGCCCTGAAAAAGTAGCTAAAATCGTCTTAGGGTTTTATCCCAAAATTCCACACACTAAGCTCTCCCTTAATGACAAAAAATTAGAAAACTATATATAGACTTTGACATCTGACGGCGTCACCTTATGCATTGTGACGCCGTCACCTCGCCGCTTTTAGGGTTCCCGGATGACCATCTTGACGCCGTCCCTCTTTAGCTCCTCAAAAATCCATTCTGGCTTATCAAGGCTTGACGCCGTCGGACCTATAACGTGACGCCGTCCCCTTATGATTTAAGCCGTGACGCCCTTGATTTAGTTAAAGCGTGACGCCGTCAGAATTCTCATGCAAACTCACTGGCCCGTCATGAGTAAATTTCACATCCAACTTTTCTTGCCAAGGCATGACGCCGTCTGGAGTTAATGTTGACGCCGTCAAAGGTGACTTTCAGCACAATTTTGAGACTTTGCCGTTTTCTTCACTTTTATGCTCCAAAAACGTCCAAAATGCCTCCTTTTCCAGATTTCTCCTCAAAAGTACCTAAAATGACAAAAGGAACGATTTAGGGCAATATTTGATCAAATAAATACGATTTCGGGCTTAAATGACCCCTTAAAAGCGGTACACTTTTCGCCTCATCAAAACCCGAGCCAAACCATTACGGTGATTCATACAACCCCTCATGGAAAAATCACCCGAACCTTAGGTGGAAACAAAACCAAAACTCACAACAAACCAATTCTTCCAACCCACCTAATCGTTTCCAATCAAGCGGTTCCAACTCGAACCGTACTTTCAACAACAATCCTTCCGGCAATGGTAGTACCAATAACTTTGAAGGATTGATGTCTCAATTTATGGCATCTCAAGAAGCTCGGATAGCTAGATTCGAATCCGAATTCAATCAACAACAAACAGAGATGACCAACAAAATCGACAATTTGTTGAAAGCCCTCAATAACCACGTGCTATCACCTCCACATAAGGACGCTAGGAACACAAATAGCGGACCCCAAGTAAAAGACCCCTCTTCATCCAAACACGTCCACTTTGTCAACATTGTCACTATTAAACCAATTGATAGGAATGAGGATAATAGTGAACCTAAGGATGAGGATAAGAAAGTCGAGGTTGATAAGGAAGTTAGGACAAGTGAGATTGAAGAAGTAGATGATGATGAGGACTACTTCAATAGGCTACCCACTAAGGAAGAGCGCGCATATCATACAAACTTATTCGATGACCTCGAGACACCATACTTCCTAGGTAGACCAATCATTGAAATAGGCGACCCTTCTAATCTCAACATACCATGCAACATCGGACATCTACATGTGTGGAAAGCTTACATCGACCTTAAATCACCCATAAACATCATGACTAGAGCCCACTACAACTTGATAATGAAGAATCAACTTGGGTATAGGATGTTCCCTGACAAGGGTTGGATGAGTAACTTCACGGGAAGAGTTAAGGGATTACCGGTTTATGTAGGAAACTTCACCTATGTCACCGACTTTGTAATTGTTGAAGATATCCGCCCAATAGTCGATGCATCCTTAACTCAAGTGGTTTTTGGAAAACCATTTGTTGAGGTCTCTGGAATGACTTATGAACCTTCCTTAGGGATAGTTAGATTTAAGGATGAGACCGATGAAGTAAGCTACCAAATGCCATATAAGATAGAACAATTCCAACACTTGTCAAATGTTGAGAAGGAGCTCAAGCAAGCGGTCTACTATAGGAATGATGAGGATAGAAGTAAAGGAGTAGACTATGTTATGAAAAGGATATTCGGTTTCTACAAGGATTGTTTGAAATTCGGACCGGAATATAAAACCGGGAAGGAGAATGGCCTAGGAACCGTGACCGATGATGGAATCACGTAATGTACGTGACTTTGAGTCTAGCTACAAGACTCGTTAATAAAGAAAAGCGCTTCTTGGGAGGCAACCCAAGCTTTATTTGTTTTATTTGCTTTGTGTGTTTATTTATTTGTTTGTTTGATTTTATTTTCCGTATGTATGTTTAATTTTTATTCTTATTGATTCATGTTCAAAAGAAAATTGTGAAAATGCTTTATGTTGTTTTTAACTTCGTCTTAACTACATATAAAGGTATTTTGCAAAAGATAAGTGTAAGGGAAATCTAAATCGGTTTTATTAGAACACAAATTAACATGAATCGTAATAATAATAAATTAGCATACATATTCGTAATTGTTTAAGTCAAATGCTTGTATCGAGTCATAATGATGTTTTGCAGGATTTCCAGGAAGTAAGGTAAAGGTTTTTCCAGAAATTTTCCGGAAACTTAAAATGAAAATTTTTGTCAGGTCATTTCTGACGGCGTCAGGGGTTATAACCTGACGGCGTCAGATTTAATTTCCAGAAATTTTTGAAAGTTTTGTTTTCATAAAAAGTTTTTATTAAAATCTCCAACTTATAATCTCCAGGAATCTGCAAAAAATTATCATTCCACAAGCATTATATCCTTATATATAGATTTTATCCCGCCGATGTTATGCAGGTTTTCGTGTTTGTTTTCTCAGGCTTAACAGGTTATTTTGGACAAGGAGATGTTTATGGAATCAAGCTTATGGCGATGCATTAGTCATGGAGCTTCAACATTCTCTTTGGAGGAAGATTTAACCGTGTAATTTCATTATCCAACGAGCGAATCAGGGGAGTATTTGATTTCATTCTTTTACTTTATGCTTTTACATTTGTTATTTGAACATTGGGGACAATGTTCATCTTAAGTGTAAGGGGAGGGTAAAAGTACGATTTTAGAGAATACAATTACGCTTGATTTTTGTTTGTTTGATGGTAGTTGTGTAATAAAACTGAGATAAATACTTGTTAGGGCAATTTTAGTGCCAAATTAAAATTTTTTTTTTTACAACATATAGGAGTGAAACTTTGATCTTAATGAGCGTCTCACGGATAGGAGTTATATGACTAGCACAAAAACCGTACCACTAAAAAATTTTCCACCCCCAAATATGTGAGGTTCGCCCCTAGAATTGGTAGGAAAAGCATTTATGCTATGATGTGTGTACCGGTAGCACTTAGATTCTAGAACTTGCGTTAGGACCATTCCAAGGCCACAAGTGAGACTACATTCGTGTAGTTAGATTTACTACATGATAAGAGGCATTAGGATAAACCCATTGTTTTACACCTGTGTTTTTGTTATAATTACTTTGGCTACATTGGTCAAGTAATTCTCCCACACCCTTTGCGTTGTACTCATTTTTAGTACACGATACCCCTAGTACACCCCTCAGAGCCTATCTTTTCGTTTCGACCTTTAAGCATTTTACTTAAAGGAAGAATTTGTTACACCCCACTTAAATGTACACCCAAATCGCCTTAGCCTACCTTGTATGCACTCATCTTTAGTGCATTATTGTGACAACATTTGTTTAAACCCAAGTTAATTATCTAATTGATTACATGGTTGCTAAGTCGAGTCATATCCTTGTACATATTGTTTTGGGACGATTGGGACTCATGGGTAAAGTACTAGTGTAATGGAGTAATGGGGAAGAGCATCATTTATTACCCCCATATGTGCTAAATGTTTTAAAAGTACTCCAAGTTTTTCAATTATCTTAATTCGAGTCATTAGATTAGTATTTGTAAAGTTATGTAAAAATTCAAGTGTAAGGGGAATGCAATGCCCCTTTGATGTATTATTTTGGATGGTAGGGCAAAAGTGTATGCAGAAAAAAAAAAAAAAAAAAAAAAAAAAAATCGAAAAATCAAGAAAAATACAAAAAAAATGAGAAAATGAAAAATAGAAAAAACATACGGACTACCATCCCGTTTTATTTTATGTTTGTTTTATGTTTTTGTTATTTTGTTATTTCGTTTCTAGCTTAAGATCGAGTCGAGTCTTGGCTTAGCGACATTGTATAGTACATGTAATTGACCAAGATCTTTAACTAGCCACCAGTAAAATATCCCGTATCCAACAAAGCCGTGTTTTCCTTTTCCCTACACCTAACGTTATAACCCATTTAAAGCCCTCTTTGATAGTTTATCTTTGGTGCTTACGCCTAGTGGAGGAGGTTTTCGATCCTTTCCCAAGCTTATGGTAATCTATTTGCTATGACAGGTAGTGAGAGATATTTTCCGTTTTCATTTATGAGATTTATTTTGATGACACTTGAGAGATGTGAGTATCTAAACACTACTTGTGAGGTGCTAGTATGTAATCTCCGTGCTTATTATGATTGAAGTGGAACGATTATTTGTTGTAATTACTTTTATGTTAGCATTAAATGACCCCTAACTTGTATTTTGATTAGAATAAAAGCGCATTTGCTTGAGGACAAGCAAATCTCAAGTGTAAGGGTATTTGATGAAGCGAAAAGTGTACCGCTTTTAAGGGGTCATTTAAGCCCGAAATCGTATTTATTTGATCAAATATCTCCCTAAATCGTTCCTTTTGTCATTTTAGGTACTTTTGAGGAGAAATCTGGAAAAGGAGGCATTTTGGACGTTTTTGGAGCATCAAAGTGAAGAAAACGGCAAAGTCTCAAGAATCGGCTAAAAGTTACTCTTGACGGCGTCAGACTTAACTCTGGACGGCGTCATGCCTTGGCAAGAAAAGTGGGATGTGAAATTTACTCATGACGGGCCAGTGAGTTAGCATGTGAATTCTGACGGCGTCACGCTTTAACTAAATCAAGGGCGTCACGGCTTAATTCATAAGGGGACGGCGTCACGTTCAAGAGGTGAGGGCGTCAAGCCTTGATAGGCCAGAACGGATTTTGGAGAATTAAAGAGGGACGGCGTCAAGATGGTCATCCGAGAACCCTAAAAGCGGCGATGTGACGGCGTCACAATCCATAAGGTGACGCCGTCAGATGCAAAAGTCTATATATAGTTTTCTAATTTTTTGTCATTAAGGGAGAGCTTAGTGTGTGGAATTTTGGGATAAAACCCTAAGACGATTTTAGCTACTTTTTCAGGGCTTTTAGCCTTGAGATCTTCCATGTTTCATTGAAAGATAAGTTATCAATTAATCATTCAATATGTCTATGTGTTGTTTGATTCTATCTTATGCTTGTCTTTTGTTTAACATGTTAGGCTAATTTTATCTTGTGTTTGCTTAGATCTAATGAAACCTAGCTATTGATTATTGGTTGTTAGTGTGTTGTTAGTTGTATTGGATGATTGTTTATCTATGTTAGGCTTAAGAAAACTGGCTAACTTCCTATTCGGTAACTTGCTTGAACGTCTTAAGAAACATGAACCAAACGCGTACTAAAGGTTTTTATGGTTGTATTTAATGCACAAGCGAATTCTAGTGATCCCATGTTAGGAGCTTCCTAGCCGGCTCGACATAGGAGTGAAGTAGGAGCTTGTAGAGTTTGGGGAAGTAAGTACGCCACCCCACGAATGGTATTAAGGAATACACCCGTCATCCACGCAACTAATACACACCAATTAACCGGTAAAAGATAGTTAGGGAGTAAGAAAATCTAAGTAAACACATTTCTCTACACATAAGTTTCTCACCACTTTTCATTTTTGTTATTTTATTTTATTTGCATTTGTAGTAATTTGGGTTAGTTGACTAGCAACTAATTCCGCCCACTCCTTCAAAACCGAGATTTTACTTGCTTTCATAAAAATTATAAAAACATAAAAAGAATCTTCCTCAATCCTTAGACCTAATTAGAGTAGCCTTTCATACCTAACGAACACTATTCCCTGTGGAGAACGATCAATCCCCCGTACTTACCACTACACTATACTACATCGGTCAGGTACACTGCCTGGTGGGGTTGTAAGCCTCTTGAGATCCCTCGAGAGGTAAAACCTGTTGTAAGGTTACAAAACCACACATCAGGGACCGGCCATCTGGACAGTAAAATTTACTGTTTTCTTTTGCATCTTGTGACCACTTTTACCTAGCCCCAGCTACCATTTCTCCTTATGGAGGAACTGGTATTGGAATCTTCCTACAAAACCTCAAAAATCAACCTAAACCAACCACATTTTCATACTATAAATTCCCTCCATACAATCACCTCTCATTCCATCATCCTTCATCATCCAAAACCACCATGTTATCACCAAAATCCTCCATCTCTAAGACTCCAAGGAAGCAAAGACTTGTTATCATACCACCAAAACAACCTTTCATAGACCTAACCCAAGATGACATCAAAACTCCATCACCACCACCTCAAAATTCATCCCCAAGTGCACCTAATGCCCCATCAAAAATACCTTCTACCCATGGAGCTTCATCTTCCTCCATTCCATCCACTTCATCCATCAATGACTACATCCACACTCACCTAACATCATCACCAAGAGCATCATCACCACCATCCACTCAAGAACCTTCATACACCCAACTTGCCATTTCCTTATCACCCATCACACCTCTTGATGCTCACTTCTCACCATCACCAACACCACAACCATTCTTTCCTATACCTTGGGCATTGCTTGAAGCCCATGGTGACAATTATCTTTGTTGCATCCATAACCGGACCATAATCTTTGGTCTTAGAGATGAGATACACTACATGTTTCCATCTCTTGAACACATGATTACCAACCAACCACCACCACCACCTTCACCCACTACACCACCACCACCTCCTTTTTCACCTAATTAAGCATATGAAATGCTTATAAATAATTTTCAAACCCTTTTTGTATGCAAGCTCCATGGAAGATCATGTGCTACTAGGACGATTATGTAGTATCATTAGTTATTTTCTTTGTTTAAATGTTTCCATGCCTTATGTTGTAATATTCTTGGTTGTGTATTTATACACAACACTTTTATTAAAATGAATGGTCTTATTCTACATGCTTGCTTATTGTTGTTACATATACTTGTACTTCTAACATTTTTCTTGCAAGCATTTCATAGCTCGTTTCCTTGGTGCCCCCAAACGAGGGGGAGTACACATCAAGGGGGAGTTCTCGTCCCGAAAAATTTGGATTCTAAATCTTGTCGGCATAACCTTTTTGATTCAACAAAAAGGGGGAGAAATAGATGTAAACTCACTAAATACTTGTCTAAAAACTAATTTTTAGATTTAATGAGTTTAGATTTTGTAATCATCAAAAAGGGGAGATTGTTGATATAATTAATGCCTAAACACGTTATTAATATTTTTCGATATCTCTACGTTTTGATAATCACAAAATGTAAAATCATTAATGGGAAAAATTATGACGTAAACAAGTATTTAGTTGTAAATATCTATTTCTACAACTCAAATCACTTAAGGTATGAATGAACTAATGCTTAATGCATTATATGATCAAAGGAACATTTTTTTAATAACTAGATTTTTTATAAAACATCAAAAACATTTTATATATTTTTGAAAAACATTTTTGGTATTAAATAAAAATGTTTAATCTTTTATAAAAATCTGAATTCAAATTTTTAACCAAAATCAGTTAAAATGTTCCAGAAAAACCTTCCCCACAAAAGGACAAATCTGGGCAACGGACACCATGGGCGGCCCCCTTAATTTTACTAGGCGGCCCCCTTAAAATTAAGGGGACCGCCCCCTATTTAAGGGGGTCGGCCACGCTCCAGTAGGCCTCCAGCTGTCCAGTTTTTCTCCTATAAATACCAGCCTTCTCCTGGATTTTTACTCACCTTTTGCACACTAAAACTTTCTGTTTTAAAACCTTTCTAAACATTGTAAATCCTTTGATCATATTCTCTTAAGCATTGGTTTCTAAGTGATCCAAGCTTCCAACACCAAAAGTGCAAAAGAAGAACTCTACTTCAACTAGTGAAGAACTGTTATTACTTACCTCATTCAGTTGTGTTGTTGTGTAAAGTGTTGTATAGTTGTGATAAGTAGATCCTAGTGTAAGTAACTAGTTGTGTTGTAAAGAAGTAGTGTAGAAGTAGTTGTGGATAAGTAGTCGTGAAGAAGTCGTGAAGAAGTCGTGAAGTAGTCGTGAAGTAGTCGTGAAGAAGTCGTGAAGAAGTCGTGAAGCCGTTGTGAAGAAGTCGTGATTAAGTCGTGTAGAAGTTGTGTATAAGTTGTGAGATTGGTTCTAGCTACGATTAGAACTCGACATCTAGCTTTGTGTCGTTCAGCCGGTGTAAGCTAAAGTTGTGTAAGGTTTCTCCGCCATAAGGGAGTTTGTTGACATAGTGAAGAAAACTCTCGAGTAGGTGACTCGAGGAGTGGAGTAGGGCAAGGAAGGTGTCCTTGTAGCCGAACCACTATAAATCTTCGTGTTGTGGTTTGATCTTTCTATCTCTCTCTTTCATTTCATTATATTTACCTTACTTACATTACTTATTTATATTTATTTATATAATGTTCATATTGATCAAGAGTTGAATTCACATAAGATAGAATCGAAGTTTTTAAAAAATAAACAAAAGTTTTCATAAATTAAAAAGGACGTAAAACTATTCAACCCCCCTTCTAGTTTTCCACATAGAACAAAATGGATATGGATCAAGTGAAGGTTTTTATTGAAAACGTTTCATGTGATTCAGTCAAGAAATCGGACAAGATTGATAAGGATGCTACTATGGAATTCAAAAATATCAATCTGTCTTCGTCGCCATTCATAAAATATCTCTTTTAGATCATTATGGGATTATTGTAAATCTGTGTATTTTTATAGAGTTAAAAGGTGACAAATGCAGTAAAGTTTGTAGTTACTAAATTTAGATTGAAAATTTCAATTTCTTTCATTGTTTAATACTGTAGTTTTGTAACTTTCTTATCGACAAATGAAACATATGATTAGTTTGGTTGAAATGGGTCAAGCACAGTGTGTTGGTTGCCGCATCTATAGATCATCCCAAAAATTTTGTTGTTTTTGATATTGTGTGTAACACCCCTAACTCGGAATATGGCAGCGAAACATAGTTTGGGGGTATTACTTTCGGCTAGGACAATCACAATAATAGAAAACGACCTCATACAAGTCTTTTTAGATAAATAATAACATTCGAAACTTAACAAAACATTAGAGTTTAAAGGATTCTCAAATGTCAAGCACAACGGAAAAAATAGACACAACTTAAAAGGGGTTTTTCGAATGATAAAAGATAATAAAGTAGATAGTAAAACAAATAGCCATCCATAGTCTTTATGCCTCTCCCTGTGCCAGTACAGTATGCATCAATTACCTGAGATAAAACATTCTAAAAAGTCAACACAAAGGTTGAGTAAAATCCATAGGTTTGAAAGTAAAGTAGTTGAACACAAGATTTTCAAAGTCTGAAAGATATAACAAATACAAATATCGGGTAAAGCATTGTATAGTTTTCTAAGCTCATGACACGCAAAATGTTAACCGGCATCAATAACATTGATGTAATTCACAATAATAATATTCACAAATTTGCCCCCAAGTAGGTAGCTTGCCAACTACCTAGGTAACTCGAATATAGCACAACACATGTTGCCGTCCTTGGTCAACATGGCGGGTTAGTCATTCCTATAGGCCTATAAACTATATTCGCGCTCACTCGCAAGTGATTAATGGTTCATGATCAAGGGACTTGCTTGTGGCAAGGGTGGTACATAGATTTATCATCTTAGTTAGGAAAAACATACATTTAAACAATTGTGTTCATAAAAAAAATAAGTAGCATGTATCTCCCCCATGGGTTTATAAAACAAATTAAAAGTAAAGTGGGGCTATGAATCATACTTTAGTAGTAGAGGAAACAAGATATCACGATATGATCAGATGAAATAGCACGGCAAGTAAACTTCGGCACAACCTAATAATTAAATAACATGTTTCAGAAATAATCCTCAAAGTGATTTATAAAGTAATGTTCATGGAATACTCGTGTTGAAATGAAAAGATTTGGTTTCCATGGCGATGAAAAGAAGTAAACATTTATATCTCATGTGGATGTTAGAGAAAAGTTAAGACGTTAAAAGTCGGCGAAACACAATCAAACAAGTAGAAAAGAATAAGGAAAGAAGAAGAAATAAGGAATAAGAAGGAAAGAATAAATCGAGAAATAAGAAAGAAAGACATAAATAGGTTGTTTCGGTGTTTTACCCATAACCCAAAATAGTTGGCAAAACGTTATGATTTATGAAGAAAGTGTATAAGTTTCAAAAGGTTTTATGACGTTTATAAGTTGTAAATGATGAAGTTATAAAAGGTTTTTATAGAAATTTGGACATGACGCGTCCGTTTATTTAACATTTCCAAGTCGTCGCGACTCTTGAATAAACCACTTTTATTCACATTTTACAAGTTATATATATATATATATATATATATATATATATATATATATATATATATATATATATATATAATATATATATATATATATAATATATAGGGGATAGCTTGGCTACAATTATATGTAGCCAATTGGCTACAATTCCTTCACAAAAAATACACTAGCAATAAATCAGGGACCCACAGAAAAGAATCAGGACCCACACAAAAAAATCAGGGGCCCACATTTAAAGCACAAAATTGTAGCCAATTGGCTACAATTAATTGTAGCTAATATATTCCCATATATATATATATATATATATATATATATATATATATATATATATATATATATATATATATATATATATATATATATAATATATATATATATATATATATATATAATACCTGAAATTCAGATAACGCGTAAAATTACCAATTTACCCCTGATAACATAAAACCTTATTAAACAATTTATAAAATTCCAAAATAATTCCAAAACATCTGAAATCGAACTATATCAGAAACAAATAAATTTCTGAGACAATGTTACATCATCTTAAATGTTTAAAAAAAAATAATCATACACATTTATATAAAATTCCGAATTTATACATATTAACTAAATATATTGTGTAATTCTTTTTAATTAGATTATATGTAAAAATAAAATAAGGAAAGGATAAAGCAAATCAACCCAAATAATTATTGATTCTATGGACCGAAAATACAGATTTTCTCCCCCCCCCCAAAGTCGGTTCTCAAGATATAATCAAATCCCTTTTTATTTTCCTATCAAAAACAAAACCGCATAAGCTAACAAAAACCCTAGCGATCAAAATAATTCGACCAAGGCCATCACACGATTTCTGGACTTGAGCAAGGATTTTTCTGGGGTTCTTGGAGGTGCAAGGAAGCTAGGAAAATTAAGGGTTGCTGCGTTTTTGCCATTGGTTCGTTCTTGTTCTTGATTTCTTGTCGAATTGCTCAAAAACAAGGTAATAATTCATGCGACTAAACCAAACATTTTAAAATTAATATGACAATTTTACAGTGATCTTTAGATGTTATATGACTCATATAAAATATGTAAATCGATCCATGCATGCTAATCTAAGCGTATGAAAATATAATGGTCAAAGAACACATAAATCACAAATATATGAAATCCGAATTTCTGGACATGATAGCTATTTTATTTAGACCTCATATGATGTAATAGACCTGGGAAAAATGATAGATCGAATTATAGTAGCCTAAATCAAGTCGTTTTAATTTTGATGTCTAAAACGTAAGTAAATATGCAATATATGTTAAACGATTTTTTTGGGCATGTTCTTTATTTTTTGTGGGTTCCTTATGAGTCATATGATCTGGGAAAAATATAAGTTTGATTTTTGGAGGCCTAAAATTAGCGTGGTGAATTATGGTTATAATCGGATTTTGGAAAAACAAAGAAATAAAATAAAAGGAAAATCGTGGGTACTATGGTTTGGTTTCTTGGGCATGATACTGATCATTTAATGTGTTTCAATTATGAATTAATGACGGTTCAATGATTGGTAAAAATTAGGGTTTGAAATTGTTTCTAAAAAGTCTTACCGATTTGAAGTAAAAAGTATAAGGACCTGTTTTTCCAACTTTGAAACTTTTGGGATATTTTTGTAAGATCATATACATCTGTAGGAATGTGGGAAAAATATAACTTTGGGGTCCTAAGTGTAAATTTTGCATAATAATGAATTATTGGCAAATTAGGGTTACGAATTAGAATTAATTAAAAGTGAGGGACCAAAAGTGTAAATCTGGAATTCTGAAGTTGTTTTGTGTTAATACTGATATAAAAAGTTTGTTGTGTAAATTTGAGGATTTTTGGGCTAATTATGTAATTGTTATGAATTATGACTTAATATATATGTTTTGTAAACTTAAAGGGCTAAATATGTAAATTCTAAATTCTGAGGGGTCAAATCTGTAAAGTACTAACTTCTGATGGTATATTCTGTAAATTTGAAATATAATGTGCTTGGTTGGCAATAATGGATATTGTAGGGTTTAATTTGTAAAATATGAAATTATAAGGTTGATTTTGTAAATTATGAAACTAAAAGGGTGTAATCTGTAAATTGTGAAAGTTAAGGGAATGGAAGGTAATTTTGAATAAAGTGAGCATATAATTCTGTAACTTAAAGTATTTTCACTAATGACCTTGTAAATTTATGAAGTTACATTTAAAACCCTAAACTTTGTATAATTGTCATTTAAAACCCTAAACTTCTGTAACTTGATAAAATGTACTGTATTCCATAATAATCTCTGAATAAGGGTTAAACCTAATCTGAAATGATAATATATGCTAATTCTGGAAAACCTGCTAATTATGGGAACTTACTAAATCTGGAAAGTTACTAAAAATAGAAAGTACATAAAATGAAGAGATAAACAAAAAGGAATAATCTGAATAAGAATCTGTGGTAATTCTGTCTTCCTCTTCCTTAGGTGTGAAGAAGGAGAAGTCCTGATCATTGTTCTGTGTTTGTTTGATTTTCTGCTGTGCTATAAGGTACAGATATTCTGCCCTATTTCAGTAAGGGTGTTTCTTTCCCTTTTCTCTCAGTATTTCATTTTCCCTATTAGGATTCCCGATACCATTGCTATGTTCCCTTCTGTTGTGAATCTTTTTTGTGATCTGTTTTTCTTGAACCTTTTGTTTGAACCTCTGCTATGATTCTTGTATTCTGAACCTTTTTCCTGAACTCTGATTGATCTCTTGTTCTGAACCCTGAATTTGTGAGTCTTAATTGAATCTGATCTGTGAACCTTGCTCTGAACCTTAACCTGATATATCTGTTGTAAATTCTGATTTGATTTTGGTAAACTTTAACCTGTTGAATCCTTATCTGAACCAAATTGATTTTGAACCTCTATTAAACTACATATGAAATGAAACTGTTTAAGAAAAACTATTTTAAAAAGGAAGCGATACCACTTAGAAATGGAAGTTACTAAACGTTTTGGAAGACCATTTTTATGAAAACTATTTCGTAAGATTATTTCAATGAAAACCATTATTAAAGGATTGATTTAAATGAACTTTTGACAGGAACTTCTGAAATGGATTATTGTATAAATTTGTAATCATTAACCTTTGATATACTTTTTGGACTATTGGAAATGAACCTTTTAAATCTGAACTTAAGCTTTGATATTAAACTTAATCTGATAAACTCTGATTTAAACCTTATTACTTATTTCTGAATTGTTGACATGACCTTCTGCCATGAACCCTTAGATATGACTCTGTTTATTATATGACATCTGACCTTGACCACAGTATGATATCCGAGCCAATCACTAGGCATGAGGGTTTCATGTCCATGTCATTGATGCACCGATGACATGACTCTAGGCAGGAGAGTGATGACCTGTCCCGTCCCTGATTTTATCTGTTATGTAGGAGAAGATTCTGGCCTACTGGGGCGCATGGATGCATCCTAGTTCTGATCTGATTTCTGTTATCTGTTACTGTTTACTGTTATATATGTATATCTGGTGACTGATGGTGTGTGCGATACACGTCTTTCACATTATCTGGGAGCTGATCACTCCATTTGATACATGAGGTCACCCCTCATATTATCTGTTACTTGAGAGGCATCCCCTCTGGATTATTATATGATTACTCTGTTATGATATTATCTGTTATCTCTGGGCTCGTGATGGATTTCTGTATTTCCCTAAACCTGGTTTGTGCATTATCCCTTTCTCATTTCTTTTCTTTTACCCTTACTCCTTTCCTATTCTTTCACTTTAATTCTGTATCAGTATAATCTGTATTTCTGATTTGTTTCTGTATTGTTCTCTGCTATTGTTTCTGTCATTTATATATCTGTTCACTGAGCTCTAGTAGCTCAGCCGCATTTCTTTTCCTGCGGCAGGTTTTAGTAGGAAGCTGGGAATGAGTGAGAGTGTACCTCTGGACTTAGAAGGCTTGGTAGCTATTCTGGATTAGAGTTGGACTGAAGTTATTATGTTTAGAATTAGTTTTGAAAGTTTCATTGTAACCTTGTAGAATTCAGTATTTCAATTGTAATCCTTTGAGATTTTTGTATTACTGTAGATGTATGCTCTGTTTTGATCTGATATGAATCCATTATTGTGATATCTTTACCCTTGTCGGGTTGGGGTGTTACAATTTATGGTATCAGAGATCACAGGCTGCGACTCGTAATACATTTACCCTTGACCTGTGAAGTCTGGGTCACTAAGTTTCCCCTGTAGGCGCTCGTAAGATAACCTTTGAGATTTTGCTTTAGGATTTCCCTATAGGAACTTAAATTCTGACCAGTGAGGAATGGGTAGACTATAAGTCATTTGCTTAAGTATCTTGCTTCCGCACCACTCTGATTCGTGCTTTGTTTTTGGTTAAAGACTATGGAAATTACATTGGGAAATTTAGAGCTTATGCCTTGCACCACCTAAGAATTGAAACCTAAATAAAATCTAAGCATTGGAAATTGCGTAGAAATTATCTGACATTAATTGATCCTTGCCTTCCGATTTCAACTCCGACCTCTGAACCTTCTGTTAATCATTCTGATGCCTCTTTGGGCAATCTGAGAATCCCCATGATGATGATACACTTGATAAATTCTGTTATTTCTTTCTTGCTTCTGATAATTACCTATGAATCCTTTGATTCCGTCTTAACCATCTCTATTCCCATGAGAAGTTTTGTAGCGTTTGACCACGAGTATAAAAAAATGCATTCCCTCTCATTTCCGAACGATAAGAATTATCTTTATTGATCCGTCTTTCTTTGACAGTAACCTTGATTTTATCCTTATAAGGATTGATTGATTTGATCATCTAATATTGACGACTATCCTCCTATGTCTCACCTTTGGCGTTTGAAACAATTTTGGAACCCCTGACATGATTACCGATTGTTAAACTTTTGCTGCCACTACCTGATTTTGACCTTCATTTCTGATCTGTGGATAAACCGTCTGATATCTCTCCGACCATCCCGAAGACCAGTTAACCTTAATGTGTTTGACACATCCTATAAATTCATGACCCATGCTGGATATAAATGTATCCACTGAAACTATTTTGTCCTGAATGATGAATCTTAATTGCCAATCAGTTTTCCTTTGGAAGGATTTGATGCAAATACCGTCTCTGTATGGAATTGTTAACTGAGCATATGATGCTGATATCCGATATCTCATAAGTCTCACTTCTGCAATTATACGATGTTCGTATTACCGATGATGTACACCCTACCTGTCACTTATGCTAAAAAGCTAAACCAAAAAAACTCCAATACCTTGAACTATTCGCGTACCTATCCCCACACTATACTGAACCATGTACTTGACTCTGACATATGAACTATCCGTCTGGTTAAGTGACCATATACGTTCTGCGGATCTGTTTACTATTGATATACTTAATTTTGGAGATCTTTTGATTATTGATTGACTGGTTCTTCAGCTATCATAAACTACCGCATCTGAAATGTAACAATCTGACCCACCCTATTTGGTTATAATAACCTTTAACCGCTTAAATCTGTTAAGCTTATCACTATATTTACCCTGATCTCATTTGATTGTCAAATTCTCCTGACACCTATTAGTATCCACCCCTAGAAAGTTTGGTTGTACAAAATTTTCTGGCATTTTCTGATGAAACTTCTGATTTTTCCTCCCGTTTGAGAAGTAGAATTGATTCTGAACCGACCTCGGTTGACGACCCATGATGCTATAGAAGTTGAGAGATTGAAGAAACCGATGAGATATGATTTTGTTTCACCTCAGTGTTCCCTTTAAATACCTAACCGTAATCTCAACCGTAATCACTTTTCATTTCCGAGTATAAATGATTAAATTATTCTATCCTGGTGAACTCTGTACCAGACAACCTCATTAAATGTTTGAAGGACTGAAGAAGCAACCACAAGAACTCCTGAGACGGGAGATGACTAACTGAGAGCAATTTTCGTAAAGTAATTCAGTTTTATTCGTAAAGATGGGTGATGTGATTTAGATATGACGTTTCCCTGAAGTGATTCATGAAAACTGTTTTCGTACTCATTGTGACCGTTATGAGTCTTAAATAATGCCAATAGTATTGGCTAATAGGGAAAACATGTTTTCACGAGCATCTGGACAATTGTCATAGTATGACAGCATGTTTGTGCCCTGAGTCGAACGAGGAAACATGTAGGCCATCTTCGTATTAAATGGAATGACCTTTGTTCTGGAAGAGTAGATGTGTTTTGGCATTTAGAGATTGTAGCAGACACCACCACCGAACATCCGATGACGACAGCAATCTGAGTTGGCGAATTCCGAACTGTGCTAGCAGACTTGTCCAAGGCTCGCAGTCTTGCTTCTCTATTCATTTCAGTTGTACTAAGATGAATTGGGAGCAGAAGCAGACTTGAGAATAGAAACTGAGATCATGACCTTGAATAGAAGAAAATTCTGAATCGAATAAATTCTGTATTTCCCTAAACCTGGTTTGTGCATTATCCCTTTCTCATTTCTTTTCTTTTACCCTTACTCCTTTCCTATTCTTTCACTTTAATTCTGTATCAGTATAATCTGTATTTCTGATTTGTTTATGTATTGTTCTCTGCTATTGTTTCTGTCATTTATATATCTGTTCACTGAGCTCTAGTAGCTCAGCCGCATTTCTTTTCCTGCGGCAGGTTTTAGTAGAAAACTGGGAATGAGTGAGAGTGTACCTCTGGACTTAAAAGGCTTGGTAGCTATTCTGGATTAGAGTTGGACTGAAGTTATTATGTTTAGAATTAGTTTTGAAAGTTTCATTGTAACCTTGTAGAATTCAGTATTTCAATTTTAATCCTTTGAGATTTTTGTATTACTGTAGATGTATGCTCTGTTTTGATCTGATATGAATCCATTATTGTGATATCTTTACCCTTGTCGGGTTGGGGTGTTACAATATATATATATATATATATATATATATATATATATATATATATATATATATATATATATATATATATATATAATATAATTATTAGTCGTTATCATTCGCGTGTATATTAGTGTCAAGTTTATCGACCATTTTGTGTCCGTTCGGGTCCTAACATATCAAATTCTTTCGAGTCTAATATTACTATATCAAGCATAGGTTTTTGTTACAATATCCATATCCAAATCCATATCATATCCCATGTTAACCCGAATAGTATCCGAAACACCATTGACAAAGCAAACGATAAAAGTTAGTAACGGAAATAAATAAATCGCTAAGCCAAATAAAAGAAAACGAATAAAACAGCCCAAGTGCATTAGGCTTCGGCCCAATAGTTAACTCACACACAACCATTGGCTCACTTTGGGGGGAAATAAATAAATCGCTAAGACAAATAAAAGAAAACGAATAAAATAGCCCAAGTGCATTGGGCTTCGGCCCAATAGTTAACTCACACACAGCGATGGGCTCACTTTGGGCTATAAAGCCCAATGTTACCATTACTTGACCACACATGGGCTTATTAGCCCATACGACCCAACTAAGCAATCTAAGTCCAAAACAAACTCAATACACGCACTCGAGGTTTTCTAACCTCGACCACGATATGACTCGAAAAGGACCCAACGAGGTTTTCTAACCTCGTTAACCGACCAATAACAAACTCGTCAACAATACAACTAACAACTCGAGTCCGTACTCCCTTGAGCCACGGCTCGTACCAAAATGCACCAAACGAGGTCGAGGCCTTGTGTATCAATACCACGACATAGCCGTGACTCCCACGAGTCACGACTTGACTCTCTTGACAACCAAACCATTCCCATGGTCTCGGCTAACATCAAAACCCACGAGTCGTGACCCTCCTTGAGTCACGGCTCATTCTACTCGACAACAATCCAACATACGACCCCAAATAAACCAAACAACGCCTCGGCTGTGACTCCCTTGAGTCACGTCTCACCCATTATTGCAAACAAAACCATCAAGGACTCAAACAAACTAAACCACACTAGGCCGTGACTCCCTTGAGTCACGGCTTAATCCCTATTTGAGCCTTATAACTCTCGGCCAACACAAACACATAACCAATCCAATCTAAACTCCAAACGGGCTACAAAATAACAAGAATAAGCTTAAACAAGAACAATGAACACAAAATAATCAAGAAACACTCTGAGTCAACTCAACTCGTGAGTTCACTCGGATGAGTCACACGACTTGTTGACGAGTCAAACGAGTTAAGGTTAAAAGATTTTAGGTCCACACGTTTTTGTTACGAAAACATAAGGTTTAGATTAGTTTTATTAGTAAAATCGTTTAGGCTTAGGTTTTATTAGTTAGGGTTTGTAAAATATAAGGAAAAAAAAAAATGAAAAGGTGGCGCATGGCTTACCAACGAGAGAGGTGAGGTGGGGAAGAAGGTGGCTAGCGGCGATGGTGTGGTGGTGACGGCGGTGTAGTGACGGCGAGCTCCAAACACGAACCAAATGAGCTCCTTAAGCCTTCACGAGCTCCAGAAATGATGTGGGTGTCCTGATCTACGCGGCGGTGAGTGGAGGGAGGTGGCCGGAAGTTGGCCGGAATCTTGGTGCGGCGCCGGAGATATATTTTCCGGTGAGGTTAGTATCAAATGAGGGGAGAGAAACCCTAAAATGGGCTTATATACAGGGATTAAACTTGGAAATTCCAAAGTGTAGGGGGCGGCGGTGTAACTTAAGGCGCGGGGTGGTTTTTGTAACTTTTGCCATTCTTTTAAAAATAACACCGTGTGACCCATTTGACATAGCAAAAATCCATTTTAAGTCACGAGGTTTTCGCCATTGCGTTCGGAACGATTTTTCTGATAAAAATGAGTATTCACACGCATATTTTTCTCAGATTTAATTTAAATCGATAAATCACATAGTTTCAAGTATTCTAGGTTGGTGAACAACGTTCACGTTTAACAAGATATTCTCTCTTTCTCAAGCTCAAATAGGTTCGAAAAAAGTTTAAATGCTAAGGGGATGCAAAAGTAAATATTTTAGCTAGTAAAATAGGTTTGGAAAATTACCAGGTGTTACAGCACCTACATCATATTTTAAAATTCATCCCGGATTTCAGTTAGTGTTACCAGGTGTGGTTGAGAAAAGGCGAGGGTACTTGCGCTTGAACTCGTCTTCGCGCTCCCAAGTGAACTCGGGTCCTCTCTTGGAATTCCAACGGACTTTCACGATAGGGATACGAATCTGTTTCAGCTGTTTGACTTCACGGTCCATAATTTCGACGGGTTCCTCAATAAAATTCAATTGCTCATCAATCTGAATTTCGTCAAGTGGAATCACGAGTGGCTCGTCCGATAAGCATTTCTTCAGGTTGGACACATGAAACGTAGGGTGTACTCTATTGAGTTCTGGTGGTATTTCAAGCCTATAGGCTACGGGACTAAACCTGTTCAAAATCTTGAACGGTCCAATGTACCTCGGGTTTAGCTTTCCTCGCTTACCAAACCGTATCACGCCCTTCCATGGCGATACTTTAAACATAACCTTGTCTCCGACTTCAAACTCCAGTGGTTTACGCCTCACATCTGCGTAACTCTTCTGTCGGTCTCTTGTGGCTTGCAATAGGTTCCTAATTTGCACCATCTTCTCGGTTGTCTCACGAACAATGTCCGGTCTAGTGAGCTGGGCTTCTCCCATTTCGGCCCAACAAACAGGTGATCGGCACTTTCGACCATACAGTGCTTCAAACGGTGCAGCCTTAATGCTCGCATGGTAACTGTTGTTGTAAGAAAACTCAATCAAAGGAAAATGGGTATCCCATCCATTTCCAAAGTCAATCACACAAGCTCGGAACATATCTTCTAAGGTCTAATTGGTCCTCTAACTCTAACCATCGGTCTGTGGGTGGTATGCGGTACTCATGTCGAGGTTTGTACCAAATGCATCCTGAAGTGATTGCCAAAAGTTAGAAGTGAATTTGTTGTCTCGGTCAGAGATGATGGATATTGGTGCATCGTGCCTCGAGACTACTTCCTTAACGTATAGTTTAGTCAGCTTTTCCATATTGTAGTTCTCTTTGGTGGGTAGAAAATGTGCCGATTTGGTTAGTCGGTCAACTATAACCCAAATGGCGTCGAAACCGTTTGAAGTTCTTGGAAGTTTAGTGATGAAATCCATAGTAATCCATTCCCATTTCCATACAGGAATCTCAGGTTGTTGTAGAAGACTAGACGGTTTCTGATGCTCGGCCTTAACATTAGAGCACGTAAGACACTTGCGGACATAATCAGCAATGTCAGCCTTCATGTTTGGCCACCAATATAACTTCTTGAGATCTTGGTACATCTTGTCAGATCCTGGATGTACAGAGTACTTCGACTTATAAGACTCATGCATGATTAAGTCTCGCAGTCCTCTAAAACGTGGTATCCAACTCCTTCCTTCAAAACACAAATTTTTGTCTGAACGTTTCTCGAACTTCTTCTGTATCATACCGTATAGGTTCTCACTCTTGAGATCTTCTTGTTTCACTACTTCTTCTTGTGCTTTGAGAATCTGAGCGGGAAGGTTTGAATTAATGGTCAAAACCAAAGCTTGAACTCGCAGCGGCTTCAACCGTTCCTTACGGCTCAAGGCGTCAGCCACAACGTTCGCTTTTCCTGGGTGGTATCGGATTTCACAATCATAGTCATTCAACAGCTCTAACCATCATCCTTGCCTCATATTCAACTCCTTCTGATCTAAAATATGTTGGAGACTCTTGTGATCGGTAAAGACAGCACACTTCGTACCATTAAGATAGTGCCCCCAAATATTAAGTGCAAAAACCACAGCTCCTAACTCCAAATCGTGCGTGGTATAGTTCTCCTCATAAGTCTTAAGTTGTCGAGAAGCATGCGCCATGACCTTTCCTCGCTGCATTAAAACTGCTCCTAGTGTGATGCATCGGAATATACTATGAAATCTTCAGCCCCATCTGGTAATGCTAGAATCGGTGAACTACAAAATTTTCGCTTCAAGGTTTAGAATGCTTCGTCTACGTCCTCTCCCCATTCATACTTCTTGTCCTTGTGGGTTAACTCGGTTAACGGTTTAGCTACCTTGGAGAATCCCTCGATGAATCTCCTATAGTACCCAACCAATATTAGAAATTGACGAATCTCTGTGGAGTTAGAGGGTGCTGGCCAGTTCTCATTAGTTTTGATCTTTGCGGGATATACGTGTAACCCTTTGCTGTCAATCACATTCCCAAGGAATTGTATCGTGCGAATCCAAAATTCACACTTAGAAAATTTCGCGTATAATTTCTCTTCCGTGAGTAGTTTTAGAATTATCGTCAGATGCTTCTTGTGTTCTTCTTCTCTCTTGGAGTAGATGAAGATATCGTCGATGAAGACTATGATAAACTTGTCCAGATATGGTTTACACACTCGATTCATGGGATCCATGAATGCAGCAGGTGCGTTTATCAAACCAAATGGCATTACTCGAAACTCATAGTGGCTATACCGAGTCCTGAACGCTGTTTTGGGAATATCCTCTTCCCGAACTCTGAGTTGGTGGTAATCCGATCGTAAGTCTATCTTGGAGTAGTAACAGGATCCTTGTAACTGGTCGAATAAGTCATCAATTCTAGGTAATGGGTATCGGTTCTTCACTGTTAGCTTGTTCAGTTTGCGATAATCAATACACATCCTGAATGATCCATCTTTCTTCTTTACGAATAAAACCGGTGCTCCCCAAGGCGAGGAACTTGCTTGAATAAAACCTTTATCCAAAAACTCTTGTAGTTGATTAGACAGTTCTTGCATCTCTGTCGGTGCTAGTTGATAAGGTGCACGTGCCATAGGTGTAGCTCACGGCACTAAGTCGATTTGAAATTCCACTTGTCGAGTCGGTGGAAGCCTAGGTAGGTCTTCGGGAAATACTTCGGGAAAATCACATACGATTGGAAAATCCTCAAGTACCTTCTCTCCCGACTTCTTCTTTGCCACATGTGCTAGAAATGAATGACATCCCTTCTCGATGTATTTCAGAGTCTTAAGAGAAGATATGATGTTCAAACGAGTTCCATAACGGTCACTTCGGATAACCAAAGTTTCACCGTTGAGAGGAATATGAACAACTCTTTCACCGCAAACAATATTCGCCTGATGTTTGGATAGTGATGTGAGTCGAGAGTGCAAGTTTTAAATTTATAAGCACGATCTACCAATGATTCAAATGAAACACATACCAACAAGTATACTCGTCCGTGTGTAGCAAGAGGTGATATGGTAAGCCGACGTCGTTCACAAGGATTTGTTTAGCTTTTATGTAACGTGAGTTTGATTATAACAAAGACTTAGTAATGATTCTAAAGCAAGAAAATAATGATGATGATGTAAATTCAATATATTAAAAACTACACTTGCCTAGACTAGTTTGCACAATTCCCTTGATATGATTATGACAATGGTTTAAATCAATTATGATCAATAAATTAGATGATGCTCTAATTTGATTAGTTGGTGTACTAATCCTCTTGTTTTCAACACTTTTAATCCTCGTCAAGATTTTAAGATGACAAAAACAATATTAAGTTTTGATCAAACAAGACTAACACAATTCAATCACTTGATTCGCTATCGTTTCACAAGTAATTGACAACTATACTTTTAGTTTTCTAAGTTTAACCAAGTTACATATGAAATGGTCAATACATAAGGTAACACCTTCATAGACAAAGGTTTACAATTGATTAAATAACAATGTCTCTTTCGACCTATTACACCATTAATAATCAACCAAACTTGATAACTCTTTTGTTTATGAAAGCTTTGAAAGCACAATTCGATCTTAGTATTAGCTTTTCATTGAATTAGAACCATAGAGTCATAATCAATCAACATTCATATAACAAACATCATCTAGGCAAGTGCACAAGGCACTTAGCCACTCATGGCAAACAAAGTAATAATCACAGAAATTATATCACTTGAAAACATGATTAAAGAGTCTTACAAAAGTTGTAATGATGATTACAAGACTTAGGAACAATTATGAGGTGATCAACAATGATTCCTTTGATGATTACAATGATGGATAATGAATGTAAGTCAACTTCTTCCTGCATTTTCTTCTTTGTAGCCTTCTTGAGAGTATGAGAAATTTGGTATATGAGTATGTGTCTTTTCTCTCTAGCCAATGCTTCTAATTAATAGAAAACTACTCATTGGCCAACAAGCAAGTTTCTTGGGCACCAAGTGTCATAAAATTCTGGACTTGAAGTAAATGAAGCATAATGACAACCCACATGAAGAGTTAGATCATTAAAAGTAGTCATTAAGTGTGTCAGGAGTTGCAGCAACCCAAGGTTGAAGTCTCAACCTGAGGTTCAGATTCCAGCCCAAGGTTTGGAGTAAGGCTGGCATGGCAGTTTTGAACCTTGGGTTGAACTTAAGCCTTAGTTGTATTTCTTGAACCTTTGGTTGAGGAAGCAAGCCATAATTCATAGCAAACTTTGCATGTAACTTCTCATTCATTTCATCAACACTTGATCTTTTCTTGAGCTCGGAAATCTTTGTAACTTGATTCTTTATCTTTGATGATCTTCCCGAGGTCTTTATTATGGGTAGAATCTTTCGTTGTGCATAAGCTCTTGATTTAGCGACTTTTCCCCATCTTTCTAGCTATTCCCTTGGACTTGATTGTACCTGAACCTTAATATATCTTTTGTACCTTTTTCGCATAATATGTTCACAAACACAGCCAAATACAATGCACAAACATAGAAATAGCGCGGCTAAAATATGTATGAAATGAGCGTTATCAAATCCCCACACACTTACACTTTGCTTGCCCTCTAGCAAATCTAGCTTTTAAAAATAAATCCACATGATATAAATGAGAATGATTCTAAAAAATGAGATGCAAATCTATCAAGTACAAGTACGAGATAAGATCCATCTTTTTAAGCTTTATAAGTGAAAAGTCGAGATGTTTGACAATACCTTAATGATCCTCTTGCTTTATAACATGTTAAAACACCTCACGAAAAAGGAATGAAGTATAATTCACTCAACACTCATTTATTTAGTGGGTGAGTATATAAGAAAATCACACTCATCGCTCAGTCATGATCTAAATATTACCATAAGCTTGTACAAGAAACAAAACTCCACCGACGTGGCGTAAGCACCAAGTGTAAACATCTAAGAGGACTTTTATTCGGGTTAAAGGGTAATATGAGGTTTATGTTTAGATATCTCTTGTAAAAATATACTAGATCGCTAGTGCGAATTCTTGATTTACTCAAACAACGGATGGTCACTAAAGTAAAATACCTTAGATCGCTGGCGCGTTATTCGATCACTCAAGAACCGGATGGTCACTAGAATATTCGCACAATTGATATCTTCACAAAATTAAAAAGGTAGGGATAAGGCATGGGATATACTTATGAGAGGTGTAAAAAAAAATTACAAATAGTCAAAGTCTACAACCAATTGCTACTAGCTACGTCAACTTCTTTCACATGAACTTGAGAATTCATCCTTGATCGATATCATACTTTCATAGCTCACTGGCTATTCTTGTCACCATACAATTGCGATGACTTATTGTATTTTTTTCTTTTTCTTTTTCTTTTTTTTTTCTTCTTTTCTTGGCCACATGTTTCGGCCATCGATCTTAATTCCAATAGATCTTCTATGAGATTATCATAGAGTTTGCAACTTTCTCCAAAATTTAAGGATTTCCCACATAACAACCATCTTTCCAAGTAGCTAGTAACCAACCAAGACTTGACTATGGGTAAGGTTAAGGCTAAAAGTGTAAAATATTTTGTATTTTTCTGGTGTAACAAAAGAAAAGAATGGCTCAAAGGGTGTATTAATGGTATCAAGCACTAAAATTGAGTGCTAACAAATGGGTCAATGAAGAGAGTTTTAACTAACCGATGTGATTAGCTAATGTATGATTTGAAAACGGATGGCCATTTAGTTGAATCCTAATGTTGCCTCTTATTACACGAATACACTTTCATCACACGAATGTGATCTCACTGCGGTCTGGTAATGATTTGCAAGTACAAGTTCTAGAATAAATAAAATCACCGGCACACTCATAGCAAAAAGATCAAGGATAAAAGATGTATGCTATATAAGAATAGGCTCAAATCCTCACAATTTTTGGTGGAATGGGCTATAATTGTGCTAGCAATGTTATTGATCCCAAAAATGGATTGCAATGTCAATCAGGACACATCTCGAATTTTTAAAAATTACATGTTTTATCAGTGGATTGATCTAGTTATTCTAATATAAATTATCTTAAATGTGCGAAAAAAACTAGATCATAAGGGCAAACAATTTAAAACTAGGCTCAAAAATATAGAAAATTTAAAATCCAGTTTCATTTTCCTATTTCCTCCCCCCACACTTAAGTTTGACATTGTCCTCAATGTAAAGAACGATGAACCATAAAAATAGGGAAATAGAACATAAAAGAAATGATACTGCCTGAGCCTTGGAATCTAGATCGAGCTCCAAATGAGATATTGAGATCAAACGATTCCACATCTTTGAGATCAAGCATCGTAACCTGCAGTAATCTTCATATACAAAACAAACAAACACACAAAATGCAAAATATTTTTGTATTTTTTTTTTGCAAGGCCCCCACACTTATGGTGAAACCATTGGAGCATAAAAATAAACAAACAATTAAAAACACATGGGTTGCCTCCCGAGAAGCGCTTAATTTATTAACGAGTCATCAGCCTGACTCGATCTTCCTCACTTTCGTGGTTTATGTTTGGGATTCATTCCCGACTTCTTGGGAATATAAACCACATATCCTTTCACTATTCTTTTTCCGGTTTTATCGATGTCATATAACTTTGCTGTATCACAAGATCTAGGAAGGACATCATACATAAATCCAGAATCTGCAGCCCATGGTATTACTTTTTTATAATCTGCTGGGAAAGGTGCCATGAATGGAATAGCAGTGTATTTCTTTTTATCGAGCAGTTCAAGTGGAATTTCCTCAGTTGACATTTCATTCAGTTGCTCCTCATCATGATAAATCTTGATACGATGTCCATTAACAATGAAACTTCCACTGTGCTTGTCATATAACTCGACATATCCGGATGGAAAACCATGTTTTACCACGAATGGACCATACCATTTGGTTCTTAGCTTAGGAGCTTTGAATTTGTACTTAGAATTGAACAAAAGTACTTTGTCTCCGGCTTTGAATTCTTTTCGGATTCTGAGTTTCTTATCATGGTACGCTTTTGTTCGAGCTTTGTACAACTTGGAATTCTCATACGCTTGGAGTCTTAACTCATCGAGTTCATGCAATTGCAAGAATCGTTTTTCTCCAGTGATTTTGAGATCGGGGTTACATTGCCTCAACGCCCAGTATGCGTGGTGTTCAATTTCAAACGGCAAATGACAAGTTTTTCCATATATGAGTCTATACGGAGTTGTGCCAATTGGAGTTTTATATGCCGTTCTAAACGCCCATAGAGCATCATCGAGTTTCCTTGACCAAATGGAAGGATTATCCTTAACCATTTTTTCAAGTATTCTTTTTAAAGCTCTATTGGTGTTTTCAACTTGACCACTGGTTTGAGGGTGGTATGCTGTTGAGAAACGATGATGGACTCCATATCGTTTTATAGCTTTCTCCATTTGATGGTTACAGAAGTGAGTTCCTCTGTCGCTTATCAAAGCTTTTGGAATTCCGAATCGAGAGAAAAGCTTTTTCAGAAAATTTACAACCACTCGTGCATCATTTGTGGGTAAGGCTTCCGCTTCGGCCCATTTAGAAACATAGTCAATTGCAACGAGGATGTATTCGAACTTATGAGATTTAGGAAAAGGACCCATGAAGTCAATTCCCCATATATCAAAGATTTCAGAAACTTGTATGCTCTTTTGTGGCATTTCGTCTCTACGAGAAAGACTACCAGACTTTTGGCAAGCATCACAATTCTGCACAAGCGTATGGGCTTCTTTAAAAATTGTCGGCCAATAAAATCCCGCATCAAAGACTTTTTTCGCGGTTGTAGACGGACCGTAATGTCCTCCAGTTGGGCCGTGATGACATTCATTGAGAATTTTCGGGTCTCTGAACCGTACACGCATCTTCTAATTATCCCATCTGGACACATTTTAAATAGATACGGTTCATCCCAAAAATAGTGTTTTAGGTCTACGAAAAATTTACTACGCTGAGTGTGAGTTAGACCTTTTTGTAACACTCCTCCGACTAAATAATTTGCAAAGTCTGCAAACATGGAACTTCTTCGTTTTCAATTCCCATAAGAGTTTCATCGGGAAAATTATCATCAATCTCATCTTCATCGAATTCATCTAAATTAGGATTTTCTAATCGAGACAAATGGTATGCTGCAACATTTTCTGCGCCTTTCTTATTTTGGATTTCTATGTCAAATTCTTGAAGCAATAAAATCCATCGGATAAGACGTGGTTTGACATCTTGTTTGGCAAACAGGTATTTAAGAGCTGAATGATCAGTGAATACAATTGTCTTTGACAAAACGAGATAAGAACGAAATTTGTCAAACGCAAAAACTACAGCCAAAAGTTCTTTTTCAGTGACCGTGTAGTTTTGTTGAGCACTATTCAAGGTTTTACTAGCAAAGTAAATAGGACGAAAATGTTTTCCATCGCGTTGTCCTAATATTGCTCCAACGGCAAAATCACTTGCATCACACATAAGTTCAAATGGCAGCGACCAATTTGGTGAAACCATAATCGGTGCATTTGTTAATTATTTTTGAGCGTTTCGAATGCCTTGATGCATTCTTCATTGAAATCAAAAACTGAATCTTTCTCGAGAAGCTTCGTCATAGGACGAGATATTTTCAAAAAATCTTTGATGAATCTGCGGTAGAATCCCGCATGCCCCAAGAAACTCCTAACGCCTTTGACGTTAGTCGGGGGTGGTAACTTAGCAATAGCATCTATTTTTGCTTTGTCAACTTCGATTCCCTTGCTAGAAATCTTGTGACCAAGCACAATGCCTTCTGTCACCATAAAGTGACATTTTTCCCAGTTTAGTACGAGATGAGCGGTTTTGCATCTTTCAAGCATTTTATCAAGATTGGAAAGGCATAACTCGAATGAGTCTCCAAATACCGAGAAATAATCCATGAAAACTTCCATGGAGGTTTCAAGCATATCTTGAAAAATAGCAATCATGTACCTTTGAAATATTGCCGGTGCGTTACAAAGACCAAAAGGCATACGCCTATACGCATATGTGGCAAAAGGACACGTGAATGTGATCTTTTCTTGATCAACTGGATCAATTGGAATTTGGAAATAACCGGAAAATCCATCGAGAAAACAAAAGAATTTGTTCCCCACAAGTCTTTCCAACATTTGATCCATGAACGGTAAAGGAAAATGATCCTTCCTGGTGGCGTCATTTAATTTGCGATAATCAAAGCATACTCGCCAACCAGTTATGGTTCTGGTAGGAACAAGTTCATTACGTTCATTAGTTACAACGGTTGTTCCTCCTTTCTTAGGAACACAGTGAACAGGACTCACCCATGAACTATCCTCAATGGGGTAAATAATACCAGCATCAAGAAGTTTGATTATTTCCTTCTTAACAACTTCCTTCATGTTTGGGTTGAGTCTTCGTTGTCTTTGAACAACGGGTTTGGAATCGTTTTTGAAATTGATTTTGTGTTTGTAAAAGTTTGGACTTATTCCACGAATGTCAGAAGTTTTCCAAGCGAAAGCTTCTTTATGATTTTTGAGCATAGAAACAAGACGTTCTTTTTCATTGGGTTTGAGTGCTAAAGATATGACAACCGGAAGAAGAGATTTTTCTTCCAAGAATGCATATTCCAGATGATCAGGAAGAGGTTTCAAGACGAGATCCACCGGCGGATCTTCAATTGAGGTTTTGATTCTCATTTCATCATTGAATTCCAACTCCTCAAAGTTGGTTATTTCTTCCTCAGAAATTTCTTCGGTGTTTATCTGCATAAATTCAGCGAATTCTCTGTCGAGATCTTCATCACTTATTTGTCCAGATGTTTTATGAGTCTTAATTCTTTCATCAAGCAACTCATCGAATGTTTCCTCTGTAATTTCATCAATAACATCAATGCTATAACAAGTGTCATCATTTGCATGAGAATGTTTCATGGCTTGATTAATTTGAAAAGAGATTCTTTCATCTCCAACTCCAAGATTGAGTTCTTTGTTTTTGACTCGAATGATAGCATCGGTGGTGTTTAGGAAAGGTTTTCCTAAGATCAATGGAACTTTGCTATCTTCCTCCATCTCGAGGATCACAAAATCAACGGGAAAAATGAATTGCTCAACTTGAACAAGCATGTTTTCAGCTACTCCAACAGGATATTAGATAGTATGATTTGCTAAACGTATACTCATTCTTGTGGGTTTCAAGGTATCGATCGAAAGCTTCGCATATAATGAGTATGGCATAAGATTGATACTCGCACCGAGATCGGCTAAAGCATCACAAGTGATTGAATTTCCCAAAGTACACGGGATGAGAAAACTTCCAGGATCACCGAGTTTTTTTGGTAGTTTGTTTTCAACAATGGCTGAGCAATCTTCATTCAAGAAGGTAGTGGAAATGTTTTCCATTTTGCTTTTGTTGCTCACAAGTTCTTTCAAAAACTTCCCATAATTGGGCATACCAGCCAGGACATCAACAAGAGGAACGTTGATCCTAACTTCTTTGATTAAGTCAATGAACTTGCCATATTGTTCTTCCATCTTTTCTTTCCTCAAACGTTGAGGATATGGAATTCTTGGTTTATATGCTTTGAGCTGTGGAGTGGGTTTAACGACTGGTGTTGGTTTGTTATCTTTTGGTTCCTCCTCTGCTTCATCCTCACTATCATCATGAATGATAGTGGTTGTTTGGTTTGGGTTTGGTGGTGGATCATAAGATAGACCACTACGAGTGAATACAACATTTACATGCTCATTTCTCGTTTGAGGTGGACGATAAGATCCAGATGATGATGGTTTCGGGTTGGATTGAGTATTGCTTGGCAAAGTACCCGATGGTCTAGCAGCAAATTGATCAGAAAGACGACCAAATTTGGTTTCAAGGTCTTGAATAGAAGCTTGATGGTTCTTTTTACCTTGTTCGACTTTGGTTTTGAGGCTGAAGAACTGATTTTTGATAAATTCATTCGTTTGCTTTTGAGCATGCACGAATTCACGCATGGTTTTTTCGAATTCAGATTCTTCATTTTTCTTTTCAGGTGTTTGTGATGATGAACGGTAATCATCACGAGACGATGTCGGACGGTTGTCGTCACGAGGTTGGGAACTACGATTATCATCCCTCGGTGGACGATCTTGCCAATCTCTAGAATTTTTACCTTAGTAGTTTCCACGATATCTTCCTCCTTGACATCCTCCATAAATATAATTGGCTTCGGCTTCGGGACCTCCCATGGGTTTGTCATCACACTCGGATGATGAATGGTTTCCACCACAATAGTTGCATCCATCGCGCATATCTTTGATCTCTTTTTGGATACTTTGGAATTTAGAATCGATTTTGGTGGTGAGATCTTTCATCATGTCCATGATTTTGGAATTTTCATTCGTTCCTTCGGTGAATGCGACGGTTTTTCGTTGAGGTTTGGTTTTGGCATCCTTAGACCAATTGAGCTTAAGAAGTACACGGTCTTCTAGTAAAGTGTAAGCTTCATTAGGGGTCTTATAAAGGAAAATTCCTCCGGCATCAAGGATACCTTGAGTTGTGTCATTTAGACCATGGTAAAATATTTGAATGATATTACCACGAGACAAACCATGCCCATGACAACTTCGGAGCATGTTTTTCATTCGAAGCCAAGCTTCGACAAGATTTTCTCCTTCCTTTTGAGTGAAACTACGAATTTCACCTAAGAGACGATCAAACATGGCCGGTGGAAAGAAACGTCCAACAAATGCTTCTCTCATTTAGTTCCAAGTTGTGATCACTCCGGGGCTTAATTCGTTATACCAAATTTTCGCTTCTCCGGTGAGAGTCAATGGAAAGAGTTTGAGGCGGATTGCATTTGCTTCGGTAGTTCCATAACGAAACATGTCACAAATTTCAAGAAAATTGGCGATATGTTTTGTGGATCGGATCTAACTCGACCATCAAATTGACTGTCTTTAATCATCGAAAGATGATGACCTTTGATAGTGAAGTTATCTCCAAGATTAATGGGAACAATGGCGGCCGCAGGTGTAGGAGCTACAACCCTATTGGTGACCCACATAGGTCGATCGTCGGCCATTGGAAATGGTAATTCCAGAAAAAGATCAACGATTGGATGAACTTCGGAAAGATTATCAAATGATGGGTTAACGGTTCAAGGTTTTCTTCGATTATTTGGAACAAATGGGGTTCTCTTTTTGCGAAATAAACTTTCGGGGTTAGACAATGGTGTACTTAATTCTTCGTTAGAAAAGTGAGTGATCATACACGAGAAAAATGAGCCAATCGAAAAAGATTATCAACTAAAAAGAAAATTAAAAGAATTTTTTTTTTAATATTCGGAACAGTATTTGGCGGTTTGTGTGTGAACCGGCGGTTGGGGCTGGCCTGGTTCTCAAAAGAAGCTGAGCCGGACCGGTTCAAGACTAAACCGGTGGTTCAGTTGGTCAGAAAGTTCTGAGTCGCGCGGTTGGTGTGACAAATGGTAAAATTTCCCTAATATTTATATTCATTTTCTGTGACCAGAACACCTGACTAGACCGTTATACGTTTAAAACGGATAACATATTTGCACATATTGTCACCCGAAAATCTCACCAAGGAACAGTGAAATTATCACATCTTATAATTTACTCATGTTATTGTAGTGAGAACGGGAGGTTATCCCATTTTTGCATAGACTGACACCACATGCCAACCAGAAATAAATCTGAGGTTCAGAAAATGTTAGTGGATAATTAAGGACTCAGAAACATATTTAAGTATTTCATAACGACTCTAAAAATATAAACTCTCATATTTTTATCGGTTCCGGGAAGGATCCAAATTTGACTCAGTTTAACGAAACGCGGGTATTAAAATACCACACTGTTGGGAACACGTCTTAGATTATTGAAGTATCGATCATTTTGTGTAATAGGTTGCTTAGGCCTTTAAGTTAGTTTGTAGCTACGGCCTGTGTAGAAGGCCCATAGGCCGTGGCCTAGTCTTTATTTTTATTCTTGGGCTGCGCCCCATTTAATTACTTTTCTATTTAGGGCCCAAGCCCATTTCTTTATGTACTCTATAAATACCCTTCCCATTGTAGGGAAATGGTTGTTGGTTGGTTGGTTAATATTATTCACTTTGAATATATGTGTGTGATTTGATCTAAATAAAGGTGACTAACAAGTGGTATCATAGAGCTAAATAAGGGTTTAGGATTTTTTTTGTGTTCGGTACTGTTCATCGAGAATTTTTTTTCCGAGTTAGGAAAACATTTCAAAGTTATTGTTCATTGATTTTTCTTTTCGAGTTAAAGAAGAAAAAAGACGGACAACTTCCGAGTTAGGAAGTAGCAATTAATTGTCGAGTAAGGACAAATAGTTTATAATATTCCAAGTAAAAGCGTTACTCGTTGAATTATTCAACTTAGTCAAACTAAGTGTCAGTAGCCTGCCTATTTCAGAGTAAGTACAATATTAATTTCCGAGCAAAGGGAATTAAATATTCAAAAGTAACATTATTCCATGGTTTGACTTATTCCAAGGTTTGTCTAGTTTCTTTAATATTCCGAGTAACCTTAAAGAATTATATTGGAGTAAGAATTATTCCGAGTTTCATAGTGAGAATTATATTCCGAGCAATTATTGGAGTTTCCTCCGAGCAAAGTGAAAATTCTTCCGAGTTAGGAATGTTGAGTAACATGTGTCTGAAACAATTTCTGAGTAAGGAGTACATTATAAAAGTTTCCGAGTTAGGATCGATTTAAATTTTCCAAGTTTGGAACATTAAAAAATCTTCCAAGTAAGGATCATTTAAATTTCTCCTAGTAAGGAAATTTCCGAGTTAGGAATCCTCTTAGTAAAGAATCCTCCTAGTAAGGAATTCTCCTAGTAAGGAAATTTCGAGTTAGGAAAATCTTTCTAGTAACAAAATTTCCGAGTTAGGAATTCTCCTAGTAAGGAATTCTCCGAGTAAGCAATTATTCTCCAAGTTAGGAATCCTTCAACTTAGAAATCCTTCAACTTAGAATCCTTCAACATAGAAATCCTTCAAGTAAGCAAAACTCGATAAAGGACTTAACTTCAAACGAAAGTATCTCTTGAACCGTAACCAACAATAGACACAACTCCTATTTCCTTGGAACGATCCAAGATCAACTGTATCACACACCGAAATAAATGGAATCAAGTTCAAAAGGGAGAGAGATGCCTAAAAGTGTAAAGCTCGCTATGCACTCCAAAGAAAACTGTTTGATACATTTTGAATCAGTTAAGCTTCAATGTATGGCCCTCTCAGAAGTGAGCTTACCATCATGGGATAGATCGGTAAATCGTGCTGTTGAAACACTCTTCGGACCAGAAATGGATTTTATAACCGTCAAACGGAAACTCTTGCACAACATATCTCTAATAGAGAAGCAACTTGAACAAGGAGGTGACTGCATTGTAGCATATCAAGCGCTCAAGACGCAGCTAAAATGGTTTCTCTACTTAGATTTTAGAGTGCTCATAAATTCTTCAGATTATGAATTTGTAAGCAAAAAATGGAGAGAATGCATCATTAGTTACCTTGAAGTTGAATCTTTTAGAGATCAGTTGCTTAATCTAATGAACATACTGGAACTGGTGCTCACTACAAGATCAATTCATCTGAGGAAAGAGTCAAATGAAAAAGAATTGGATGAAAGAGAGTTAAAAGAAAAAGAACGGGAAAGAATAGAAATGGAGATGCAGATATAAGCGGGAACGACCAATGAGGAAGGGACATCAGATGATAATTTGGGTTTCACGGGTCATAATGCATTATCAGAAAAGCATAATGGAGAAAACAGTCTAGGGAATGATTCGGATACTGGCGGGAAACTCAACTGTAAGGATGATTTGATGACAACAGCTGCTGATGTCGGATCTTCACATTGTACAGATACATTGGTTAAGGTACATCAATCACTGATGATATCAATACATTTGATAATGTGTTTGCTTATGAGACACAAAGTCATAGACAACCTGAGTACATTAACGACACATATGTGGTGAATCAGGATGATAGAAATATTACTCCTGAGACTCCATATATGGATCCTAATGGAGGTACGGTTGAACATGACAATGTGAATCATGATCAAGAATGTGCTTCAAATGATTTATTGATAAAAAATATTCAAAACGAAATTGTTCAATGTAATGAGCTTAATCGTGAACTAAAAGCACAAAATACGTCGTTAACTAAAAGGCTCGAGAATTATAGTAAACGTATAAATGATTTTGAAACACGAACTAATCGTGAACACTGTCTTGAAGTAGAAAATGAGATGTTGAGACACGAAAATGAGAGAATTTTAAAAGAGTCAAGCGACATCCAAGAGAAACTGAAACGTCAAATATTCTCTCTTGAACAAAATTTTCAAAGATGTCAAGCACAAAGCATTAACTTTGAAACAGAAAATCGTGTGCTTCAAACAAAAGTGGTTGAGCTTGAAACACTTTTATCTCAACAAACAAACGATTTTGAGGATGTCAAAACCGAACTCGTCAACAAAACAGCCAAGTTCGAAAGTTATTTTGAAAAACTTGAAAAAGAAAATATTGTGTTCGAACGAAAATTGGCTCGTAAAACAGATGATTCAAAAGCTGAAAAAGATCAATTTTTGAAACAAATTGCTTCTTTGGAATCTAAATTGGCATCTCTAGATCATCTTTCTCTTCAAAAAGAATGCAGTGATTTGAGAACTTCATACAATGCTTTAAAAGTGAAGTTTGATTCTCTTAACCGATCAAAGGGAAAAGCTCCTATTTCAAAATTTTCAACACCAGAAGTAAGTGTTTAGAAGAAGGTTTACACGAGTGAATCTTCAAAACCATTTTCGAAAAAGGTTTCCCAGTTTACAACCTATTCTTTGAAAAAAGGAAGGAAGTTTTCGAAGAAACCAAGTTTTTCTGAAACACTTACTCCTCAAAAGCTTTCAAGGACAAATAATTCAATAGAAGAGAATCAAGGTTTTCAAATTCCATACTCTCGCCTTACACCGGTAAAGCAAGTGTGGAGACCAAAGCAAAGTCATTCAAAACCTTTCAAATATTCAATATCAGAATTGCTTTCGCTGCAACATAAGCATGACTCTGCTTTGAAAATCCCTAATTCTGGAAGGTTTCCATTCATCACAAAAACGAATTTTCAAAATGAAACACCGGGGTTCAACAATGGATGGAAAACTTCTTCTTCAAGTTTTAAAACTCCAAGAGAGACACCGGGTTTCTCAAACAATTTTCTCAAGAAAAAGAGTTTTAAATCACCGTTGATTCCACGAGTGTTATTTCAAAATGAAACACCGGTTTTCAGTCCTCGTTGGAATTCAACATCTTTAAATCAGATTGACACAACTTACAAATGGATTTCAAAATTTAGTAAACCCGTTAGCGCCGTCCTTAAATGGGTTCCCAAGGTTGTTGTCTAATCTAAACTTTCGATGACTTCTTAGTACTTCAGCTAAGGACTCGGACTTCAACATGACGACTTGTACATGCATTACAGTGTACAACTCGGGTTTCAAAGAAAGGCAAGTGACTTGCTAAACCATTCTTTAATACCAAGCATGCACTTATCCTAAAAAGTTCTTAATCTTGAGCAAAATTTATTCAAAATTTTTCAAAAGGTTTTTCAAAACTTTTCAAAATTTTTGCTCAAGATTTTTCAAATCTTTACTCCCCAATTCACTCCAAAGTTTAAAGAATGTCAAAACGTATGCTAGTTTTGAGGGGGAGTATTTCAAAATATTACGTGTTAGTTACCTTGAAGCAAAATTTATTCAATAATTTTTCAAACTGAAATTTTCTAAATCTTTCAGAAATTTGCTTCAAGAAGACTCCTTCCCTCAAACTTTAAAAAGTTTAAAATTCTCAAAACAAATGCTTGTTTTGAGGGGGAGGATTTACAAAACAATAATGTTTTGTCAAAATCATGCTTAATGGCTTGTGTACACATAACAGTGCACAACCCGTACTTGTAAATAAAGGACCCTGAGGTACGCTTCAGTGCCTCAATCCTAAAATAAGGAGCGAAAGCTTCTTACTTATGAGTAGATTTAAACCAGAATTTTTTCAAGTTTTTTTAAATTCTGCTCATAAGGACAAGTATTCCCTTGTTAAGGGGGAGTATTTGAAACTAAATCTTTGTTCTGAAACTAAAAGTTCTTGAAATTCTTCCCGTAAACCTCAAAAAGCGCATATTTTAATCAAATTTTTTACAAAAACACCATGAGTATGCTATTTTTGAGGGGGAGAATATGTGATGATTAAAATATGGTAAATGAAAAGTTGTTATCTCACAAAAGATCGACTCAGAATTGACCCTTGAATTGACGATTGCTAATGTCAGTAGTCGAAAAGACATGTCCGGGACGGGTAATAACTTCAAGCCAGTTTATCTGGTGATGTAAGCGTGTCTCGCAAAGGACGTGTCTGAGTAGAATGTACCAATTTCGAGCGATTTTCCTTGAATCTGATCTGGACGGGTAATAATTTCAAGCTAGTCTAACTAGTGATGTAAGCGTGTCTCGCAACGATCAGGTTCATTGAAAATCAATCAATTCAAAAGTGCTAACTCTACCCGACATGTGCAAATTTACTTTAAACACTTGTAAGCACATGTTGAGGGGGAGTATTTCTGATAATCACAAAACTCTCAGAGTGTTAACAAAATATGTTTTTCACAATCATAAGCACTTTGAGATATTTTCAAAAAGTTTGGTTTATGGCATACATAGGATTAGTCATGGAGTTATAAGGTGACTAAGGTTAGGAATAACCGTCCTATGATCCGCCAGAGCCGGAGGGATCTACCCAAGGACAATCACAATAGTTTAGAACTAGAAAGTCCTAGGTATTATGAAAAAAGGAATAATGAAATGAAAGGAGAAAGAAGGGGTTGAAGAATAAAAAAGAAAAGTAAAGAAAAGGGTGAAAAGAAATAGCCCTCCAAATTGTTCAACCTTAGGGCAGAAACCGGGTTCAACACATATGCTACTGGTTGTTACTAAGGTAACACCGGTATTGAAGATTAAGACGTCATGGACCCAGTGACGCACTGCACTAAACCTTCTAGCCACTCAAGTGTCTCTCAAAAGACACTTGTTTCATTTCACACGGAGATCCCTACATAATCTATCAACCTCTCACTCCGAGATGTGTTGGTATTGAAAAGGAGGCACTCTGCTCCACGCCTCCGACGACCAAACAAATAAGCACTAATCGAGTCTAGAGCCAAGAGATAAAACGAAAGATCTCATAGGAACACTTAGCATTACACTGGTTGTTCTACATTAATGGACGCCAGTCGTAAAATTAGGAAGTGTCCTACGCAGATCTTAGCAATCTGTCAAGAACATTCATGAGAGAAATCACTAATGTGATTCTCAGTGATTGAATGGAAATCCTGCCAGGGTCAACATCAAACAGCCCTGACAGCAGGTCTCTTCGGTAATCCCTTGTGGGTTACGCTTGGTGTTAGCTCCAAAATGGTCTACAGTCGTGGGGTGATCTCCAGCGACTCACTGAATCGTTGATGCACTTCGGTGTATCTCGTAAGCCCTTTCGGGGGTATCCGATTCAGAACGGTCTGGGTTGGGATTAGAGAAAGTCTTCACACTATGCTGTTGACGATCTCGAAGTCCAAATCTGTAAGTACCGGATGATTTATTGCTAACTGTTTACTTGCAGCAAATCATGGAGTTCCACTACCATTCCATCAAGCTCATATCCTGACGATACGTTCTCACTAAGACTTAGAGATAACAAAAGTTCAAAGATGTTAAAGAAAAGTCAAAGTTCAAGCTCTACAACCTTTCACAAGTCAAAGATTGAAGTAGTGAGAACCAGTTGAAGAACAAATGTCAAAAGACATATGAGCATGGTGGAAAAGACGTAAAGACACCAGAATTGAAGACCATTGGAGGACGGCAGATCATTGCTATACCATATCACTTACTCAAGAACGAAGAACAACGATTCCAATAGACGTCAGAAGCCAAAGGAGCAAAGATGACGTCAAGCAACCTCGATGATCAATACTTAGGGGGAGATTGTTGGGAACATGTCCTAGATTATTGAAGTATCGATCATTTTGTGTAATAGGTTGCTTAGGCCTTTAGGTTAGTTTGTAGCTACGACCTGTGTAGAAGGCCCATAGGCCGTGGCATAGTCTTTATTTTTATTCTTGGGCTGCGCCCCATTTAATTAGTTTTCTATTTAGGGCCCAAGTCCATTTCTTTATGTACTCTATAAATACCCTTCCCATTGTAGGGAAAGGGTTGTTGGTTGGTTGGTTAATATTATTCACTCTGAATATATGTGTGTGATTTGATCTAAATAAAGGTGACCAATAAACACCTTAACTAAATATTCACTAACAAACTTAAAATAAAAACACACCCACTCACACCATCTCCCACACAAAGCCTGTAACCCTATCTCATATTTTGTCCGCCACCTCTCTTCCCCATGAACACAACGACCCATCTCCATCCTTCACCACACCAAATGCAATCCCTGTTGACCCAAGAAACTTGTCCTCTTCACGAATCACAAGTCAACCTAGGATTAAACACCCATTGAAATAGAGATAGCACTCAAAGGGTAAGATTATTCTCCCCAAATCCGAAAGCTCTTATGGAGTTACTCTCCAATATTCACCATAAATCCGCGCCTCCAAGAGATTATCGAATCACAAATTATCGAAAATACACCAAAGATCTGAGAAGTTCTCAAGAAAGGATAAGGGAGAAGTATTGTGATTCGATTTGGAGGTTAGGGATTGATCAGTGTTGGAGCAGTGGTTCTCGGATTTGTGGTTTCATTCAAGTTCATCCTTCAAGAAATCATTGTAAGGTTCGATATTGATTCAGATTCAATTAGTTCTTGTTATTATACTTTTAGAACCATTTATGATAAGAAATTACTAGGTCAAATGGAAATTTAATATTGATCTTGATGTTTTCCTGTCGAATTGAATTACCAGAGACACTAATGGAATTTTGAGAAAATTTAAGTAGTGTGATAGTTAGGATTGGTCGAATAAGAATTTTGATAAAGTTGATATTTGTTGTTGTCGTTATAGTGACATAGGAATTTAGTTGATAGTTCAAGATTACTAGTTCCTAGGATTCATGATTCGAACCTAGGAGTTGATTGATGAAGAAAGTGTTAAAATTTTGATGATATGTTTAAGTGTTCGAAGCCCTAGAGAAACCACAGGTTCATGCTTCGAACCTGGAACGTTGCGGTTAGGATATGAGGGCTAGATGGTATGTCGTGTAGTTGCAAGTGGGTGGTGAAAGCCCACTGTGACCAACAATAACCTTAACGGAACCATTGACCACCAAAGCTAGGTGCGAGGGTGGTCGGGATAGACAGGGAAAAACACCTCACATAGAGGAAGATTAACTCGAGTCCAGTAGCAACACTAGACCCAACCTTGTGGGTGATACCTCGGTTCGAGCCTTGGAAGGCTCACACGAACATCAAACCAAAATCTCAACGAAAGATAACACTGTTATACCCAAAGCAAAACCCATTGAGGATGATTGATAGTCGAATAGGAGACTAGAGACTTTGTAGGAAATACATCCCAAGAGACTAGAGAAGTAATGACATTTAGAGTCCAAGTAGTTAGGATCATATGAGGAAAATTCCTCCTCTTGTCGACCCGTAAGTGAGTCAAGAACACCAAACATTGTTACCACCTAGGTCCTCAAGGCACAAGGTCGAGTAGTTATCGAACCTAGCCAATAAATTAGGTAGTAAGAAGAAAAACCAATGGCCATTCTCGACTGAGAAAGTGAATCCCAGGAGAATACACACTAAGCTATTGAGCTTAGGTGTTCTGTGATTGCTTGGTTGCGAACACCAGGCCGAAGCCCAATGGCCAGGCCCAACTAGGACCAGCGATGTAGCCCACCTGATAGCCCTATTGACAGCCCTTAACTCAGCCCGCATTATGGGCTTGTGTATAACCCATTCGGCCTACCAGAAAAATGGTAAAACCCAACCCATTCGGCCCACCAGACTTGCGTGCACAGTAGGAGATTTAGCCCAACCCATTTATGAACTTATCTTCCCTCTCCTAGGAAAACAATGGGCCGCAGCCCAATAGGTGGTAAAAATGTCAAAACAGATAGCAGTTGTAGTGAATAATTGTCGCGAACAATTAACATAAACAAAAGCCATTCACGAGAATGATTCAACATATAAACTTATGAAACGCTTATATGACCAAGTACAAAACAAAATCTCATTTACATACATAGACGTAATTTGAATCGCCAAAAATGTAAAATACGGCAAAATTAATTTAAAACATCTAGACTATAAGTGTATATATTGTTATACAAGTGATTTTACATACACTCGTGAAAAATAGAGGAAATATATTGACATGTACTTGAGTAGTAAGATGTGGCACACAAAAGAATGACAAATCAAATTCACGATAAGTAAAGACCGTAAAGCACGACGAGATATAGATATGTTAACATTTGCCTTGTTGTTTTGAAAACTAAATCAATTGAAATGAATGTCACTAATAGTACGTCAAACTTAACTTGGATAAATTCAACGATACATGTAATTCTAAACTAATATAGTGTAAAAATGATTTTCCAATAAAAACGAGGACTTAATTAAATTGATCAAGTTACTAAAAGTTAACGTTATATATTCAACTTCCCAAATCATACACTTATTAGATAATGAACGTCACATATATTAAGACTTACTTTTAAAACCAACATAGGCGGACCTAACGAGCAATAAATATATTTAAACATATCACAAGTAGATCTAATTCATTCGTACTTAGATTATATAATATTCCCAACCCCTCATTACCGTACCTTTAGGACAATTATAGAGTACACATCACCATCACTTAGAAGAGACCCTAGTAACCACCCTTACTGCCACACAAGTGACAACAACATAGATGTACTAAAACATTGAAATTAAAATTTGAAAGGACTTGAACTAAGATATGGTTATTTAATTTAGGTTGCGTGTTGGTGCCGTGCGCTCTCTAATCTCACAGCATTCACTGTTCAGACCATTAAAGGTGAGTTTATAGCCCCATTTTTACTTTTACTTGTTTTACCAATATGGGGTGAGAAACATGCAAATCTTTTTATGGACCATAATATTATTACTTTTTCTCAAAGATATTGCGTAGTTAGCCTAAGCCCTAGAACCCACTATTATGCCCATTTTCATGAACCGTTAATTTATTTTGGGAAGCGCGGCTGCTTTAGATAGATCTATTGGGGGGACTCCCCCGTTCGGTTGGCCAGACGGGTCGAGGCGAACGTATAGCAAGTCGGACTTCGAGTGTATTGGGTTAAACACAAGCTAAGGGCCCCTTGACTATTATTTATTTGTTAGAGATTAGCACACTGAACTGTCGAGCTTCGGTTGCATGAACTTAGTGCTAGCGCGATAGATATTTTTGTATGAAATTATATGTGTTATAATGATCATGCTGGTCCAAACTAATTATTTGATAACCTTATTTAAACCTATGAACTCACCAGCTTTTTGCTGACTTTTTAGCATGTTTTTCTCAGGTGTGTGATTTGTTTTGGTATGGCATGATATGGCAAGTCAAGGGTCATGGAGCTCTTTTGACAGACTGGCAATTTTATTTGAGACTTATTTTTATGTGGGACAACTGTATTCAATGGGCCTAATTTTTATCAAAAAGATGAATTATCTTTCTAAAATTCTTAATGTAAATTTTAATTAAAAACGGAGTATGTATTCCGTTCTTTGTTACCTTGTGTTGTGATTTCCAATTGTTGCACCCGCAAGTAGCACCCTCAAAGTTTTGTATGCTTCCGCGACTGCTGATAAATTTTGGGGGTGTTACAGATTGGCATCAGAGCCCAGGTTATAGAGAACTAGGTACATATAAACCCTAAACTATAACCATTTTTATAAAAACAAGTCCCTATGACCGCCACTTGCCTTGCTTGCCATTTTGCTTGATTGACTTGACTTGACTGCATGTTATGATTGTGACTTGTTACTATAAGTATTATATGTATATATTTATATACACTTAACCTACACTAGTTATTATTACCGATATACTTACACACGTATACCATTTTGTCACAGACTATGTCTTCTCATTCTATCCCGCCGATCTCACCAAATTCAGAAGACCCGTACATGCAAGTGCTACAAGCCTACAATGCACCGGATCCTGACCTACTCGAGCCCACACTCACAGCAGCAATGCCTACTCTCAGTCAGCCTACTGATCACATTACACAGCCTGCTTCACACACTCTTCCAGTTAGACGTACAGCTCGCATGAGAGTTCCTGGTTATCGGATGAGGTACTCAGATTTTCTGTCATCATCCCAGAAGAGTCCTCGAGTTATCTATACAGGAACCTCTACCACCCCAGTATCCATTTCACCAGCATCATCTCCAGAGCATTCACCACCTCACCAACGGCTCAGGAGGGCCGATGATTCCTACCCAGAAGAAGAAGAGGAAGATGAGGATCCTGAGGAAGATCTGAAGAAGAATCATTGGCAGACCCTATTCTTGAAAATGTTGCACCAGCTGAGCCATGACACGGAAAAGGGATTATGGAGGAAGTACCTAGTACATTTGAGGTAGGACAGAGCTCCAGGGTAGCTCAGATTGTGGGAGAGGACAGGGATATGCCTCTCGGGTTAGGTTTGAGAGCTGCTAGCTTGCGAGCCAGGGATGAGGCTCCGGTCACCTGCGAGATTAATGGCATAGTATGGAAGGATATTGAGTGTATTCATAGCACTCCACTCCAGGCAGGTAGTCCCACTTATGAGCCATCTTCACCTACTTTTGTGCCACCATCTCCATCCCTACCGATTTCCCCTCCACCTGCTGTGTCACCAATGGCAGAAGAGGAGGAAGATGATGTCACTAGGTATTTGGTACAGCTGGGTGCTCAGGGAAACTTATTGGACGTTCATTCCGATCAGTTGGAGAGATTAGGGAGACGGGATGAACAGGTCGGCAGAGAGCTTGCTGGAGTCCGACAGAGGTTAGGGGATATAGGAAGAGACCAAGCCAGAGCTTGGGATGCCGAATGGACGAATTGGCATCGGATGCATGAGCTGGAGTCAGTTATGGCTAGAGTTACGAGAGCTAAGCATGAGGATCGTATGGAGGTATTAGCGTCAAGGAGACATGTTACACAGCTCGAGACTAGGGTTGGTAACTTGGAGACCATTATAGATCGGATGGCACAAGAGCTAGAGCAGCTACGCATCGGTCAGAAGGGATTTTAGGAGTTGAGATGTATCTACACTAAACTGGGTAGTTGCCAGTTAGTGGCAGTAGTAGTCTTTTGATTGTAATCGAGGAACCTATGTTATTTCTTAGATATTCAAGTTCGAAATTTTGTATGCACAACCTTATTTTAATATATGACGAGCTTGATCGACTATTTTATTGTGTTATCGTTCCTAGGAAATTTACCTTACCCATATACATTACACTTGTGACGATTCTTCAAATCTTGATTATCCCTATCCTTTTTATACAGCAAGATGCCTCCAAAGAAAGTAACAAGAGCCACCCGTGCACACACAACAAACCAAGGTCCCGCTGGAGCTGCAGCAGCCCCCAAAGTGAATCGAGCCATGCTCGATCAGCTCGTAGAAGAACGAGTGGCAGCAGCACTGGCTGCGGCGAACAACTCCACAACAGACGTTGGCAACTCGAGGCCTGCAACTAACAATGCTCGAGGTTGTACATACCAAGACTTTCAAAAAATAATGACTAGAGGTTTTGGAGGTACTGAAGGAGCTGTTGTATTGGTTTGATGGATAGAGATATTGGAGACGGTGTTTAGGATTTGTGGATGTTTGGAGGAGGATCGAGTTAAGTTTGCATCGTTCACTTTTCTGGATGCAGCTCTAACTTGGTGGAATAACTACTTGAAATCATCTGGCTATGATGCTGCGTATGCAATGTCATGGGAGAGCTTTAAAGAGATGGTTCTCAAGAAATATTGCCCTAGGAATGAAGTGAAGAAACTGGAAGTAGAATTTTGGAATCTTAAGGTGCAAGGCACAAACATGGCAGTATATAACCAACGCTTTCAGGAACTAGCTCTATTGTGTCCTGATATGGTTCAAACTGAGACTCGCTTGTTGGAGAGGTATATCGGTGGATTACCTCAGTCTGTTAAGGGAAACGTCACTACGTATAAGGCTGCAGATCTCTACGAGACAATGGAGGTAGCCAACAAGCTAATAGATCAGGTGATCGAATATTCGATCGAAGCGGGTGTAAACAACAAAAGAAAATGGGATGACCATCCCCGAAACCATAATCACCCGAACAAGAGGCATGAGATTGCCAAGGTGTATGCTGCCAGACCTACAGCAAAAAAGGCCTACACTGGAAACACGTCGTTTTGCAATCGATGCAAGTTGCATCACAAGGGTCCATGCACAGTCAAGTGCAACAAGTGTCAGAAACTAGGACATATGACCCGAGATTGCAGAGCAAGACCTCTAGCGACAGCACAGGTTGCACCGGCAAATAACCCAAAGGCCGAAATTACGTGTTTTGGCTGTGGTGAAAAGGGGCATTATCGGAGCGAATGTCGAAAGATTAAGAACCAGGGAAACGGTGGCAACAGAAGCCAACTAGGAATTCAGGGTAATCAGAGAAACCCAGGAGCTGGCATGAACCATGTAGCTGTGGTGCCCCAAGGGAATCGGGGAAATGATGCAGGAGCCCGTGGCAGGGTTTACGCGGTGGGCAAAGTGGAAGCCCAGGAAGACCCAAATGTGGTGATGGGTACGTTCCTTTTAAATAACCTCTATGCATCTATACTATTTGATACGGGAGCAGACAGGAGTTTTGTCTCCACTGCCTTTAGCCCATTGCTTGGTATTTCTCCGACCACTTTAGGCAATATATATAATATAGAGCTGGCAAATGGAAAAATAGAAAAAGTAGACACCATTGTAAGAGGTTGCACTTTAAATCTATCCAACCGCCCATTCAACATTGACCTAATGCCTGTATAACTAGGAAGTTTTGACGTCATCGTCAGAATGGACTGGTTGTCAAAGTACCATGCCAATATCCTCTGTGACGAAAAGATCGTCCGACTACCTTACGGGAACAAAGTGTTAGTCATTGAGGGTGATAGGAAAGACCGACGAAGCACCTCGAGATTAAACGTTATCTCTTACGCGAAGGTCCAGAAACATCTTGAGAAAGGATGTCTCCTCTTTTTAGCTCAGGTTTCCGGAAGGAAAGAAAAGGAGCCGGAGGGAAAGCGATTGGGAGATGTGCCGATCGTTAGAGAGTTCCCAGAAGTCTTCCCTGAAGACTTACCCGGACTTCCACCAAAATGACAGGTCGAATTTCGGATTGATCTAGTACCAGGTGTTGCACCTGTAGCACGAGCGCCTTATCGACTAGCCCCAACAGAACTACAATAGTTGTCTGAACAATTGTCAGAACTCTCTGACAAAGGATTTATCAGGCCAAGTTCATCGCCTTGGGGAGCTCCAGTTCTGTTCGTAAAGAAGAAAGACGGATCATTCCGAATGTGCATCGACTATAGGGAACTCAATAAGCTGACCATCAAGAACTGATACCCACTTCCCAGAATCGACGACTTGTTCGACCAACTTCAAGGATCGTGCGTCTATTCAAAAATCGACTTAAGATCCGGTTATCATCAGCTGAGAGTACGGGAAGAAGATACCCCAAAGACGGCTTTTAGGACCCGATATGGCCACTATGAGTTTCAGGTTATGTCTTTTGGCTTAACCAATGCACCAGTGGTATTCATGAATCTCATGAATCGGGTGTGTAAGCCGTACTTGGACAAGTTTGTGACCGTCTTCATTGATGACATATTGATATACTCTAGGAGTGAAAAGGAGCACGAAGAACATCTTAGGCTAATCCTAGAATTATTAAAGAAAGAGGAATTATATGCCAAGTTTTCCAAGTGCGAGTTTTGGATACCAACAGTCCAATTCTTAGGCCACGTAATTGATAAACAAGGTATCCATGTAGATCCCGCGAAGATTGAGTCGATAAAGGATTGGGCGACACCTACAACTCCCACAGTAATACGCCAATTCTTAGGACTCGCAGGATACTACAGAAGATTTATTGAGGGATTCTCAAAAATAGCAAAGCCTTTAACGAAGTTGACCCAGAAAAATGAGAAATTTGACTGGGGAGAGAAAGTGGAGGAAGCTTTTCAACTTCTCAAGGAAAAGTTGTGTAGCGCAACTATCTTAGCCCTACCTGAAGGTAGTGAGGACTTTGTAGTCTACTGTGACGCCTCTCATAAAGGGTTAGGAGCTGTACTGATGCAGCGAGAAAAGGTGATAGCTTACGCCTCACGACAACTAAAGACTCACGAGAAAAATTACACTATGTGGAAAACTAGAAGGGGGGTTGAATAGTTTTACCGATTAAAATTAATTCGCTTTGTTACTTTATGTTAATTCAAAGGAAACAAGCTCAGACAAGTATTCACACAATATATACGAAACGTAAAGAGAGGAAAGATCAAACCACACAACACGAATGTTTATAGTGGTTCGGCTACAAGAACTCTCTTCCTTGCCCTACTCCACTCCTCGAGCCTCTAACTCGAGAGTTATCCTTCACTAAGAAACAAACTCTCTTCTAGGTGGAGAAAACCTTTACACGTTGCTTACTTCCTTTTCCGGTACTAAGCTAAACACCGAGTTCTACTTCATGGCAGAACTAACCCAATGTCGCCTATACAATTACCGACACTAAGCTAAATATCGAGTTCTTTCACAAGGGTACAACCACTCCCTACACTCTTTGTGTTTTGAGGACTAAAACACTAACCACACTCACTGAGATAAATGATACAAATAATGATGTGTGAATTACACAAAGATCACACAGTAACTATACTAAAGGTTTACACTTCTGTGTTGAACCTTGATGCTTAATCTTCTTTGCTACAAAAGATAGATCAAATGATATGAATGAATGATGTTAGTAATATGAATGAGTATGTACTTTAGCTATATGAGTGATGAGAAGGCCAAGTGATCAGCTTGCTATTTATAGGCAAGCTGATACACACTCGACGGATCCGGCGGATCCCTTAAAAGGGATCCGTCCTTTATGTCGAAGGGATCCGCGTGTATGCCAGAGGTAAGACAGCTAAGAGATTTTCCAAATCTCTCCAATCTCTCCATATCTTTGTGTTGTCATATCAAGATCATCCAATGTCAACTATCTTACTTGAAGATCTATCCAAGATATTACAAGATCTTACCAAGATTATATGTATGATGCATGCCATGATGTCATTGTATCATTTAAGAAATAAAGTTTCCTTTTAAGGAAATAACCATGTATATGTATGAAATGTATTTCCAAGTAAACTTGTAAAATGTGTTCTTAAAGATACTTTAGCTAGTATTTATAATTTGCTTAAAGATATACTTTGTAATTGTCATTAACAAAACTAAGCAAAGATCGTAAAATATAAATAACGTTTTTGGGACGATATTTGTATTAACAATCTCCCCCTTTTTGTTGATGACAAAACATAAAGTATATTTTTGAGCAAGATAATAAGTATAGCATTAGTTCTTTAAAATATAGATTAAGTTTGTTTTATTTGAGTTAAAAAACTTTTTATGCAAAAAGTATATGTACTGTGATGATTCACAGTTATGCAAACTTAATCCTTTCTCCCCTTTTTGTCGAAACAAAAAGAAGAGTTGCGTAGCGGAATGCGATTTTGAGAACTTTAAGAGCTCCCCCTTGTTTGATACTCCCCCTAAATGGAGTAACAAGGTAATGATGCATGATCCTACAAAACAAATGGTTAGAATATGAAATGCTCCCCCTCGATGTATACTCCCCATTATTCGAGTACCAACGTATACTATTGAAGGGTATGATATGCTGCAAATAAAGTGTTAATGATGAATAACTTCAATGAAGAAGTAGAAGTGTTCTTCCAAACAAGCCTTTTAATATGTTTTGACTTTAAAAAGTTAAAGTAAGTGTCTGATGATTATTTGTACCTAAAGCAATCATGATATAGAGTACAACAAGCTATATAAAGATGTTAGTTATCAAAGATAATGATAATATGCAATATGTTGATCACTCATAAGCATAAAACATCACATTCATAGATATTGAAAATTTTGTGACAAAAGTCACAATGATGAAATGATGTTACAAGTAAAATAAAAAGACATCCTAGAAATAACTAAAAAGTCCTAAACCAATAACAACTAGACTAGAAAGCTCCTATTGAGGAGGATGAGAGATGGCATTGAGACGCTCGAGAACATGGTTCAAGATGAACCTCATCTCGTTTTGAAGCTCATGGACCAAAATGTTGGTCCTTTGGGCCAAGTGAGATGTTCTCTCACAATGTGCGCAATCGTGACTTGAAAAACCGGGAGGAAGACTAGGTTCCAAGTTTTGTGGTGGTGGTGGTGGTGGTTGGTTGTTGTTGTTGTTGGATGGTTGTTGTTGTTGTTCATTGGTTGTTGGTGGTGTTTGGAGGGAGTTCATGAGGATGTTTTGGATGTCCATGGCTTCATTTAGTCGGTGATCAACTATACCCGAGAGAGTGTAGAGACGGTTGAGCTCTTCACTAATCTCTTGTTGGGTTTGAGGCATGTTCATCCACATTGCTTCGTCAATGGCAACTAGAGTGGATGTGGGTGATAGAGGTTGTGGTTGAGGTTGGGAAGATTGTGCATCATGGTATAGAGGGCCATGGATATCCGGGTAAACCGGGTGAAAAAGCATGGGTTGTTGACCTTCAAAGGTCATGGGTGGAAGATTGGGTAATTTTGGTGAAAGTTCTTCTAAGTCATCAAGATGTGGTGATGTAGGAGGAGTCCTAAATAATTCCAAGGGTTGGAGTTTGGGTGATTTTGGTGGTGATGGTGATCTAACAGGTTGGTTTGGAGCCGGTGGTGGTGTTTGTATAACAACATGTGATGGTGTTGGAGTGGAGAGTGTAAGGAAATTTTCACTAGCAATGGGTGATGATATATTGAGAGGAGAATTTTCCTCAGATGAGGAGTTAGCTAAGTTGATAAAACAACAAGGTTTAACACTAATGCGGGCTGTTCTTCTTGAAGGTCTGGATGTGGAAGAGTTGTTTGACTTAGTCATGTTGAAGTATGATAGCTAAGATGTACAGGAGGGGAAATGGTTGTTGTGTGAAGTGATGATCCTAAAGTACTAATTTATAGGCAGAAGGTATATGAGTCTGTGTGTTTGGATTTGATGTGAATCCAATAGAGAATGTTGGTTCTAAATGATTTGGAACAAAAATTTGTGCAAATCACATCACATAAGTCAATCCATAGAATTTATGTTGAGTAAGAAGAAGAAGATATGCAGTAAATGCTAAGGGGTAGTGGAAAATCCTGTGATGTGATGTACCCACGGATTTGAAGGATCCCTAAAAAGGGTTCCTTGCTTGTAACAGAAAGGTAACTTACTCCTAGGATTTAAAAATTCAAATTTTGGTGGGAAATTTTGTTCTTAGGTTTCTAAAGATTTCCTAATCATTCTAAGTGTTATTAGTGATCAGTGAACCTAATCTAGAGAACACTAGAGACTAAAATCAAAGAATCGGGATGAGTCAAAAAGTTTTAAGAATTTGACTGTTATACCTGCGATCCAAACGACAAGGCGTGCGGATCCTTAAATAGGGATCCGCCTGATCCGCAGGTTGTCAATTCACGGAGCCAACGCTAACACTTGGCGGATCCAAAGTTAGGGATCCGCAGGATCCGTCTGGCAAAAATGCTAATTCATCACAGAGAGAATGTCATATTTCGCGTTTTTCGACGAAAATCCAAAAATTTTCTTGGAGCATGTCTATCATCTAATATGTAATGCAAAACAACTAAATATGATGATACCAACACATATTTAATCATAGAATAATCCGATCATATGAATTTACCTTAATAGAAGTTAAGCCAAACATAGGCTTACTTTTGGAAAATTGATAACACTAAGTGTTATCGACCTGCAAGGATTGATTAGTTCACATACAATTCAAGTAGTATCATAACAAGTTAATAACGTAACCATTCAACATAACATTGTCTAGAAACGATTAGTTCCAAACACTCCTATCAACTCAATTTCTTCTTCAACTTCTTCATTCCCTTGTGAAGCTTCATGATCCATCGACCTAAATTCTTCACCATTCCCTTCATTTGACGATGCTCAGGTGATTCATTCTGAATTGGTGGAAGTTGTCTCAAGTACTCGGGTGGAGGAAGTCTTGAATTTGGTAAGCCGTCATCGTCACTCATTGATGATGAAGATGATGAGGTTGGAACACGAGGGCGTTTGCCTTTATCAAGTGCTACCCTATGGTCGCTTAAGGGAGCAAAAGTGCGTTGGATCTCATCATAGTCGGGAACAAAGCCTAAGGCATTTCTAGGAATGGGTGCAAATGCTCGATAAAGACGGGTTAAGAGCATTCCATAGGGTAATGCCATTTTTCCTTGAACTGGAATATCGGCCATTCTCTTGGCGATATAGTAAGCAAGATTGAAGGGCTGACGAGTTGACACATTGTACATCATGTGGCAAAGACAAGCATTGATGTGATCACGGTTTCCTACCGTACTGATGACATGGTTTTGCGACCTTACAACAGGTTTTACCTCTCGAGGGATCTCAAGAGGCTTGCAATCCCCACCAGGCAGTGTACCTGACCGATGTAGTATAGTGTAGTGGCAAGTACCGGGGGATTGATCATTCTCTAGGGGAATAGTGTCGTTAGGATTGAAAAACTAATCTAATATGTCTAAGGGTGAGGGAAGATTCTTTTTGTATTTTTTATATTTTTATAAAAGAAGTAAAATCTCGGGTTTGAAGGAGTGGGCGGAATTAGTTGCTAGTCAACTAACCCAAATAACTACAATTGCAAATAAAATAAAATAACTGAAAATAAAAAGGTTGTGGAACTTATATGGAGAGAAATGTGTTTACTTAGATTTCCTTACTCCCTAACTATCTTTTACCGGTTGATTAGTGTGTATTAATTGCGTGGATGACGGGTGTATTCCTTAATACCAATCGTGGGGTGGCGTACGTACTTCCCCAACTCTATAAGCTCCTACTTCACTCCTATGTCGAGCCGGCTAAGAAGCTCCTAACATGGGATCACTAGAATTCGCTCATGCATTAAATACAACCATAATAACTTTAGTACGCATTGGTTCATGTTTCTTAAGACGTTCAAGCAAGTTACCGTATAGGAGGTTAGCCAGTTTTCTTAAGCCTAACATCGATAAACAATCATCCAATACAATTAATAACACACAACAACCAATAATCAATAGTTAGGTTTCATTAGATCTAAGCAAACACAAGATAAATCTAGCCTAGCATGTTAAATAAAAGACAAGAACAAGATATAATCAAACAACACATAGACATATTGAATGATTAATTGATTACTTATCTTCAATTGAACATGGGAGATCCAAGGGTATAAAACCCTTAAAAGTAGCAGAAAAATCGTCTTAGGGTTTCTCCTCACAAAGTTGCACACTAATTACTAAAAATTATGAGAATATATATAGAAAATCAGATCTGACGGTGTCACGTTATAGAGCTGACGCCGTCACCTCTCCGCGGTTAGGGTTTCTTGATGGCCTTCTTGACGCCGTCCCCTTTTAATCATCCAAAATCCTCTCTGGCGCGTCAGGGGTTGACGGCGTCACAATGGTGCTTGACGCCGTCACAGGTACTTTTCCAGCCGATTTTGAGACTTTGTCGTTTTCTTCACTTTTATGCTCCAAAAACGTCCAAAATGCTTCCTTTTCCAGATTTCTTCTCCAAAGTACCTAAAATGACAAAAGGAACGATTTAGGGAAATATTTGATCAAATAAATACGATTTAGGGCTTAAATGACCCTCTAAAAGCGGTACACTTTTCGCTTCATCAAATACCCTTACACTTGAGATTTGCTTGTCCTCAAGCAAATGCGCTTTTATTCTAATCAAAATACAAGTTAGGGGTCATTTAACGCTAATATAAAAGTAATTACAACAAATAGTCGTTCCACTTTAATCATAATAAGCACGGAGATTACAAACTAGCACCTCACAAGTAGTGTTTAGATACTCACATCTCTCAGGTGTCATAAAAGTATATCTCATAAATGAAAATGAATAATATCTCTCACTACCTGTCATAGCAAATAGATTACCGTAGGCTTGGGAAAGGATCAAAAACCTCCTCCACTAGGCATAAGCACCTAAGATAAACTATCAAAGAGGGCTTTTAAACGGGTTATAACGTTAGGTGTAGGGATATGATAAACACGGTTTTGTTGGAAAAAGGATATTTTACTGGTGGCGAGTTAAAGATCTTGATTAATTACATGTACAATATGGCGTTGCTAAGCCAAGACTAGACTCGACTTAAGCTAATGAAAAAAAAATAACAAAAAGATAAAATAAACATAAATGAAACGGGATGGTAGTCCGTATGTTTTTTTCTACTTTTTTTTTTTTTTTTTTTTTTTTTTTTTTTTTTTTTTTTTTTTCATCATTCTTGCCCTACCATCCAAAATACTACATCGTAGGGGGTTGTATCCCCCTTACACTTGAACTTTTACATAACTTTACAATTAACTATTCTAATGACTCGAATTAAGATAATCGAAACACTTGGAGTACTTTTAAAATATTTAGCACATATGGGGGTAATAATGTTGTTCTTCCCCATTACTCCATTACACTAGTACTTTACCCATGAGTCCCAATCGTCCCAAAACAATATGTACAAGGATATGACTCGACTTAGCAACCATGTAATCAATTAGATAATTAACTTGGGGTTTAAACAAATGTTGTCACAATAATGCACTAAAAATGAGTGCATACAAGGTAGGCTAAGGCGATTTGGGTGTACATTTAAGTGGGGTGTAAACAAATTCTTACTTTAAGTAAAATGCTTTAAGTTAGAAACGAAAAGATAGGCTCTGAGGGGTGTACTAGGGGTATCGTGTACTAAAAATGAGTACAACGCAAAGGGTGTGGGAGAATTACTTGACCAATGTAGCCAATGTAATTATAACAAAAACACAGGTGTAAAACAATGGGTTAATCCTAATGCCTCTTATCATGTAGTAAATCTAACTACACGAATGTAGTCTCACTTGTGGCCTCGGAATGGTCCTAACGCAAGTTCTAGAATCTAAGTGCTACGGTACACACATCATAGCATAAATGCTTTTCCTACCAATTCTAGGGGCGAACCTCACATATTTGGGGGTGGAAAATTTTTTAGTGGTACGGTTTTGTGCTAGTCATATAACTCCTATCCGTGAGACGCTCATTAAGACCAAAGTTTCACTCCTATATGTTGTAAAAAAATTTAAATTTGGCACTAAAATTGCCTTAACAGGTATTTCTCTCAGTTTTATTACACATCTACTATTAAACAAACGAAAAATCAAGCGTAATAGCATTCTCTAAGGTATCGTAATTTACCCCCCCTTACACTTAAGATGAACATGGTCCCCAATGTTCAAATAACAAGATGTAAAAGTAAATAAGGTAAAAGAATGAAATCAAATACTCCCCTGATTCGCTCGGTGGATAAAGAGGTAACATGGTTAGATCTTCTTCCAAGATAATGTTGAAACTTCAAGATTAAAGCAGCGCCAAAAGCTAGATTCCACATACATCTCCTTGTCCAAAATAACCTGTTAAACCTGAGAAAACAAACACGAAAACCTGCATAACATCGGCGGGATAAATCTGTATAAGGATATAATGCTTGTGGAATGATTATTTTGCAGATTCCTAGAGTTTATAAGTTAGAGATTTAATAAAGCATTTTATGATTCCGGAAGAAAAACAAAACTTTCAAAAAAATTCCAGAAAACTGTTCCTGACGCCGTCAGACTGGGGTCTGACGCCGTCAGAAGTGATCTGACAGATTTTTCATGTTAAGTTTCCGGAAAATTTCTGGAAAAACTCAATCCTTATTTCCTGGAAATCCTGCAAAATATCATTATGACTCGATACAAGCATTTGACTCAAACAATTACTAATATGTATGTTAATTTAATATTGTTATGATTCATGTTCATTTGTTCTAATAAACCGATTTGGATTTCCCTTACACTTATCTTTTGCAAAATACCTTTATATGTAGTTAAGACGAAGTTAAAAACAAGATAAAGCATTTTCACAATTTAGTTTCAAACATGAATCAATAATAATAAAAATTAAACATACATACGGAAGCAAATAAAATCAAACAAACAAATAAATAAACACACAAAGCAAATAAAGCTTGGTTGCCTCCCAAGAAGCGCTTGTTTTTGTTCGAGTCACGAGCCTGACTCTACCCTTATTTAACGGATAAAGGAGAGGTTTTTCCTACACTTAGGATTAAGTGCGGGTGATAGTAGCGATACACACCATCTTGGTGGAAGTATGCCGCGTGAGGAAAGAGTGGTGGATGAATTATATACTCAAAGGGGTGTGCTCCTTTCATCATAACCTTACCTAGTTCACTTTGGTCAATGGGTGAATTAAAGTTTTCTCCTAAAAAGGGATCATCTTCTATCAACTTCGAGAGATTCCTAGTTGGGAATCCATCTTGACCTAATAAACCCGGTTTAAACCCATAATGTTTCTTGTGATCAATCATGAATGGGTGATGTAAGTATGTAAGGTCATGGTTCACTCCTATATTAGCTTCCACTCCACATGGCCTAGAGTCTACTACCTCAATCTTAACATTACCCGGACTACATGGTTTGATGGGTGGATCGGGACCTTTTTTAATTCCTAAATTCACATCTAAAGATGGAAGATTAGGTAACGGTTTTGGTTGAGGCTCCGGTTCATCAAAAATAGGAAATCCCCTAGAACTAAGAGTAAGGTTGTGATCACTATAAGCATTCAAACCTATATCCTCTAGTTGTGTTTGGTTCAAAGGTTCTACCTACATCGGGATTCCTAAAGTCTCTTCTACTTCTTCCGGGTAAGTCACGGGCGGTGTGTGTGCCTCAAATGATGGTAGGACTTGTGAGGTACTTAGCAGGCTTATGTTACTAACCTCATCATTCCTTGTGTCAAGATCACCTATATCCTCATCATGGGTTTTGGTAGAATTTAAACCTAACATTTTCCCTAATATCTCAAGTGCTTCTCTAGGCATCTCAACTTCTATATCCGAATCATAAGGATCATTCTCAATATTCTGACTGCTATATTCAAATTGCCCAAAAGATTCATCATGTGTTTCTTGAGATTCATCGTCATCGATCATAAAACCTAGGTCTTTTTGATCAATGTGATCATGCTCGGCTAGATCCTCCATCACATCAAGATCACCTAAGTGTTCACCCTGTATTATGGTAGTGCCTAACCATGACATGCAGCTAGGTGGCTCAACTCTAACCATCTCAGAATCTTGGTTTGATTCTAAGTTCATGTTCTTAGAAACTAGGTCATCTTGCTCATACAAATCCATTAATTCGTCGTACTTATCGGCCATGGTTAGGGAGCTTTCCTCAAAATTCATCCAACGGGTCTCACTAAAAGGAATTGATCCTGATAATGATCGTTTAATAGAATTCACACATGCATAGAATTCATCAAACCCATCTAACTTTACCCCCAAATCCTCTTGGGTGTCACTAAGATTACGCAAAAATTCATCGTAGGAAGCAAATCTATTGGTGAAATATAATTGTTCCTCAATTGTCAATGATCTAAATGGAATTTCATCCGCCATAGTGACAAATGAAAATGGTTTTACAAACAAAGGTCACAAAGAAAAAAGATAGACTACAAGAAAACCTATAAAAATAAAATAAAAATCTCACTAGAAAGGAATCTAGTGAGTAGACCTAATAAAATAAAAATTCAACCTAAACAATAACTATTCCCCGGCAGCGGCGCCAAAAACTTGATGCGTGGTTTTGCGACCTTACAACAGGTTTTACCTATCGAGGGATCTCAAGAGGCTTGCAATCCCCACCAGGCAGTGTACCTGACCGATGTAGTATAGTGTAGTGGCAAGTACCGGGGGATTGATCGTTCTCTAGGGGAATAGTGTCGTTAGGATTGAAAAACTACTCTAATATGTCTAAGGGTGAGGGAAGATTCTTTTTGTATTTTTTATATTTTTATAAAAGCAAGTAAAATCTCGGGTTTGAAGGAGTGGGCGGAATTAGTTGCTAGTCAACTAACCCAAATAACTACAATTGCAAATAAAATAAAATCACTGAAAATAAAAAGGTTGTGGAACTTATATGGAGAGAAATGTGTTTACTTAGATTTCCTTACTCCCTAACTATCTTTTACCGGTTGATTAGTGTGTATTAATTGCGTGGATGACGGGTGTATTCCTTAATACCAATCGTGGGGTGGCGTACGTACTTCCCCAACTCTATAAGCTCCTACTTCACTCCTATGTCGAGCCGGCTAAGAAGCTCCTAACATGGGATCACTAGAATTCGCTCATGCATTAAATACAACCATAATAACCTTAGTACGCATTGGTTCATGTTTCTTAAGACGTTCAAGCAAGTTACCGTATAGGAGGTTAGCCAGTTTTCTTAAGCCTAACATCGATAAACAATCATCCAATACAATTAATAATACACCAACAACCAATAATCAATAGTTAGGTTTCATTAGATCTAAGCAAACACAAGATAAATCTAGCCTAGCATGTTAAATAAAAGACAAGAACAAGATATAATCAAACAACACATAGACATATTGAATGATTAATTGATTACTTATCTTCAATTGAACATGGGAGATCCAAGGGTATAAAACCCTTAAAAGTAGCAGAAAAATCGTCTTAGGGTTTCTCCTCACAAAGTTGCACACTAATGACTAAAAATTATGAGAATATATATAGAAAATCAGATCTGACGGCGTCACGTTATAGAGCTGACGCCGTCACCTCGCCGCGGTTAGGGTTTCTTGATGGCCTTCTTGACGCCGTCCCCTTTTAATCATCCAAAATCCTCTCTGGCGCGTCAGGGGTTGACAGCGTCACAATGGTGCTTGACGCCGTCACAGGTACTTTTCCAGCCGATTTTGAGACTTTGTCGTTTTCTTCACTTTTATGCTCCAAAAACGTCCAAAATGCTTCCTTTTCCAGATTTCTTCTCCAAAGTACCTAAAATGACAAAAAGAACGATTTAGGGCAATATTTGATCAAATAAATACGATTTAGGGCTTAAATGACCCCCTAAAAGCGGTACACTTTTCGCTTCATCACGTACATATGACATTTGCCCTTAAGACTTCTTCCAATTTCCTAAACTCGGGCTTAATCTCATTTTGCTCCATGGCAAACGGATCTCTAGCTACCTCTTTACCTCGATACATCCTAGTGGGGTTGTTTTTAGGAATGAAGAGATGCTCACGAATGACTTCTTTTGAGGCTAAAGGAGTGGCATATGGTGTCGTGCGTTCAAGATTTGCTTCAAGAATAGTTAATGACCATTTATCGGTATAGACACTTGTTCCATAACTTGGAACTCCTAGGACCTCACCGAATTGATTTAAGGGGATGTTGTATTGTGTCCCATTGACACTGAAGCGAATGTTAATGTAACCATGATCATTTGACTCTAGAATGACGCTAGCATAGAATTCTAAAATGAATCGTGGAATGATTGGTTCATTGATATCTAGGAGGGAGTCAAAGTGAATGGCCGCTAGTTGTTCCCTAAGATTTGTTCCTTCATAGAATGAGGACTCTACAAACCTACCCTCATGTACGTAGTGTTTTTCTAAGGCTTTGAAAGTTTCAACCTGTTGGTCACTAAGTCCTTTGGTTTTATGGTGTTTAGGTAGGTAGTTGACGGTGTGTTTGTGATCATAGTTGGTGACGGGAGGCATGATTATCCTAGACATGAAAAATATATATATAGTTTAGTTGAAATTATCAAAAAGAGATATATATGTCTAGTGTGTGCCTATATGGGGACAATGTGGAGGTGCGATTATCTCGACTCATTTTGATGCATGAAAATTATGTTTATGCAAGTTTTATAATAAAACAAGAGATAATCCAAACGCTCCTATTTCAATGTAGCTACATTTGAATGTACCCGAAAATACATATTAGTTATGTATTCCCTTTAGCATTCAAGAGACATGATGCAAGTGATGTTTAAAAACTAACGTTTTTGTATTTGTATGAACAATGTCCAAAAACCGTTTTTCCTAGTCGTGAGAATATTTTAGCAAAAATTTCTCATGGGGTTTTTGATGAATGATGACAATGTACTATCAGATGCAATTCCTAACTATGAAAAACATGATTTGTTATGCAATTTAGAAAGTATGCTTCATGATTTTTCAAGAATTATGCATAACCCCAAGGTTTGGTTTTGTGCATGAAATAGAAATCCTAGACGCAGATCAGGAGTATAAACATGATAAGGATACTTACAGTGATGTTTGGAGCAGAATTTGGTTGAGAACAATGGCTTAATTTGTGAATTTTGTGAAGTATGGGACGAATTCAGTTGGTGATAAGTTTTGGAGAGTGATGAATAGTACATGGTGTTGTATATTTTATAATATATCAACCTGTGCATGTGACGGATCCGGCGGATCCCTAACAAAGGATCCGCCTTTGTTATCGTTTGGATCCGCGGGATCAAAACACAGTTTTTGGTTTAGTGTCGAGTTAGGTTAAACTAAGGTTTATGCTATTGTCTATTCTAATCACTAAGTTCCATTAATCCTAATCCAAGTCTGAGGTAGTTGAAGGGTTCTCTTTTGAGAGGTTTTGTGAGAATGTCGGCAATGTTGTCCTCTGAGGAAACTTTCTCAATTGAGATATTTCCCTTCTGAACATTGTCGCGTAGGAAATGATGACGTATTTCAATGTGTTTGGTTCTAGCGTGTTGGACTGTATTTTTGCTGAGGTCGATAGCTCCTTTGTTGTCGCAAAGAATGGGGATGTCGTTGAGTTCGATTCCATAGTCTACTAGAGCTTGTTTCATCCACAGTGCTTGTTGACACGCCTTTCCTGCAGACACATACTCTGCCTCTGTTGTTGAGATTGCGAGGGCTGTTTGTTTCTTAGCGAACCATGAGGTGAGACAATATCCTACAAAAGTACAAATACCACTAGTACTTTTCCTATCAACATAGTCACCGGCATGGTCTGAGTCGGCATACACTATGGTTTCTACACCCGTTCCTTTGGGATACCATAGTCCTACATGTGTAGTGCCTTTGATGTACCTAAATATCCGTTTAACGGCTTCAAGATGAGATATTTTGGGATCTTCTTGAAAACGTGCACATAGACAAACACTAAACATAATGTCCGGCCTACTAGCTGTAAGATAGAGTAAACTACCAATCATTCCCCTATATTTAGTGTTATCTACGGATTCATTTTCTTCATCCTTTGTGAGTTTGGTTTCGGAGGACATAGGTGTTTTCCTTGGTTTTGAGTCTTCAAAACCAAACTTCTTAAGCATATCTTTGATATACTTTGATTGGTTGAAGAATATCCCATCTTCTAATTGTTTTATTTGGAGACCCAAGAAAAAGTTAAGTTCCCCCATCATACTCATTTCAAACTCATCACGCATGATTTTTGAGAAATCATCACATAACTCTTGACAAGTTGAACCAAATATAATGTCATCCACATATATCTGGACGATGATAATATGTGATCCCTTTTTCTTGGTGAAGAGAGTGTTATCTACTAGGCCCATGGAGTACTTATGGTTAACTAAGAAGGTCTTAAGTCTATCATACCAAGCTTTTGGTGCTTGCTTAAGTCCGTATAAAGCTTTCTTTAATTTGTAAACATGATTTGGTTTTTCAAAATCGGCAAAGCCGGGAGGTTGTGCTACATATACTTCTTCATTTATAAAGCCATTTAAAAATGCACTTTTGACATCCATTTGAAATAATTTAAAATCATGTGCACATGCATAGGCAAGTAGTATTCTAATAGACTCAAGTCTAGCTACGGGTGCAAATGTTTCATCGTAATCTATTCCTTCTTGTTGATTGTAGCCTTGTGCTACTAGTCTAGCTTTGTTTTTAGATACTATGCCATTTTCATCCATTTTATTTCTAAAAACCCATTTGGTACCAATTATGGTTTGATTTTTAGGTTGAGGAACTAATGTCCAAACGTCATTCCTAATAAATTGATTTAATTCTTCTTGCATCGCAATGACCCAAGATTCATCTTTTATTACTTCATTTATATTTTTAGGTTCTATTGTTGAAACAAAACAAAATAAGTTACTTTCATTTTGAGCATTAGATCTTAATGTTCTTTCATTGAGTTTTCCTATGACGTTTTCTAATTGATGACTTTTTCTTCTTTGATGTTGACTAAATCTCTTTTTATTGGTTCATCTTCTTTATCATTTTCAACATTTTCCTGATTATCAACCATTTGGTTTTCAACTAAGTCATCATCTACCAAAGGTGATGTCTTAGAGGGAGGTGGACATTCATCGAATGTTACGTTCAATGATTCCTCGACTCTTGAGGTTTCCTTGTTCAAAACTATGTATGCTTTACTAGTTTGTGAATATCCTAGAAATACACCTTCATACGACTTTGGGTCAATTTGGTGAGATAATCCTTAGTGTTTAAAATGAAGCACTTGCTTCCAAACACTCTAAAATATCCTAAAGTAGGCTTTTTGCCTCGATAAATTTCATAAGGAGTTTTATTTAAAAATGGTCTAATTAAAACTCTATTTAGGATATATGTGGAAGTATCTACTGCGTGACACCAAAACTTTTGAGGTATGTTTTGTTCATTTAACATAGTTCTACTCATTTCTTGAATTGTCCTATTTTTCCGTTCTACTACACCATTAGATTGTGGAGTTCGAGGAGCCGAGAAATTATGAGTTATTCCATTTTTATCACAGAATGTTCCGAATTGGATTTCATTGTCAAATTCTCGACCATGGTCAGTTCTAATAGATACTATGTTACATCCTAGTTGATTTTGAATTTTCTTGCTTAGAATTTCAAATTTATCAAAGGCCTCATTTTTGGTTTTCAAAAATTTAGTCCACGTATACCTAGAGTAATCATCTACTATAACTAATGTGTAAAAATTACCTCCATAACTTTGTATAGCCGACGGGCCAAACAAATCCATATGTAACAATTCTAGACACCTAGATGTAGATACCATGTTTTTAGCCTTATGGCTATTATGCACTTGTTTCCCAATTTTGCAAGCATCACAAAAGTGTTGGTCATATCTTAACTTAGGTAGGTTCCTAACGAGTTCTTTGGATGATAAGGATTGAATTAACCTCATATTGGCGTGACCTAAGCGTCGATGCCATAAGGTTGAGTTTTCGTCCAGAGAAGTAAGACAAAGCTTGTCTTTCGGTGTTTTATCTAATTTCATAACATATACGTTATTCTTTAAGACACCTTTTCCTACTGTTATGCCATCTTTAAGTATTTTACTTCCATTTTCACTGAAAAGGACGTTATACTTTTTACGGCACAATTGACTTATACTAAGTAAGTTAAAACCTAAATTATCAACATGAGCAACATCATCAATAGAGAGAGAGTCATGAGAGATTGTACCTTTTCCGATGATTTTACTTTTAAGCTTGCTACCAAATGTGACATTACCTCCGTCGTACACTTGAAAGTGGAGAAAAGGCTTTTGTTTCCCGTCATGTGTCTTGAACACCCACTATCTTTGATCCACTCATCAGGTTCAAGTTCAACTTTTAAGCACACCTAAGTTCAATAAAGACTCAAGCGTTTGGTCCCCAATATCTCATGGGTCCGTTTGTGTTAAACATAGCATTATCATGGTTCATGTAAGCAAATGGAGGATAATAGTTACATGGCATGTAATTGGGACCTTGAAAGTTTCTAGGCATATTTTGGTTCCAATTATTTTGATAATGATGTTGTGAATTAACATTACTCTTAGGAAAGGGGTGTTTGGGAAAACTAGTTTGAGGTCTCTGTTGTGTTGTTTTAACTCTATACTCATTCCTAGCTTGACCTCTCCCTATGAACACAGCTGGTTTTAGCTTGTTATTAGTTGTACTAGTGCTAGGTTTTCTAGTGACCTTAACAAATTCAGTATGGTCTGTTTTCTGAACCTTCTGTTCAACTTCTGTACTCGCGGATCCCTTGGGTACAACTGGCGGATCCAAAATACTGGATCCGTCGGATCCGTGAACCTCTGACTTAGTTGAAACAGTTTCTTTTTCATTCACAGTTTGTTTCTTAAAGTCACTTAAGGTTCCTAGTTTCATAAAACCTAATCCGGTTTTATCATGAGGAAGTTTTTGCATCTTCATTATCTCATCTGCACAACTTATGTTTTTATCAAACCTTTTAAACTTAGAGTTTTGCTTAATGAGATCTTCCTGTGAAGTTTTTAGTGCATCTAATTCTAATTTTAGTTCTTGACAAGAGACACATGTATCTTTACTATTTTTCCCTTTTTCCATTCGTATCTCTTTTTCTTTAAGCCAATACACTTCTTTTTCTAAAAGTGTTGTTTTAGTTTTCAAGAATTTGTTTTTGTTGATGATTTTTAATGTGATATCACACAGCTTGTTATATTCTATAAATGCTTTTTGTGACTTGTTCTTTGGAGGCTTTGGACATTCACCTATAAAGTGACCAGAATCTCCACATCTATAGCACTTCCTATCTAACTTGCCCTTTCTATCATCACGGTCTTTTCGTAAAGATTTCTTTTCTTCACGAGGTGGTTTTACGAACTTTCCTCGTCTCTGAAGAACTTCTTGAAATCTCTTACGGCCATGGCATATTCTTCGTCTTCGCTACTTGAACAAGACTCTTCATCATCACTTGACTCAACTCTAGCTTTCAAGGCAATGGACTTTATTTTCTCCTTCTTCCCTTTAACTATTTCTGAATCCTTTTCCATCACCATTTCGTGAACTTTGAGATTTCCAATGAGCTCATCAAGTTGTCATGCTTGAGAGATCCTTGGATTCTTCAATAGCCGTCACCTTTGCTCTCCACTTAGGATGAAGTGCTCTAAGAAATTTCCTGACAAAGTTCTTACTAGAAAAAGATTCGTCAAGTGCTTTAAGAGATGTAATAATAGTATTAAACTTAGCAAAAGCACCATCAATGGTCTCATCTTCAGAGATAACAAATTGTTCATATTGTTGAACAAGAAGATCAATTTTGTTATCTTTGACTTGTGAGTTCCCTTGATGAGTGATAATAAGAGATTGCCAAATATCTTTAGCCGTTTTGCACATAAAAATTATTTCATATTCTTTCTTAGGTAAGGCATTGTAAAGCATCATTTTGGCTTCATTGTTTTTGGCAATCAACTTCTTTTGCTCATCACTGTGACGAGTAAGAGAAACTCCTACATCCCGACCACCCGAAATATCATTACTAATGGGCTTGTAATCACCCTCAATAATAATATACCACAGATCTATGTCCTTTGACTTTACATATGTCTCAAAGCGATTCTTCCAATATATAAAGCAATTTGGTTCAAATAGAGGTGGTCTTTGCATAGATTGTCCTTCTTTAAAGTTTTCAAAATCCATGGATCGTTTTAAGTTTTAAAATACAATATATTTTAAAAGTCTTAAGTAACGTAGCTCTTGATACCAATTGTGGAAAACTAGAAGGGGGGTTGAATAGTTTTACCGATTAAAATTAATTCGCTTTGTTACTTTATGTTAATTCAAAGGAAACAAGCTCAGACAAGTATTCACACAATATATATGAAACGTAAAGAGAGGAAAGATCAAACCACACAACACGGATGTTTATAGTGGTTCGGCTACAAGAACTCTCTTCCTTGCCCTACTCCACTCCTCGAGCCTCTAACTCGAGAGTTATCCTTCACTAAGAAACAAACTCTCTTCTAGGTGGAGAAAACCTTTACACGTTGCTTACTTCCTTTTCCGGTACTAAGCTAAACACCGAGTTCTACTTCAGGGTAGAACTAACCCAACGTCGCCTATACAATTACCGACACTAAGCTAAATGTCGAGTTCTTTCACAAGGGTACAACCACTCCCTACACTCTTTGTGTTTTGAGGACTAAAACACTAACCACACTCACTGAGATAAATGATACAAATAATGATGTGTGAATTACACAAAGATCACACAGTAACTATACTAAAGGTTTACACTTCTGTGTTGAACCTTGATGCTTAATCTTCTTTGCTACAAAAGATAGATCAAATGATATGAATGAATGATGTTAGTAATATGAATGAGTATGTACTTTAGCTATATGAGTGATGAGAAGGCCAAGTGATCAGCTTGCTATTTATAGGCAAGCTGATACACACTCGACGGATCCGGCGGATCCCTTAAAAGGGATCCGTCCTTTATGTCGAAGGGATCCGCGTGTATGCCAGAGGTAAGACAGCTAAGAGATTTTCCAAATCTCTCCATATCTTTGTGTTGTCATATCAAGATCATCCAATGTCAACTATCTTACTTGAAGATCTATCCAAGATATTACCAGATCTTACCAAGATTACATGTATGATGCATGCCATGATGTCATTGTATCATTTAAGAAATAAAGTTTCCTTTTAAGGAAATAACCATGTATATGTATGAAATGTATTTCCAAGTAAACTTGTAAAATGTGTTCTTAAAGATACTTTAGCTAGTATTTATAATTTGCTTAAAGATATACTTTGTAATTGTCATTAACAAAACTAAGCAAAGATCGTAAAATATAAATAACGTTTTTGGGACGATATTTGTATTAACACACTACCCATGACCTAGAGCTAGGGTCAGTAGTGTTTGCCCTCAGAATTTGGAGACACTACCTTTACGACACCAAGTGTGTAGTATATACTGACCACAAAAGCTTGCAACATATCTTAGATCAGAAGGAACTCAATATGAGGCAACGTCGATGGTTAGAATTGCTCAGTGACTACGAATGTGAAATTCGATACCACCCGGGCAAAGCAAACGTGGTAGCGGATGCACTTAGCCGAAAGGAGAGACCGAAACCCCTAAGAGTAAGATCATTAGGTATGACATCGTCTCACCACTCCCATCGAAAATTCTTGAAGCTCAGATTGAGGCTCTGAAGGAAAGGAATAGACCTAATGAGAAAATTTACGGAATGCCCGAAAGAGAAAATGGGTTCGTAAGGAAAGCGGATGGAACTCTTTGTTACAAAGAGAAAATCCCTGTTGACCCAAGAAACTTGTCCTCTTCACGAATCACAAGTCAACCTAGGATTAAACACCCATTGAAATAGAGATAGCACTCAAAGGGTAAGATTATTCTCCCCAAATCCGAAAGCCCTTATGGAGTTACTCTCCAATATGCACCATAAATCCGCGCCTCCAAGAGATTATCAAATCACAAATTATCGAAAATACACCAAAGATCTGAGAAGTTCTCAAGAAAGGATAAGGGTGAAGTATTGTGATTCGATTTGGAGGTTAGGGATTGATCGGTGTTGGAGCAGTGGTTCTCGGATTTGTGGTTTCATTCAAGTTCATCCTTCAAGAAATCATTGTAAGGTTCGATATTGATTCGGATTCAATTAGTTCTTGTTATTATATTTTTAGAGCCATTTATGATAAGAAATTACTAGGTCAAATGGAAATTTCATATTGATCTTGATGTTTTCCTATCGAATGGAATTACCAGAGACACTAATGGATTTTTGAGAAAATTTAAGTAGTGTGATAGTTAGGATTGGTCGAATAAGAATTTTGATAAAGTTGATATTTGTTGTTGTCGTTATTGTGACATAGGAATTTAATTGGTAGTTTAAGATTACTAGTTCCTAGGATTCATGATTCGAACCTAGGAGTTGATTGATGAAGAAAGTGTTAAAATTTTGATGATATGTTTAAGTGTTCGAAGCCCTAGAGAAACCACAGGTTCATGCTTCAAACCTGGAACGTTGCGGTTAGGATATGAGGGCTAGATGGTATGTCGTGTAGTTGCTAAGTGGGTGGTGAAAGCCCACTATGACCAACAATAACCTTAACGGAACCATTGACCACCAAAGCTAGGTGCGAGGGTGGTCGGGATAGACAGGGAAAAACACCTCACATAGAGGAAGATTAACTCGAGTCCAGTAGCAACACTAGACCCAACCTTGTGGGTGATACCTCGGTTTGAGCCTTGGAAGGCTCACACGAACCTCAAACCAAAATCTCAACGAAAGATAACACCATTATACCCAAAGCAAAACCCAATGAGGATGATTGATAGTCGAATAGGAGACTAGAGACTTTGTAGGAAATACATCCCAAGAGACTAGAGAAGTAATGACATTTAGAGTCCAAGTAGTTAGGATCATATGAGGAAAATTCCTCCTCTTGTCGACCCGTAAGTGAGTCAAGAACACCAAACATTGTTACTACCTAGGTCCTCAAGGCACAAGGTCGAGTAGTACTCGAACCTAGCCAATAAATTGGGTAGTAAGAAGCAAAACCAATGGCCTTTCTCGACTGAGAAAGTGAATGCCAGGAGAATACAGACTAAGCTATTGAGCTTAGGTGTTCTGTGATTGCTTGGTTGCGAACACCAGGCCGAAGCCCAATGGCCAGGCCCAACTAGGACCAGCGATGTAGCCCACCTGATAGCCCCATTGACAACCCTTAACTCAGCCCGCATTATGGGCTTGTGTATAACCCATTCGGCCTACCAGAAAAATGGTAAAACCCAACCCATTCGGCCCACCAGACTTGCGTGCACAGTAGGAGATTTAGCCCAACCCATTTATGAACTTATCTTCCCTCTCCTAGGAAAACAATGGGCCGCAGCCCAATAGGTGGTAAAAATGTCAAAACAGATAGCAGTTGTAGTGAATAATTGTCGCGAACAATTAACATAAACAAAAGCCATTCACGAGAATGATTCAACATATAAACTTATGAAACGCTTATATGACCAAGTACAAAACGAAATCTCATTTACATACATAGACGTAATTTGAATCGCCAAAAATGTAAAATACGGCAAAATTAATTTAAAACATCTAGACTATAAGTGTATATATTGTTATACAAGTGATTTTACATACACTCGTGAAAAATAGAGGAAATATATTGACATGTACTTGAGTAGTAAGATGTGGCACACAAAAGAATGACAAATCAAATTCACGATAAGTAAAGACCGTAAAACACGACGAGATATAGATATGTTAACATTTGCCTTGTTGTTTTGAAAACTAAATCAATTGAAATGAATGTCACCAATAGTACGTCAAACTTAACTTGGATAAATTCAACAATACATGTAATTCTAAACTAATATAGTGTAAAAATGATTTTCCAATAAAAACGAGGACTTAATTAAATTGATCAAGTTACTAAAAGTTAACGTTGTGTATTCAAATTCCCAAATCATACACTTATTAGCTAACAAAAGTCACATATATTAAGACTTACTTTTAAAACCAACATAGGCGGACCTAACGAGCAATAAATATATTTATACGTATCACAAGTAGATCTAATTCATTCGTACTTAGATTATATAATATTCCCAACCCTTCATTACCGTACCTTTAGGACAATTATAGAGTACACCTCACCATCACTTAGAAGAGTCAAGGCGAACGTATAGCGAGTCGGACTTCGAGTGTATTGGGTTAAACACTCGCTAAGGGCCCCTTGACTATTATTTATGTGTTAGAGATTAGCACACTGAACTATCGAGCTTCGGTTGCATGAACTTAGTGCTAGCGCGATAGATATTTTTGTATGACATTATATGTGTTATGATGATCATGCTGGTCCAAACTAATTATTTGATGACCTTATTTAAACCTATGAACTCACTAGCTTTTTGCAGACTTTTTAACATGTTTTTCTCATGTGTGTGATTTGTTTTGGTATCGCATGATATGGCAAGGCAAGGGTCATGGAACTCTTTTGACAGACTCGCAATTTTATTTGAGACTTGTTTTTATGTAGGACCACTGTATTCAATGGGCCTAATTATTATCAAAACAATGATTTATCTTTGTAAAACTCTAAATGTAAATTTTAATTAAAAATGGAGTATGTATTCCGTTCTTTGTTACCTTGTGTTGTGATTTCCAATTGTTGCACCTGCTAGTAGCACCCTCAAAGTTCTGTATGCTTCCACGACTGCTGATAAACTTTGGGGGTGTTACAGTTGGATTCTGAACCGGCGGTTCAGACAGTTTCGAGGTCACAAAAAATTACGAACCGCTTGGTTCGGGTTTGAACCGCGATTTCCTGGGTGAAAATTTCAAAGAACTTTTAAAGATCAATCTTAGGAACAAGAACAAAGCACAAAAATTATAAAAAAAAACTCACAAAAACGTGATCAAATCCCCAACAGTGGCGCCAAAAACTTGATGTGAGTTGAGAGTGCAAGTTTTAAATTTATAAATACTATCTACCAATGATTCAAATGAAACACATACGAGCAAGTATACTCGTCCGTGTGTAGCAAGAGGTGATATGGTAAGCCGAGGTCGTTCACAAGGATTTGTTTAGTTTTTATGTAACGTGAGTTTGATTATAACAAAGACTTAGTAATGATTCTAAAGCAAGCAAATAATGATGATGATGTAAATTCAATATATTAAAAACTACACTTGTTTAGACTAGTTTGTACAATTCCCTTGATATGATTATGACAATGGTTCAAATCGATTATGATCAATAAATTAGATGGTGCTCTAATTTGATTAGTTGGTGTACTAATCCTCTTGTTTTCAACACTTTCAATCCTCGTCAAGATTTTAAGATGACAAAAACAATATTAAGTTTTGATCAAACAAGACTAACACAATTCAATCACTTGATTCGCTATCGTTTCACAAGTAATTGACAACTACACTTTTAGTTTTCTAAGTTTAACCAAGTTACATATGAAATGGTCAATACATAAGGTAACACCTTCATAGAGAAAGGTTTACAATTGATTAAATAACAATGTCTGTTTCGACCTATTACACCATTAATAATCAACCAAACTTGATAACTCTTTTGTTTATGAAAACTTTGAAAGCACAATTCGATCTTAGTATTAGCTTTTCATTGAATTAGAACCATAGAGTCATAATCAATCAACATTCATATAACAAACATCATCTAGGAAAGTGCACAAGGCACTTAGCCGCTAATGGCAAACAAAGTAATAATCACAGAAATTATATTACTTAAAAACATGATTAAAGAGTCTTACAAAAGTTGTAATGATGATTACAAGACTTAGGAACAATTATGAGGTGATCAACAATGATTCTTTTGATGATTACAATGATGGATAATGAATGTAAGTCAACTTCTTCCTGCGTTTTCTTCTTTGTAGCCTTCTTGAGAGAGTATGAGAAATTTGATATATGAGTATGTGTCTTTTCTCTCTAGCCAATGCTTCTAATTAATAGAAAACTACTCATTGGCCAACAAGCAAGTTTCTTGGGCACCAAGTGTCATAAAATTCTCGACTTGAAGTAAATGAAGCATAATGACAACCCACATGAAGAGTTAGATCATTAAAAGTAGTCATTAAGTGTGCCAGGAGTTGCAGCAACCCAAGGTTAAAGTCTCAACCTGAGGTTCAGATTCCAGCCTAAGGTTTGGAGTAAGGTTGGCATGGCAGTTTTGAACCTTGGGTTGAACTTAAGCCTTAGTTGTATTTCTTGAAACTTTGGTTAAGGAAGCAAGCCATAATCCATAACAAACTTTGCATGTAACTTCTCATTCATTTCATCAACACTTGATCTTTTCTTGAGCTCGAAAATCTTTGTAACTTGATTCTTTATCTTTGATGATCTTCCTGAGGTCTTTATTATGGGTAGAATCTTTCGTTGTGCATAAGCTCTTGATTTAGCGAACTTTCCCCATCTTTCTAGCTATTCCTTTGGACTTGATTGTACCTGAACCTTAATATATCTTTTGTTCCTTTTTCGCATAATATGTTCACAAACACAACCAAATACAATGCACAACACATAGAAATAACGCGACTAAAACATGTACGAAATGAGCGTTATCAGACAGCCAGTCCATACCAACCACTACGTCGAAGCTTTCGAGTTCAATAGGCATGAGATCGATACTAAACGGGTGATCTAGGAGGTTTAGGGTACAGTCTCGAATTACGGTGCAAGTGTCAACTAAGTTGCCATTGGTTAGCTCGATGCTATAACTAGTGTCTAGGGAGGTTGGGTTGATACCAAGTAGAGGTGAAATTGTAGAAGATATAAAACTCATATCAGCACCAGAATCGAATAAAACTTTAACACGATGATTGTTGAGTAGAAACATACCGGTAACCACATTCGAATCTTGCTACTGCTCTCCATTGCCCATCACATATGCTCTACCATGAGCGCCTTCCACTCGCTGTCCGTTGTTCTTAGGGCAATGACTCTTTTAGTGACCACGCTCTCCATCCAAAACAAGTTACCACTGGTTGTAGGTTACTCCCAATAGATACAACCCTGTTCTTATAGTGTTTAGCAATATGTCCAGTCTTCTAACAATTCTGATACTTAGCTGTGCATGGTCTAGTGTGATGCTGCTTACACTTATCATAGAACGGGTGATTCCCAGCATACCCTCCAACTTGTGCTGGTGCAGCCACATAAGCCTTAACAGTCTCCTGCCTTCTGTTCTACTAGTGGCGATGGTTGTTGTTACGATACTGATTGTTGTTGTTGTGGTGGTGGAGGTTACTGTTGTTTTTGCGGTTGTTATTGTTCCTTTTGTTGTCATCCCATTTCCTCTTGTTGTCATTGTTGTTGCTTCTCTGAACAGTATCATGTTTGATCACTTGATCTAAAAGTCGCTGAGCTACGCGAATTGTCTCGTCCAATGTCTGAGAGTTATAAGATGTCACATTCCCTTCAATACTGGGTGGTCATCCACCAATGAAATTCTCCAGTAGTGTCTCATTATCTGGAACCATATGAGCACATAAAACCTTCAATTCCTGGAACCGATGCAGATAAGTCACGAGATCAATTCCCTTCATAGCCAAATAGTAAAACTCAGTCTCCAACCTCTTCACATCACTACGAGTACAATACTTCTTAACCATTTCCTTTTGGAATTCTTCCTACGGAGTGTTGTAAGCATTTTCTAGTCCCATAGTCCGAGCATATGAATTCCACCAAGACAAAGCATGCTTCACAAGTGTACCCGTTGGATACTTCACCTTGCAGTCCTCAGAACAGTTACTTCGCAAAAACACGGACTCCATCTTCTCAAACCACTGAGTCAAACCAACAGCTCCTTCAGATCCCTTAAAAGTGATAGGCTTGCAATTCATAAAATCCTTATAGGTACAGAAACGATTCTCATTGGCAACATGCACTCCCGCATTTCCATCGTTCTGATTTCCATTCCCTGCGCGTTGCGGCAATGTTGTCTTCCACTAATTTCTGAATCACAGCTGGTGTCATCTTCCTAGGCGGCATAATTCTATCAATCATTACAAGTGTACAACACAGTAAGTATTTGACTAACGTAACAGAATCATATCACGAAATAAACAACACCATGATAACATCATAATATAGTACGCATTCAACATCATAAATAGTACATCACCATAATACATCATATATTCAATACTTGTTATAAGTCTTACAAGATATGCAAAACGACTACAAGTTTCTTATAAAATCTACTAACTGAGACAAATCAGTTTAGTAAGTACAAGGTAAACAACTACTATGATACTAAACTACCATAATAAAGACGATCACTAATCTCTCACTGACGGGCTCCTCAGTATGTAGCCAAGCCATCAACACTATCATCAAAATGGAACCTCTCCATCCTGTCCCAGTATGCCTGCCATTGCATGGAATGTATCTCAGCCCGCAACTCCTGAAGACTACGGTCGTACTGACTTCTATCAATATCAATGAAAACAGCTCGCCCCTCCAACTTCATCACGGCCTTATCGATCACAGACATCTTCTTCTCCAACGATGTTAAATGCTCCTGAGAATGTGTCCTTGTCTGCTCTGTCGAACTCAATCTCTCAGCAAAATCGTACAACCCAATATAGAAATCATTCATAGCTCCTCGATCTCTCCTACTCTGCTTCTTCAACTCCAGAACCTCAGTCTGACACGCACATAAACGTCGAGACATCGACAAGTAGCGGCCATGGCACCAAGTGATATTCTGTCGTAAATAGCTCAACTCGGCCCTGAGCTCTAAGGGTGTAACTCGCGGCACTAACGAAGACTCACCAATCTCAAACGTAGGTGATAGACCAGACGTCTCTTTGGTAGCAAGTGCATATCCCAACGGGTCCAACGTATCAGACTCACAGGTAATGTCTGACACTGCTGGTGAGGGTGGTAGAGGGAGAGCCTCCTGATCCTCTTCCTCTGGATTCATATCATCATCATCATCATCATCATCATATCATCATCATCATCATATCATCATCATCATCATCATCATCATCATCATCATCATCCATATCCTCGGGACCTACCTCATCATACTCCATCTCCGGGTCCCCCTCATCATCGGGGTAAGGTGCATCAATAGGGTCCATATCCTCCCCAGGGATGTGTGGTGCAGGTACAACCGGTAATTGGTCAGGCAAGGAAAGGGCACACATGATACTCTACAAAGAGTACCTTGAGTCAAGATCCCAACCAAAGTGTAAAAGAAAATAGTTTTTATATAACGTGAAATAATGGAAGTGAAACCCCAAGTATATAATAGTATAGGTATACGCATAACATAAAGGTTATATAAAACGATAAAAGAGCGAAGTGGCACAGAGTGCTGATGACTATCAATAGTAAAAATGTTTTGACACGAAAAACTGTTTATAGTCGAGAAAATGTGACCTCGTTCTCTATAAACGGTGGCTCTGATACCAATCTGTAACACCCCCAACTCGGAATATGGCAGCGAAACATAGTTTGGGGTATTACTTCCGGGTAGGACAGTCACAATCATAGAAAACGACCTCATACAAATCGTTTTTAAATAAAACATATCATTCCAAACTTAACAAAACATCAGAGTTTAAAGGATTCTCAAATGTCAAGCACTTCGGAAAAAATAGACACAACTTAAAAGGGGTTTTTCAAATGATAAAAGATAATAAAGTAGATAGTAAAACAGATAGCCATCCATAGTCTTCATGCCACTCCCAATGCTAGTACAGTATGCATCAATTACCTGACATAAAACATGCTAAAAAGTTAGCACAAAGTTTGAGCGAAATCCATAGGTTTGAAAATAAAGTAGTTGAACACAAGATTTTCAAAGTCTTGAAGATATAAGTAACAAATACAAATATCAGGTAAAGCATCGTATAGTTTAAAGGATTCTCAAATGTCAAGCACTGCGGAAAAAATAGACACAACTTAAAAGGGGTTTTTCAAATGATAAAAGATAATAAAGTAGATAGTAAAATAGATAGCCATCCATAGTCTTCATGCCACTCCCAGTGCTAGTACAGTATGCATCAATTACCTGATATAAAACATGCTAAAAAGTTAACACAAAGTTTGAGTGAAATCCATAGGTTTGAAAGTAAAGTAGTTGAACACAAGATTTTCAAAGTCTGGAAGATATAAGTAACAAATACAAATATCGGGTAAAGCATCGTATAGTTTGCTAAGCTCATGACACGCAAAACGTTAACCGGCATTAATAGCATTGATGTAATTCACAATAATAATATTCATAAATTTGCCCCCAAGTAGGTAGCTTGCAAACTACCTAGGTAACTCGAATATAGCGCAACACATGTTGTCGTCCTTGGTCAACATGGCGGGTTAGTCATTCCTATAGGCCTATAAACTATATTCGCGCTCACTCGCAAGTGATTAATGGTTCATGATCGAGGGACTTGCTTGTGGCAAGGGTGGTACTTAGCTTTATCATCTTAGTCAGGAAAAGCGTACGTTTAAACAATTGTGTGCATAAAAAAATAAGTAGCATGTATCTCCCCCATGGGTTTATAAAACAAATTAAAAGTAAAGTGGGGCTATAAATCACACCTTAGTAGTAGAGGAAACAAGATACCACGATATGATCAGATGGAATAGCACGGCAAGTAAACTTCGGCACAACCTAATAATTAAATAACATGTTTCAGAAATAATCCTCAAAGTGATTTATAAAGTGACGTTCGTGGAATATTCGTGTTGAAATGAAAAGATTTGGTTTCCATGGCGATGAAAAGAAGTAAACATTTATATCTCGTGTGCATGTTAGAGAAAAGTTAAGACGTTAAAAGTCGGCGAAACACAATCAAACAAGTTGAAAAGAATAAGGAAAGAAGAAGAAATAAGGAATAAGAAGGAAAGAATAAATCGAGAAATAAGAAAGAAAGACATCAATAGGTTGTTTCGGTGTTTTACCCATAACCCAAAATAGTTGGCAAAACGTTATGATTTAGGAAGAAAGTGTATAAGTTTCAAAAGGTTTTATGACTTTTATAAGTTGTAAATGATTAAGTTATAAAAGGTTTTTATAGAAATTTGGACATGACGCGTCCGTTTATTTAACATTTCCAAGTCGTTGCGACTATTGAATAAACCAATCTTATTCACATTTTACAAGTTATATATATATTATTAGTCGCTATCATTCGCGTGTATATTAGTGTCAAGTTTATCGACCATTTTGTGTCCGTTTGGGTCCTAACATATTAAATTCTTTCGAGTCTAATATACTATTCCTTCTCAAGAACAAAATCGTCCATAAGTCCATCGGCTAATACCGTAAATCCAATAACGTCCAATCCAATAATCTCAACCAAGCATAGGTTTTTGTTACAATATCCATATCCAAAACTATATCATATCCCATGTTAACCCGAATAGTATCTGAAACACCATTGACTAAACAAACGATAAAAGTTAGTAACGAAAATAAATAAATCGATAAGATAAATAAAAGAAAATTAATAAAATAGCCCAAGTGCATCGGGATTCGGCCCAATAGTTAACTCACACACAACCATGGGCTCACTTTGGGCTATAAAGCCCAAAGTTACCATTACTTGACCTCACATGGGCTTATTAGCCCATACGACCCAACTAACAATCCAAGTCCAAAACAAACTCAATACACGCACCCGAGGTTTTCTAACCTTGGCCACGACATGACTCAAAGGACAAAACGAGGTTTTCTAACCTCGTTAACCGACCAATAACAAACTCGTCAACTATACGACTAAAAACTCGAGTCCGTGCTCCCTTAAGCCATGACTCATGCCAAAATACACCAAACGAGGTTGAGGCCTCGTGTATCAATACCACGACATAGCCGTGACTCCCACGAGTCACGACTTGACTCTCTTGACAACCAAACCATTCCCATGGTCTCGGCTAACATCAAAACCCACGAGTCGTAACCCTCCTTGAGTCAGGACTCATTCTACTCGACAACCAATCCAATATACGACCCCAAATAAACCAAACAATGCCTCAGCCGTGACTCCCTTGAGTCACGACTCACCCATTATTGCAACCAAAACCATCAAGGACTCAAACAAACTAAACCACACTAGGCCGTGACTCCCTTGAGTCACGACTCAATCCCTATTCGAGCCTTATAACTCTCGGCCAACACAAACACATAACCAATCCAATCCAAACTCCAAACGGGCTACAAAATAACAAGAATAAGCTTAAACAAGAACATTGAACACAAAATAATCAAGAAACACTCCGAGTTAACTCAACTCGTGAGTTGACTCGGACGAGTCACACGACTCGGTGACGAGTCAAACGAGTTAAGGTTAAGATAGTTTAGATCCACACGTTTTTGTTATGAAAACATAAGGTTTAGATTAGTTTTATTAGTAAAATCGTTTAGGTTTAGGTTTTATTAGTTAGGGTTTGTAAAATATAATAAAAAAAATAATGAAAATGTGGCGCGTGGCTTACCAACGAGTGAGGTGAGGTGGGGAAGAAAGTGGCTAGCGGCGGTGTAGCAACGGGGAGCTCCAAACACGAACCAAATGAGCTCTTTAAGCCTTCACGAGCTCCAGAAATGATGTGGGTGTCTTGATCTACGCGGCGGTGAGTGAAGGGCGGTGGCCGGAATCTTGGTGAGGCGTCGGAGACATATTTTCTGGTGAGGTGAGTATCAAATGAGGGGAGAGAAACCCTAAAATGGGCTTATATAATCTAGGAGAGACTAAACTTGGAAATTCCAAAGTGTAGGGGGCGGCGTTGTAACTTAGGGCGCGGGGTAGTTTTTGTAACTTTTGCAATTCTTTTAAAAATAACACCGTGGGACCCATTTGACATAGCAAAAATCCATTTTAAGTCACGAGGTTTTCGCCATTGCGTTCAGAATGATTTTTCTGATAAAAATGAGTATTCTTATGCATAGTTTTCTTGGATTTAATTTAAATCAATAAATCAAATAGTTTCAAGTATTCTAGGTTGTGCCGGCTAGGTTGGTGAACAACGTTCACATTTAACAAGATATCCTCTGTTTCTCAAGCTCAAATAGGTTCGGAAAAAGTTTAAATGTTAAGGGGATGCAAAAGTAAATATTTTAGATAGTAAAATAGGTTTGGAAAATTACCGGGTGTTACATTGTGTGTGGATATGAAGATGAATAACGAAGATTTTTGTTTGATTGAGTTTATGATTTTTAGTGGAGTAGATGAATGAGATTTGAGAATGGTGATGGTGTTAATTTTATAGAGAAAAGCAGAAATTTAGATAGAGAAGCAGAAAAAAGTGATAAAAAGAGGGTGGTAGTAGTGATGGTATTACTTTTTGATTAAATACACCGTTCGTCCCTAAGGTTGTACCACTTAAATAATTAACCAAAACGATGAAATGGCCATTTTGCCCTCATATGCAAGGCACATGGGGGAAAATAACAGAAGTTGACTATGCATTACAGGTCAAGGGACGCAATCGGCCTCAAAACCCAAGGTTTGGACTCACGACGATGATTTTTCCAAGTTTTGGGCCCTGTCGATGTTTTTGGGAAAGTTTAGGGACCAAAGGTGTATTTTTGTCTTAATTTTACATACCTTCTATTTTAATTTCTCAAGCTTTATAATAATTGAAGGGAATCTTTTAAACTATAAATACATGCATTTGACGTGTAATTAATACACTCAAACTTCACTTTTCAATCAAAAGTACACTTAATGAACATTAAATAATTGTAAAAGTTACTATAATTAAATGTAATTTTTAATTTAATACACTCAAACTTTACATATGTTTTCACTCTAAAAATGCTCAGTAGGCACCCATTAGCAAATCTCATAATGTAATGTGAAAATTTACTCATAATAATTAACATTATATTGTTATTAAATATATCGTATTTTTTGTATTTAAACTTTAGCTAGTGTTATCTATATAATACATATAAAGAGTGTATGGTTAAAGTGGAATTGTTGAATGTTGAAAATTAGTCAAAGGTGAGATAAAATGAATGGGGTTCGAAATTGCAATGTTGAATGGCTGAATAATAGTGCTGAAAAAAGGAACCGCGTTTTTATTTTGGGTATGTATTAAAGTCTGTTTGATATAAAAACTTCTTACTAACAAAAAAAAAAATAAAATAATAATAATAAAAAAAAAGACACACACATACTACCTACTTTTTTTCTCATCTCTCTCAATCCCTCTATCACAAAACTAACAAAACACTCTTATTTTACACACATCTGGGTGGTTACATACCCACCACCTCTGCACCACTCCACCACCGCACCACTCTACCACCGCACAACTCCACCGCCGAACCTCACCACCGAAACCACACCACCACCGATTGATATATTTTTTTTATAGATCTATACGTTTTTCATGTTTTTTTAGTTTATTTTATACATCTATGTATTTTTTATGCTTTTAAATTTTTTTTACTAATTTTATTATACAGATCTTTTGCTTGTCGTCGCCGAAGTCGCCGGAAATTGCACCTCCTTACCGGAATTTTATATGTGTGTGTTTATAGATCTATATTTGCTTTTTAAGTTTTGATGTTTTTTAATAGATCCATCTATATTTTATTTACAGATCTAGGCTTTTATAACGTTTTTGACAGGATTTTAAAGATTTGTTGTTGTCACCAGAATCCGCTGATGTTGTCGGATTATGTGTCGCAACCACAACCGAAGTTGTTGTTTTTGAGGTTTTATTGAATACTTTTTAGTTTTTTTTAGATGTATGTACTTTTAAAGTTTAAAGGGGTTTTTTTTTTTAATTATTAAATTTGTGTTTCTTGTAGATCTACGCCGCCGCTTAAATCAACCACCGTCGATGACGGAACTTACTCAGCCGCCGACACTAAATAAGGCTTCTCCTCTTGATGTTGCTGGAAAGTGCTCGACATAGATACTTATTTTTATTAACTTTTGTTGTATAATTTCTTTTGGTAAGTTGTTAAATTTGTTCGTGTATTTGTTTTAGGCTTTATTTTTATTAACTTTTGTTGTTTGTTTGTGGGATTGTGCTGTTTGTCTTCTTGAAATTGAAGAAAACACGAAATCGCAACATCAACATAGGCAACAAGAGAAACAAGAATATGAGAAAACAAGTGGTGATACTTTATACAAAGAAAGTAGCACAATGAAGGTAAAACTTGTATTAACAAAAGATGAGTTACAATGGTTATTACTTAAGTTAAAGAAGGATCAAGGTCGGAAACTCGAAGAAGTGTTAGGGGAGATTGAAAAAAGTAGATTAAGAGGAGAAAATGTTACAAAGTGGAAACCTTGTTTAGAGAGTATTATGGAGAGTCCTGAAGTTCATCATCACATGGATAGATGATCACTATGAATATAATTAGGGATGTACTATAGGCACGGGGTCTACCCCAACCCTAGTACTGCTGCTACTTTTTGTCTGCTGCTCTCTCTCTCTTTTGTCTGCTACTTTTCTAACCCCACGCGCCCCTCTCTCTCTTTTATTTTCTACTGCTACCCTTTTTTTTTTTTTTTTTTTTTTTTTTGTTTTGTGGTACTAAAGCATTTAATTCCCATGGGTTATAAAAAGTAAATATTTACTTTTGCATTTAATTTTTGTCATGTACCTCTTTAATTTTTGTCATGTACCTCTTTTTTTTACGGGACGTTAAAAAAAAGTTATATTACAAATCGACAAAAAATTAATTTTGAAAAAAAAAGTATTACAAATCGACAAAAAGAAAAATTATTTCGAAAAAAATAATTTTTTCTAAAGAAATTAATTTCGAAAAAGAAAATTAATTTCAAAAAAAAATTTAATTTCGAAAAAAAAAATTAATTTCGAAAAAAAAATTTCTAAAAAAATTAATTTCGAAAAAAAAATATTTTTTCTAAAAAATTTAGATTTCGAAAAAAAAGTAATTTCGAAAAAAATTAATTTCGAGGTACATGACAAAAATTAAATGCAAAAGTAAATATTTACTTTTTCTAACCCATAAGAATTAAATGCTTTGGTACTACAAAACATGTAACAGCCAGGAACAGATGACTATGGTTGTCGGTACTTTATGTGGAAGGATGAGTTTCAAAAGAGGCACTTTAGTCGAGCCTCTTCTTCAACGCAAGGCTTCATGATCTTTTAAATGAAATGAATAATCTTCATATGTCGTAGATGTTGTTGTTTTTAAATAATGTGTTGACGTTGTCGTTCAATTTAATAATAACAGTTGTTGTTGTAGTTATTTAATGTAGCAATATTTAACGTGCTATTATACAAAAAAATAATTATACAAAACATTATACATATACAAAACATTATTAAACACAAATATACAAAACATTATACATATACAATACATTATTATATATTTCTATTTAAAATAAAATAAATAAATAATAAATAAATAAAAAATAAAAAAAAAAAAAAAAAAAAAAAAAAAAAAAAAAACCGACAAAAACTGACAAAGGTGGTAGACCCCGTTTGTATATAAAAATAGGCCCCGTATTTATAACCCATCCCTATAATTAAAATTTACATTTTTACGCATGTTTTTTATTATCTTGTTTTCTTGTGCTTACTTTAATTAATTTGGCCACGCTGAGATTTGTAATTAAATCGTATATGTGCACTTTTCATTGATTCTATTTCATATATATATTTGGATGGTTGAAGGTCAAACTTTATTTATCTTAGCTTTAGATGTTTATATATTTTGATTAACTATAGTAAACCAAAAGAATCAGTAGAGGATCCATGAAAACATTTGTCTTTTGGTTTATAGGGCAAATGTCACAAAAAGACACTCAACTTAGAGTATGTTTCCAATTAAGATACTCTACTTTTTTTTCTTGCACATAAAGGCGGCCAACATTTTTTTTAGTCGGTTTAGGTTGTTTACTAATTTCCGTTAACACACTAACGACCATTTCGTTAGTAAATTACATGTTTTGTCCTTGAGTTTGTATAGTCATTTCACCACCACCACCCACCACCTCTACCACCATCGTCCACCACCACCACCAGCAGCCACCACCACCACTACCAGCTGCCGCCACCATCACCACCCTCCACCACCACCACCAACCACCACCAGCATCACCAGCCGCCATCACCACCACCTTCACTACCACCGTTCGCCACCACCACCAACCGCTGCCACCACCACCGTCCACCACCTTCGTCCGCCACAATCAACATCAACCGCCTCCACCACCAAGGTGGTGGCAGTGGTGGTGGTGGTGGAGGGTGGCGGGGGTGGTGGTGGCGGCGGGTGGTGGTGGTGGTAGATGGTGGTGGTGGTAGCGGTTGGTGGTGATGGCATATGATGGTGGTGGGTAGGGGTGGTAGAAGCTGGTGGTGGTGGTGACGGACGGTAGTGGTGGAGGTGGTGGGTGGTGGTGGAGGTGGTGGGTGATGGTGGCGGCGGCTGGTAGTGGTGGTGGCTGCTGGTGGTGGTGGTGGACGACGGTGGTAGAGGTGGCAGGTGGTGGTGGTTAAATGACTATACAAACTCAAGGACCAAACATGTAATTTACTAACGAAATGGTCGTTAGTGGGTTAACGGAAGTTAGTAAAAAACCTAAATCGGCCAAAAAAAATTTGGTCGCCTTTATGTGCAAGAAAAAAAGTGGAGTGCCTTTGTTGGGAATGCTTCTCGCACCAAAATGTGACAACATATTTGGGATTATATTAGTTATCATGTTTGGCTCAAACACATGGACTAAAACCGTCAATATTGTAAAGTCATGTGATTGGCCCTATAAATACACCTCCTAGTCTTCACTAGGAGGGTTGAAGCTTGTGTGTTTATTTTCACCTTTCCTATTATCAATAAAACATCCAAGTTTCCATCTCTCTCACTCTACACTTTCTCTCTCTAACTTTACCATGAAGATGATGATCTTCCATCATCCAAGACCTCCCGATTCACAATAGTTCAACCAAAACACGATCCATCAATTGGTATCAGAGCCAGGTTCCGATCCTGGGACCTGTGGGTTATGGGCCCACCACGCTTCCGCTGCGCAAGTGTTGTGACCAAGAACTCCGGCTCTGATACCAATTGATGGATCGTGTTTTGGTTGAACTATTGTGAATCGGGAGGTCTTGGATGATGGAAGATCATCATCTTCATGGTAAAGTTAGAGAGAGAAAGTGTAGAGTGAGAGAGATGGAAACTTGGATGTTTTATTGATAATAGGAAAGGTGAAAATAAACACACAAGCTTCAACCCTCCTAGTGAAGACTAGGAGGTGTATTTATAGGGCCAAACACATGACTTTACAATATTGACGGTTTTAGTCCATGTGTTTGAGCCAAACATGATAACTAATATAATCCCAAATATGTTGTCACATTTTGGTGCGAGAAGCATTCCCAACAATCTTCCCCCAATGTGGCAACATATGGGATTACTTACATCATATCCTACAAGTAAAAAATACAAATAAAGAAAGGTCTTCATAAGCTCTTCATGTGCTGAGGATGATTACAGTTGACGCTCTTTGTCTATATCTTGTACCTCGGCTTGAGAACTTTTCTTCACTTGTAGTCAAATGATGTAATAAACATGAATTGGATTAACTTCCCCCCAATTCATGCTGCATGTCTTTAACGACTTCTTCAACTACTTCTTTTTGGTGAAGTTTCTGAATCAGCTTCCCCCCAAACTGATAACCGTCTTCAGCAGATTCGAAACTTTGATGTAGTTAACACGTCTTCTAACTTTTGAAGGTTGTAAGTACGCAGCGGAATTTGTAGATGACATCGTAAACCACACCACGCAAATCTGACTAGTACTAAGTAACGATTATGCTCAATGCGGAAGTCCCGTTCGGGGGTAACATGCAAGAAATTAGCAAGATCTTCTCACATAAGTAGGCTACTTCGCACATCACACCCTGCGAAAGTTGAAACGATTACACCAAAATCACAAAACTGAACCACTGATCATCTCTGCGGACGTCTTCCGGTAGTAATAAAATTGTAAGTTCGATCACGTGAGTCTGTTATGCGTCCCTGATGTGCACATTTCTTCCCCCTGAATGCAGATCCATCTGGAAAAAGAGTGTTTTCGCAAAAAATGCAAAGAAAGTCAAAGAAAGTCAAAGCACATCTACTCTCTCTTCCCCCACGATGTCTTCGCGGAATCGGAAGCATACACACTATGGTTACGATGGAAACGGAGGCAGCGTAAACCCTGTATGTCCAATTAAGCGAAGATGTGTGAAGTACCATAAATAGCCCGTGAGAATCAACTGCTGATAAAATCTCTACTCTTCTAAACTCTTCTCATCTAACACTTTACCGACCCCATTATCATTCTGACGGCTTTTTGTAGTGACCACTGATGGAGAAAACCCAGTATTACGAACTTGAGATTGAAGTAAAATAACCCGAACTTGTGACTTAAGCTTGCACTATTGTCTGACTAAGGAACCTATACTGAGCACTACAACGTAACTCCTTTAAGCATAGGTCGATTCATATACCCATCCAACCATCCTTTACTGTATATGAATTCATCTTGAATAATCCACATCTTGTGTGACACTTGAGCACTACAACGTAACTCCTTTAAAGTGATAGTTATTTTGTAATAGGTAGAAAGAAAAAAATAACTAGATATCCAAGTCTTCGTCATTGTAAATGTTGAAAGCTCGAACAAGGATCTCGAAGAATCATCATCCAACCAACCCCGATATCTTCAAGATACTAAGTACACGCACCCGTGATATCCCACTTCAACCTCAAATAAATAATAAAGAATTAACCCCGTAGTCACATCTTGCGGTTAAATGCACAACACTAGCCTTTTGACGGTTTAAGTGAACTATGATAATGGTTTTATCCCGATCTTGTCAAAAACGTATCCCCGTGAAAATTTATAACTTTGTCCTATGAAAATTAAAAATTGTATCCAAAACAAAATTCGGATGACAATTGTGGTTGTTATTTAGGCGTTTGTAATACTTGTTCATTGCAACTGAAACAAACATGCATAAGCCCAGCCCACAATTTAATCAAAACATAGCTCAGTCCATTACATAAACCCAGTCCGAATCAAACTCATTAAATCATTAGTCAACTGAAACCGGGCCCAATGTGAGGAAGACATAAGCCCGATCCAACATCCCATTTACCCTAATTATTTCGGATATTTAAAGACACAACACACCTTAATATTTCCGCCCCTTATACATCTATATCTCCTATCACAATCAAACTAACTTAATCAAACCCTTAATCCAAAATCATTCGTCCCTCATCTCAACACTCTCACCAAACATTCAAAATAAAACACAGGCACCACACAACTGTCTCTTACACAAACAATAACCATAACCTTTAACTACTCATGTTATTCGAATCGAACGAAGACCTTGGCACAAGATCTTTTCCATTAACGTCTCAGGTAGGTACTATTGTTATGTTTGTCATTGAATCGAACAAAAGAAGTGAGTGTAACCCGATTGTTACATTTCAGTTCTTGTGAGTTCGGATAATTATTGAAGCTATGCTTCATAAATTAGATCAATGATGGTGTTTGTTCAAGCACCAAAGATCTTAAAAGATCTGTGATAGTGTTAGAACTAAACTGAGATCTTCAGTTGTTAATAAATTTGTTGTAAGTTTAATGTTCGATGCGTGTTTGTATCTTGGTTTAGATATTGTGTAGATGGGATTGAAAGTAGGATGAAAGTGGATTGGAGTTGTGATTCGAATCATGTTTAGGCAGTGATTGGTGTCATTGATAGAGATGAGGTATATGATAGAGTGGTTTCTGGTCTTGGTCCTTTTTGAGAGTCGTCTGCTTCATCTTATTTCTTCTTCTTTTGAAAAAAATTTGACCCGTTGACCGGTTTGACCCCAACTGCGATAAGTAGTCGTTTTGTCACAACTGCGATAAAATGGTCTTGTCACAACTGCGATAAAAACGCGACTGCGATAACAACGCAACTGCGATAATAACGCAACTGCGATACCAACGCAACTGCGATAAAATTATCGAATTTCTTATACAAGAAATCGAATCCAGATAGATGAGGGTTTTATCGCATTTGCTTTACAAGCAACTGCGATAAATAAGGGTTTTGACTTTTTGACCAAGAAATCCGGCGAGATTCCGGCCAAAATTTTCCGACTATATTTTCCGACCACCTTTTGCAACCCAGATCTGACCAATTTATCCAACCAGCATGCGACAACATAATAACCATTAACCATAAATCTTCACGGGTTAAAAGTAACAGTCCCAAAAAAAAATGACGAGGATGTATAAGGACTGAAACAGGACCAGATTCAGACAAGTAACAACACATAATCTTCACGGGATATCCAAGACAGTCATAACAACAACTGATAAAAGATGTATTCGGGACTGATAAAGGACAAAATTTTGATACACTAAACTATTGAGAAACTGTTTTTAGTACTATTTTACTAGACAATAATAACCAGTAAAATCAGTAGTGCAACAGTTAAAGAAAACAGTTTAGATCCACAAAAAAATATACGATTTTGATAAAATAACAACACACAAATCAACCAAAACTAATACCGTGGCTTCTGATACCAATTGATGGATCGTGTTTTGGTTGATTTATGTTAATCGGGAGGTCTTGGATGATGAAAGATCATCATCTTCATGGTGAAGGTTAGAAAGAGAGAGTAAAGAAGGATGAAGAGGAAACTTGGATGATTTTATTAATGATAGTGAAAATGAAAAACAAACACAAGCTTCAACCCTCCTAGTGAAGTCTAGGAGGGGTATATATATGGCCAAACATATGACTTTACAATATTGACGGTTTTAGTCCATGTGTTTGAGCCAAACATGATAACTAATATAATCCCAAATATGTTGTCACATTTTGGTGCGAGAAGCATTCCCAACAATCTTCCCCCAATGTGGCAACATATGGGATTACTTACAACATATCCTACAAGTAAAAAATACAAAGAAAGTCAAAGCACATCTACTCTCTTCCTTTAAAGTGATAGCTATACACTGTGAGCACAACAACGTAACTCCTTACATCAGGTATAACGAGATAACTCAAGTCTTAATCATTTTGAAGGTTATAAGCTCAAACAAGGATCTCGAAGAATCATGCATCCAACCAACCCCGATATCTTCAAGATACTAAGTACACGCACCCGTGATATCCCACTTCAACCTCAAATAAATAATAAAGAATTAACCCCGTAGTCACATCTTGCGGTTCAATACCCAATACTAGCTTTTTGACGGTTTAGGTGAACTATGATAATGGTTTTATCCCGATCTTGTCAAAAATCGTATCCCGGTGAAAATTTATAACGTTGTCCTATGAAGATTAAAAATTGTATCCAAAACAAAATTCGGATGACAATTGTGGTTGTTATTTAGGCGTTTGTAATACTTGTTCATTGCAACTGAAACAAACATGCATAAGCCCAGCCCACAATTTAATCAAAACATAGCTCAGTCCATTACATAAACCCAGTCCGAATCAAACTCATTAAATCATTAGTCAACTGAAACCGGGCCCAATGTGAGGAAGACATAAGCCCGATCCAACATCCCATTTACCCTAATTATTTCGGATATTTAAAGACACAACACACCTTAATATTTCCGCCCCTTATACATCTATATCTCCTATCACAATCAAACTAACTTAATCAAACCCTTAATCCAAAATCATTCGTCCCTCATCTCAACACTCTCACCAAACATTCAAAATAAAACACAGGCACCACACAACTGTCTCTTACACAAACAATAACCATAACCTTTAACTACTCATGTTATTCGAATCGAACGAAGACCTTGGCACAAGATCTTTTCCATTAACGTCTCAGGTAGGTACTATTGTTATGTTTGTCATTGAATCGAACAAAAGAAGTGAGTGTAACCCGATTGTTACATTTCAGTTCTTGTGAGTTCGGATAATTATTGAAGCTATGCTTCATAAATTAGATCAATGATGGTGTTTGTTCAAGCACCAAAGATCTTAAAAGATCTGTGATAGTGTTAGAACTAAACGGAGATCTTCAGTTGTTAATAAATTTGTTGTAAGTTTAATGTTCGATGCGTGTTTGTATCTTGGTTTAGATATTGTGTAGATGGGATTGAAAGTAGGATGAAAGTGGATTGGAGTTGTGATTCGAATCATGTTTAGGCAGTGATTGGTGTCATTGATAGAGATGAGGTATATGATAGAGTGGTTTCTGGTCTTGGTCCTTTTTGAGAGTCGTCTGCTTCATCTTATGTCTTCTTCTTTTGAAAAAAATTTGACCCGTTGACCGGTTTGACCCCAACTGCGATAAGTAGTCGTTTTGTCACAACTGCGATAAAATGGTCTTGGAGTGTGATGTGCGAAGTGTCACACAAAGATGTGGATAATTCAAGATGAGTTCATATACAGAAAAGGATGGTTGGATGGGTATATGAAACGACCTATGCTTAAAGGAGTTACGTTGTAGTGCTCAGTATAGGTACTTAGTCAGACAATAGTGCAAGCTTAAGTCACAAGTTCGGGTTATTTTACTTCAGTCTCAAGTTCGTAATACTGGGTTTTCTCCATCAGTGGTCACTACAAAAAGCCGTCAGAATGATAATGGGGTCGGTAAAGTGTTAGATGAGAAGAGTTTAGAAGAGTAGAGATTTTATCAGCAGTTGATTCTCACGGGCTATTTATGGTACTTCACACATCTTCGCTTAATTGGACATACAGGGTTTACGCTGCCTCCGTTTCCATCGTAACCATAGTGTGTATGCTTCCGATTCCGCGAAGACATCGTGGGGGAAGAGAGAGTAGATGTGCTTTGACTTTCTTTGCATTTTTTGCGAAAACACTCTTTTTCCAGATGGATCTGCATTCAGGGGGAAGAAATGTGCACATCAGGGACGCATAACAGACTCACGTGATCGAGCTTACAATTTTATTACTACCGGAAGACGTCCGCAGAGATGATCAGTGGTTCAGTTTAGTGATTTTGGTGTACTCGTTTCAACTTTCGTAGAGTGTGATGTGCGAAGTAGCCTACTAATGTGAGAAGATCTTGCTAAATTTCTCGCATGTTACCCCCGAACGGAACTTCCGCATTGAGCATAATCGTTACTGAGTACTAGTCAGATTTCCTTGGTGTGGTTTACAATGTCATCTACAAATTCCGCTGCGTACTTACAACCTTCAAAAGTTAGAAGACGTGTTAACTACATCAAAGTTTCGAATCTGCTGAAGACGGTTGTCAGTTTGGGGGGAAGCTGATTCAGAAACTTCGCCAAAAAGAAGTATATGAAGAAGCCGTTAAAGACATGCAGCATGAATTGGGGGAAGTTAATCCAGTTCATGTATATTACATCATGTGTCTACGAGTAAAGAAAAGTTCTCAAGCCGAGGTACAAAATATAGACAAAGAGCGTCAACTGTAATCATCCTCAGCACATGAAGAGCTTATGAAGACCTTTCTTTATTTGTATTTTTTTACTTGTAGGATATGATGTAAGTAATCCCATATGTTGCCACATTGGGGGAAGATTGTTGGGTACGCTTCTCGCACCAAAATGTGACAACATATGTGTGATTACATTAGTTATCTTATTTGCCACAAACACATGGACTAGAACCGTCAATATTGTAAAGTCATGTGTTTTGGCTCTATAAATACACCTCCTAGACTTCACTAGGAGGGTTGAAGCTTTGTGTTTGTTTTTTCACCTTTCTATATTATCAATAATACAAGTTTCCTCTTTATCTTTTTACTACTTTCTCTCTCTAACCTTCACCATGATGATCTTTCATCATCCAAGGCCTCCCGATTAACAATATGTCAACCAAAACACGATCCATCAGCCTTGATTGGAAACAGACCCTAAGTTAAGTACCTTTTTGTGCCATTTGCCCTTTTTTTTATGTGTTGCAAGTTACTTTATTGACGGACATATGATTGTTTTTGTAAAATTTAAAAATCAACGAGATCATATATATATATATATATATATATATATATATATATATATATATATATACTTTTTTAACATTTCTTAACTTTTGGCAACAAGAAATTGGAAACTATATTGAAACAAGCATATTAAAACCGTGTATATGAGATAAGCTCCAAATAGATAATCTGAAATCAATTAATCCGTAGTAATTAGCCTTAATTAGTGGTGATTAATGGGTGATTGATACTTTCCCTAGATAGCCATGTAATTGTACCTATTTATGTATGCTATCTTTCATGTAATTGTACCTATTTATGTATGCTATCTTTTGTAAGTAAGACACACAAGAATTATCCCAACCAATCTTAATCTTAATCTTAACTACATAAATGGTCAAACCTTGAAAGTGAAAACTTGAATTTGGTCAAACCTTGAAATTGGCGTTTTGAAAGTTAGAAACTAGACAGAATTTGGCATTTGGAAAGAAATGTCATTTTGGAAAGTATTCACTAAAGATAACAAGGAAGATATTGATTGGTGTAACACCTTCCAAACGCTGGACATTGATTTTAAGGATAAGAAAGTTGACATATTATGTTAGGAAACTAATGATGTACCCTCCGAACGGGTCGAAGGACTCCCCTTCGAGCCTGTACGAAGCCTTCTCTTCGAAGGCCCAGGTCAATCTCCTAAAACGTTTCATTGGCGTAAAACCATTCATCTATGAAGTGGTTACCAAATGGGAATCCGCCAATCGAAGCCCTAAGCCCTTCGGGGTATCTCCTTCGAAGGAACTAGAACGGAGAACTATCTTGACCTGGTCACACCCACGTTCCCTCTTCCCTTAGGCTTTCCCGCCAAGGATGAGATCGTGGGTCACAAAGCCCTAGCGGTTACCATAAATCATGGGACGCCCCCATGATCTCCGAGTTATGTGCAAGAGCTCTCTAAGGCCTATTTCCTCCCCTATAAATAGCTTAGACGGGCAAGAACAATGGTATGCTAACTCAACTCTCTCAATTTACTACCAACTTATCATAAACCATACTTATTCGCACGCCAGAGGTGGTTCGCAGGGTCCAACCCCTGCGCAATCACTTAACATAGTGTCTTAGTATTTCTTATTTTAGGTTAAAGACAAGCTTGGTGCAACCTCAACACCCCATAAATCCTTTGATCATCATCGAAGGCCTGGTCGTGCATTTTATTGTACAATCAATGGCGCCATCCGTGGGACCGCTACAATTGGTCTCGTTATTTCCAAGTTTATAACCAACCAACTACTTTCACTATATATCCGGCATGGATCAAGGGAGAGAAGATACTCCCCCACTAGGTTTCTCGACCTTGGCGCCAATACCAATCAACGACTCCAACAACCTTCCCCCAATAACTGCTTCCACGTTTACAACACGTTCTTACCCAGAAGTAACACCCAACCATCATGCTTCGACATCAGCCAATCCAGAGCCTGTTATTAGCCCAGCCTTTGTCGAAGCCAACCACGAAGCGTTGGAATCCCTCTTAAGGGCTCGCAAAAGGCAAGTTAGGAATGCTGAGATGCGAAGGGAATTGGAATACTCGAGTGACGAGTATGATGAGGAGACGGAAATGGAGCCTAGGCCTCCGGCCCAAGGAGCAACACTCTCGTCCCTAAGGATTGGGTCACAATGTTGATATAAATAATGCCTAAAAACGTTATTAATATTTTTCGATACCTCTACGTTTTGATAATCACAAAATGTAAAATCATTAAACGAAAGATTATGACATAAACAAGTATTTAGTTGTAAATATCTATTTTAACAACTTAATCACTTAAGGTATGAATAAACAAATGCCTAATGCATTATATGATCAAAGGAACATTTTCTTAATCACTAGATTTTTTATAAAATGTCACAAACATTTTATATCTTTTAGAAAATCATTTTTGGTATTAAGTAAATATATTAAATCCATTATAAATATATGAATTCAAATTTTTAACCAAAAATGGCAAAAATGTTCCAGAAAAACCTTCCCCAGTAAAAGACAAAATTTATAGCCGTTCAGGGAGGGGCGGTCCCCTTAATATTTAAGGGGGCCGGCCACTAATTAAGGGGACCGCCCACGCTCCTCCAGCTGTAAATTTTGCCTATAAATACTGGTTCATTCCTGGCATTTTTCCTCACCTTTTGCACTAAAAACTTTCTGATTTAGATCTCATTTCATATCTTCAAAAACCCTTTGATCATATAATTATAAGCTTTTGTTTCAAGTGATCCAAAGCTTCAACCTCTCAAGTGCAAGAGAAGAATACTTCTATCCTTCAAGACAAGAAGTATTACAACTTGGTGTATCTCTTCCATCCAAGTTGTTGGTGTATCAAAATTGTAAATCATTCATTCATTTGTATAAGTTGTGTATATTTGTTAGATAGGTGTGAGCATAATTGTTTAGGCTAGATTAGTGTGTAAGTAGTGAAGTTGTGAAGAAGTTAAGGTGTGTAAGTAGTGAAGTGTGAAGAAGTAGAAGAGTATATAAGTAGTGCTAGGTCGTGAAGTAGTTGTGAAGCCGTTGTGAAGTAGTTGTGAAGCCGTTGTGAAAAAGCTGTGAAGCCGTAGTGAAGAAGTTGTGAAGAAGTCGTGAAGAAGTTGTGATTGAAGTTGTGAGATTGGTTCTAGCTACGATTAGAACTCGACATTTAACTTTGTGTCGTAAAATTGGTGTAAGCGAAAGTTGTGTAAGGTTTTCTCCGCCATAAGGGAGCTTGTTGACATAGTGAAGAAAACTCTCGAGTTAGGTGCTCGAGGAGTGGAGTAGGGCAAGGAAGGTGTCCTTGTAGCCGAACCACTATAAATTCTTTGTCTCGCGGATCGATCTTTCCATCTCTATCTTTCATTTCATTTCATTACTTTACTTGCATTGTTAATTTAGATTTACTTATATTTGTTCATATTGTTCAAGAGTTGAGTTCACATAAATTCGAATCTAAGTTTTTAAAAGTAAACAAAGTTTTTATAATAAATTAAAAAGACGTAAAACAATTCAACCCCCCTTCTAGTTTTCCACAATTGGTATCAAGAGCCACGTCAAACAGGATTTTTAAAATAAATTGTATTTTAAAACTTGAAACGATCTATGAAATCTGAAAAATATTTAGAAGGGCAATCTATGCAAAGACCACCACTATTTGAAAGTGATGGTTTTCTTTATTGGAAAAATAGATTCAAAACTTATGTGAAATCAAAAGATCTTGATCCTTGGCATGTTATTACCAATGGTGATTTCCCTCGTATTCAAAATAATCCTTTAACTAAAATAGATGAAATTGTACCTTTTGAAAAACAAAATAATAATTTGAAAAAGAAACTAGCAAAAAATAATGAGGCTAAAATGGTAATTTATAATGCGTTACCACGCAAAGAATATGAAAGAATCTTTATGTGTAAAACCGCAAAAGAAATTTGAAACTCTTTGCTAATCACTCACCAAGGTAATAGTCAAGTTAACGATAATAAAATAGACCTTCTTGTTCAACAATATGAACAATTTACGATTCCGGAAGTGGAATCAATAGATAATGCTTTTGCTAGGTTTAACATTATCATCACAAGTTTAAAAGCACTTGATGAGAATTTTTCTAGTAAGAATTTTGTTTGGAAATTTCTTAGGGCTCTTCATCCAAAATGGCGAGCTAAAGTTACGGCGATTGAAGAATCAAAGAATTTGTCAACTCTACAACTTGACGAATTGATCGGCAACTTGAAGGTCTACGAAGCAATAATAAAGAAAGACTCCGAGATGGTCAAAGGTAAAAGAGAGCAAAGCAAGTCAATTGCATTGAAAGCTAGGAAGGAATCTAGTGACGAGGATAGCTCAACCTCCGAAAGCAATGACGAAGAATATGCTATGGCTGTAAGAGACTTCAAGAAATTCTTTAAAAGACGAGGAAGATTCGTTAGACAACCACATGATGAAAGAAAGGCATTCCAAAGATACAAAGAGGACAAAAGCGAAAGGAAGTGTTATAAATGTGGCGACCCAAATCACCTCATCGGAAAATGTCCAATGTTGTCAAGGGATCAAAATCAAAAGGCGTTCGTTGGAGGAGCATGGAGTGATAGCGATGAAGATGAGAAAGAAATAACAAAGGATGAAAAATGTCTTATAGCAAAGGCATCCAATGAGGTACTTTCCGAAACCGAATACTTTAGTGATGAAAATCAATCATTAGATGAAAAAGACCTAGATTATGAATATAATAGGTTATGAAAATTAGGTCAAAAGGTTATAGCTAAAAATAAGTCACTAAAACATATTAATATTCGATTAAAAAATGAAGTACTCAAATTAAAAATTAAACTAAAACATTTGGAAAAAGGAAAAGAAGTTTTTATAGAATGCAAAACATGCTTAGAAGTCAAAAATGAAAATGAAAAACTTAAAGATGAAATTTTCAAACTTGACAAGTTTAAAAATAGTAGTAACTCACTTAAGAAAATAATAGTGTTCAAAGATCATCCGAAGATAAAACCGGTCTAGGAATCAATTCAATCGATATTTCAAATAGTGAAACTAAAAATGTAAAGTTTGAATGTGAGTCTAGTAAACAAAAACTGTTAGAGTCAAAACCTAAGTATATACTTATAAAAGATAGAAAAATACCCATTGCTAGTGATGAGGAAGTAAAAAGCTTTTACAAACCATCGTTAAAAACCAAAACCGGATTTTCTAAACCAAAATTAAGATCCAAAACTCCACCTCCAAATAGACCAAATAATCCTCATCCTCGGCCTAAAACCCCTCAACCTAGAAGAAATCAAGGTAGACAAAACTTTCCTAATAATATTCACCCAATGTGGAATTATTCACATCAACAAAGTTTTAATCCTTGAGTAATACTTCCACCATACATGCAAATGCAAACCATGTTTGGTTCAAACAATTTTGGACAAATGAGACAATGGGGACCAAGTGGCTAAATCGTTATTCATTGAATAATTCGGAAACTCATCTATGATTGGCTTCTATAAGTCAATATACCACCTTGAAGTATTTGAAGAAAATCTACTGAAGACTAAAAGGTACGCTTTTTTTTTTTTTTTTTTTTTTTTTTTTTTGTAAGCTCATTGTTATAATATATGCTTAGATTAATGACTAGTTATTTCATGTCTATTTAGCTCATAATGCCTAGTTATATATATACACATAATAGCTTATATGAATCTACTTATAACCTAGAATCACTTGTTCTTTTCCCTTTGGCCCTCTTAAGCTATAACGTTTAAAATGGAAATCTTCTATGTCCACTATTAGAAAACTCATGGTGATGAAGTGAAATGAGTTAAGTAGATTAATCATTAACATAGAAGTAAGATTAGATTTCTCGCGTTAGAAAACTATGGATGAAACAAGCTCTCGTAGACTATGGCATCAAGTTAGATAAGTGTGCGACAACAAAGGAGCTATAGATGTTAGGTTATACCCCATTCAACACTCTCGCATCAAACATATAGAATTTCGTCATCGCTTCCTTATGACCATAGGATATGTAGAAAAGGGTAGCATGTGACAATAGCCTTAACCAATTCCCTTGAGCATGAGATCTTTAACAACCATTTTTTAAAATCTAGGATTAATGGTATTTGTTGTCAAAAATCTAGTATCTTTAAAAATAAACAGAAACTTCACATTTTGAAAAAATGATTTTTTAGATGACTATTTCACTTTTCTATTAACATGTTTTATTATCTCATTTTTCTTCTTAATCTATGTCCATAATTCTGTTTCAATCAAAGTCAAAGATTGTGAATTTTTTTTCTTACCCATTCTCATAAAACATTTTGAAATAAAACCCGATCTATTTTATTCAAATAACTTTCACATCTACATAAAAACCCACTTTCAAACATTGTTGAATAATACTAAAAACATTTCTTTAAATCTTGCGTGGTGATCTCATATTTGTCATCTATATTTATGTACATGACATTTATAAGTGAACTAAGTCAAATCAAGCGGACCATGGTTTGTTTATTAAGATTTTGTTTGTAACAAGTCTAGAAGTCCATGCTATCTTAAGTTCCCATTTATTGCACATAGGCACACATTAGGATCCATCAAATAGTTCATTAATCTTCCCACTTACATATAATTAAGAAAATACTTGGTGTAGTTTATTGTTTCCTAGTCCATATATATTACTTGCTTGATGAGTATGTTTACATGCTAGATGAAATTACTTGTTTGCTTAATCTCTTTAATTAACATGTTTTGCATAAATATCTATTACATGCTTAATTGCCTCAAAGAGTTGGACTTGCTTGAAACTAAACCCAAAAACACAACCCTTTCTACAATTTTCTGCCAAAAACCCATTTCCAGTAACCTGGAGACCTCATGATGGGCGGCCCCCATAATATTTAAGGGGACCGGCCCCTATTTAAGGGGACCGGCCATCTGATGGTCGGGGTTTACAAACACTTTTCTGCTTTTTAGCCCATTTCATCCTACACTTCCCAAAATTCACAAACATATCTTATTCCAATCCATCCAACAAATTTTATCCATTCCTTTAGCCCATTTCATCCTACACTTCCCAAAAATCACAAACATATCTTATTCCAATCCATCCAACAAATTTTATCCATTCCTTAATCCCATCAATCCTACACTATAAACACTCCCATTCCTCATAATCTTCCATCATCTCATCATGCCATCTCCCATCAAACCAAAACCAAAATGACCGGATCGTTTAGGTCGAGGTTGTTTAGACCTCATATAAGTATTAACATAATAATAATGAACAAAATATATTGTACGCAGCGGAATAGTCAAACTATCATTATTATTATTGCTAATATTTTCCTCGTCATCATCTCTACTCTAACCATACAAAACACCAAACCTAGGCATCCATTGTGGGAACTTGATGCCTAGAACCAGACCTATACCTTTTAGTCGACTACATTATTGACACACACATATAAAAACCAATACCCTGTATCTCTTTATATACTAGAGATACCTAGGGTTTACAAAGAATATTCCTAGAATAATAAAAGATTTGCTGTAATCTTTTCTTTCTATGAAGTTCCATCCTTTGTCATCTTTAGTCCTTCATCTTTTATCTTTTGTCCATATCAACTCAAAGTTTAATTCCTAACACAAAATCCTCAAGGTTAGCAAGGATGACCGAAAAACCCGTTTGGAGAAGAAAACCAAACCCCCGAAACAAGTCCATCTCAACAAATGATGTGGCTAAACAACCAACACCTCCACCCACATTTGTTCCCAATTATACTCCCAATCCTCAAGCTCATTCCAACGAATCCTTTCACAAACCTCATCATAATAACCAACCATCCATTTTTGCTCACAAAAATACATCATCATCTCACCTAAATAATTCTTATGATGAACATGCTCAATCTCGAAATAACAATCCTAATTTCATCACCAACACCTCACATCATGTTTCACCTACCAATGCACCATCCAAAACACCCTCCACTCTTGAAATATCCTTTTCTTCCGTGCCTTCATCTTCATCCATTAATGATTACCCAAACTCAAAAATGTCTCCATCACCAAAAGTATCACCACCACTTCCTACCAACTCACATGCTTCTTCTATGTTGCATATCCAAACATCCATCCTAAATAACACTTGAAGTTCATTGAAGAACTTAAAGAAGCCCATGAGCTTTGTGCTCTTCTTGCCTTACACCTTGCTCAACGCAAGATTGGATCAACTCCCTTCTAGCCCTCCTTCATCACAAAATAACCTCAACCTCCACCTTTGTTCCAAACTACACATCTCAACCTCAAACTAATCTCAATGAAACCCTTCAAAACCCTCATCATATTGGTCAAACATCCAAGTTTACTTCCAACTACACACTCAAATTTCATCCACTTCCACCAAATGATCAAATCCACATTCTCACGGAAAAGGAAAGGTTCCGTGAAGATATAAACCAAATCCATGACCTTTGTGATCTCCTTGCTATACACCTCGCACAACACAACAAGGGCCAACCTCGATCCTCCATCCTCACTCTACTCAAATTGCTTACCTCACCCCCACAATTTGAATCAAGTTGATAATCATGTCAACTATTGTCCTTGTCGTATCCTTCTCCAAAAATAAAATCAGCATTTCACTTGGATTAAGTATCTTATCACTAGATCTCATCCAACACCTCCACTCCAAACTCTAGCACAACACCTCCACTAGCACAACACTCTAACCCTCAATCAACCTACTCCGCTCCAAACTCTCTACCTCCAAACTCTCCACCTCCAAAAATATACCTCTATTAATCTAACATTCTTACCCTCACTCAACCAATTCCATCCCAAACACTCTACCATCAACCATCTAAGCATACTATATGCTTATGTTTCTTATTTTCCAAGCTTTCGTGTCGCAAGCAAGTCCGAAAGCTCTCTTTGGCAATTTAGGACCATTTTCTTGTTATATGTTTCAAGCATACTAAATGTCGTTGCAATGATTATGTGTTTCACATAATCACTTTAAATTAATGAATGTCTTGCTATGTGTTCTTAATATTTGTTTGCCATGATTGTTGTTTTTATATTCCATATTTTGCTATGTATGCTTGTACTTCTAATATTTTTGTTGCAAGATTTTCATAGCTCGACTCCTTGGTGCCCTCGAACGAGGGGGAGCACACATCAAGGGGAAGCTCTATTCCCGTCAAACTTCATTCTTGAAACTTGTCGGCATAACCTTTTTGATTCTACAAAAAGGGGGAGAAGTAGAGATAAACTCACTAAATACTTGTCTAAAAATTAATTTTTAATTTAATGAGTTTAGATTTTATAATCATCAAAAAGGGGGAGATTGTTGATATAAATAATGCCTAAAAACGTTATTAATATTTTTCGATACCTCTACGTTTTGATAATCACAAAATGTAAAATCATTAAACGAAAGATTATGACATAAACAAGTATTTAGTTGTAAATATCTATTTTAACAACTTAATCACTTAAGGTATGAATAAACAAATGCCTAATGCATTATATGATCAAAGGAACATTTTCTTAATCACTAGATTTTTTATAAAATGTCACAAACATTTTATATCTTTTAGAAAATCATTTTTGGTATTAAGTAAATATATTAAATCCATTATAAATATATGAATTCAAATTTTTAACCAAAAATGGCAAAAATGTTCGAGAAAAACCTTCCCTAGTAAAAGACAAAATTTATAGCCGTTCAGGGAGGGGCTGCCCCCTTAATTATAAGGGCGGTCCACTGATGCGTGGTTTTGCGACCTTACAACAGGTTTTACCTCTCGAGGGATCTCAAGAGGCTTGCAATCCCCACCAGGCAGTGTACCTGACCGATGTAGTATAGTGTAGTGGCAAGTACCGGGGGATTGATCGTTCTCTAGGGGAATAGTGTCGTTAGGATTGAAAAACTACTCTAATAGGTCTAAGGGTGAGGGAAGATTCTTTTTGTATTTTTATATTTTTATGAAAGCAAGTAAAATCTCGGGTTTGAAGGAGTGGGCGGAATTAGTTGCTAGTCAACTAATCCAAAAAACTACAATTGCAAATAAAATAAAATAACTGAAAATAAAAAGGTTGTGGAACTTATATGGAGAGAAATGTGTTTACTTAGATTTCCTTACTCCCTAACTATCTTTTACCGGTTGATTCGTGTGTATTAATTGCGTGGATGACGGGTGTATTCCTTAATACCAATCGTGGGGTGGCGTACGTACTTCCCCAACTCTACAAGCTCCTACTTTACTCCTATGTCGAGCCGGCTAAGAAGCTCCTAACATGGGATCACTAGAATTCGCTCATGCATTAAATACAACCATAATAACCTTAGTACGCATTGGTTCATGTTTCTTAAGACGTTCAAGCAAGTTACCGTATAGGAGGTTAGCCAGTTTTCTTAAGCCTAACATCGATAAACAATCATCCAATACAATTAATAACACACTAACAACCAATAATCAATAGTTAGGTTTCATTAGATCTAAGCAAACACAAGATAAATCTAGCCTAGCATGTTAAATAAAAGACAAGAACAAGATATAATCAAACAACACATAGACATATTGAATGATTAATTGATTACTTATCTTCAATTGAACATGGGAGATCCAAGGGTATAAAACCCTTAAAAATGGCAGAAAAATCGTCTTAGGGTTTCTCCTCACAAAGTTGCACACTAATGACTAAAAATTATGAAAGTATATATAGGAAAACAGATCTGACGGCGTCACCCTTTGGGTCGTGACGCCGTCACCTCGCCGCAGTTAGGGTTTCTTGATGGCCTTCTTGACGCCGTCCCCCTTTAATCTTCCAAAATCCTCTCTGGCTTATCAAGGCTTGACGACCTTCTTGACGCCGTCCCCCTTTAATCTTCCAAAATCCTCTCTGGCTTATCAAGGGTTGACGGTGTCACATTGGGGCTTGACGCCGTCACAGGTACTTTCCAGCAGATTTTTGAGACTTTGTCGTTTTCTTCACTTTTATGCTCCAAAAACGTCCAAAATGCTTCCTTTTCCAGATTTCTGCTCCAAAGTACCTAAAATGACAAAAGGAACGATTTAGGGCAATATTTGATCAAATAAATACGATTTAGGGCTTAAATGACCCCCTAAAAGCGGTACACTTTTCGCTTCATCAAATACCCTTACACTTGAGATTTGCTTGTCCTCAAGCAAATGCGCTTTTATTCTAATCAAAATACAAGTTAGGGGTCATTTAACGCTAATATAAAAGTAATTACAACAAATAGTCGTTCCACTTTAATCATAATAAGCACGGAGATTACACACTAGCACCTCACAAGTAGTGTTTAGATACTCACATCTCTCAGGTGTCATAACAGTATATCTCATAAATGAAAATGAATAATATCTCTCACTACCTGTCATAGCAAATAGATTACCATAGGCTTGGGAAAAGATCAAAAACCTCCTCCACTAGGCGTAAGCACCTAAGATAAACTATCAAAGAGGGCTTTTAAACGGGTTATAACGTTAGGTGTAGGGATATGATAAACACGGTTTTGTTGGATAAAGGATATTTTACTGGTGGCGAGTTAAAGATCTTGATTAATTACATGTACAATATGGCGTTGCTAAGCCAAGACTAGACTCGACTTAAGCTAATGAAAAAAAAATAACAAAAAGATAAAATAAACATAAAATGAAACGGGATGGTAGTCCGTATGTTTTTTTCTACTTTTTTTTTTCTTTTTTTTTTTTTTTTTTTTTTTTTTTTTTTTTTGCATACACTCTTGCCCTACCATCCAAAATACTACATCGTAGGGGGTTGTATCCCCCTTACACTTGAACTTTTACATAACTTTACAATTAACTATTCTAATGACTCGAATTAAGATAATCGAAACACTTGGAGTACTTTTAAAATATTTAGCACATATGGGGGTAATAATGTTGTTCTTCCCCATTACTCCATTACAGCTAGTACTTTACCCATGAGTCCCAATCGTCCCAAAACAATATGTACAAGGATATGACTCGACTTAGCAACCATGTAATCAATTAGATAATTAACTTGGGGTTTAAACAAATGTTGTCACAATAATTCACTAAAAATGAATGCATACAAGGTAGGCTAAGGCGATTTGGGTGTACATTTAAGTGGGGTGTAAACAAATTCTTACTTTAAGTAAAATGCTTAAAGTTAGAAACGAAAAGATAGGTTCTAAGGGGTGTACTAGGGGTATCGTGTACTAAAAATGAGTACAACGCAAAGGTGTGGGAGAATTACTTGACCAATGTAGCCAAAGTAATTATAAACAAAAACACAGGTGTAAAACAATGGGTTAATCCTAATGCCTCTTATCATGTAGTAAATCTAACTACACGAATGTAGTCTCACTTGTGGCCTCGGAATGGTCCTAACGCAAGTTCTAGAATCTAAGTGCTACCGGTACACACATCATAGCATAAATGCTTTTCCTACCAATTCTAGGGGCGAATCTCACATATTTGGGGGTGGAAAAATTTTTAGTGGTACGGTTTTGTGCTAGTCATATAACTCCTATCCGTGAGACGCTCATTAAGACCAAAGTTTCACTCCTATATGTTGTAAAAAATTTAAATTTGGCACTAAAATTGCCTTAACAGGTATTTCTCTCAGTTTTGTTACACGTCTACCATTAAACAAACGAAAAATCAAGCGTAATAGCATTCTCTAAGGTATCGTACTTTACCCCCCCCCCCCCTTACACTTAAGATGAACATTGTCCCCAATGTTCAAATAACAAGATGTAAAAGTAAATAAGGTAAAAGAATGAAATCAAATACTCCCCTGATTCGCTCGGCGGATAAAGGGGTAACATGGTTAGATCTTCTTCCAAGGTAATGTGGAAGCTTCAAGACTAAAGCATCGCCAAAAGCTAGATTCCACATACATCTCCTTGTCCAAAATAACCTGTTAAACCTGAGAAAACAAACAAGAAAACCTGCATAACATCGGCGAGATAAATCTGTATAAGGATATAATGCTTGTGGAATGATTATTTTGCAGATTCCTGGAGTTTATAAGTTAGAGATTTAATAAAAACTTTTTATGATTCCGGTAGAAAAACAAAACTTTCAAAAATTTCAGAAAATTAAAACCTGACGCCGTCAGACAGAGGTCTGACGCCGTCAGAAATGATCTGACAGAATTCTCATGTTAAGTTTCCGGAAAATTTCTGGAAAAACCTATACCTTACTTCCTGGAAATCCTGCAAAATATCATTATGACTCGATACAAGCATTTGACTCAAACAATTACTAATATGCATGTTAATTTATTATTGTTACGATTCATGTTCATTTGTTCTAATAAACCGATTTGGATTTCCCTTACACTTATCTTTTGCAAAATACCTTTATATGTAGTTAAGACGAAGTTAAAAACAAGATAAAGCATTTTCACAATTTAGTTTTGAACATGAATCAATAATAATAAAAATTAAACATACATACGGAAGCAAATAAAATCAAACAAACAAATAAATAAACACACAAAGCAAATAAAGCTTGGGTTGCCTCCCAAGAAGCGCTTTTCTTTATTAACGAGTCTTGTAGCTAGACTCAAAGTCACCGTACATTACGTGACTTCTTCATTGGTCACGGTTTCTAGGCCATTCTCATGTCCGGTTTTATATTCCGGTCCTAATTTCAAACAATCCTTGTAGAAACCGGATATCCTTTCCCTAACATAGTCTACTCCTTTATTTCTATCCTCATCATTCCTATAGTAGACCGCTTGCTTAAGCTCCTTCTCAACATTTGACAAGTGTTGGAATTGCTCTATCTTATATGGCATTTGGTAGTTTACCTCATCGGTCTCATCCTTAAATCTGACTATCCCTAAGAAAGGTTCATAAGTCATTCTAGAGGCCTCAACAAATGGTTTTCCAAAAACTACTTGAGTTAAGCATGCATCGACTATTGGGCGGATATCTTCTACAATTACAAAGTCGGTGGCATAGGTGAAGTTTCCTACATAAACCGGTAATCCCTTAACTCTTCCGTGAAGTTACTCATCCAACCCTTATCAAGGAGCATCCTATACCCAAGTTGATTTTTCATTATCAAGTTGTAGTGGGCTCTAGTCATGATGTTTATGGGCGATCTAAGGTCGATGTAAGCTTTCCACACATGTAAATGTCCGATGTTGCATGGTATGTTGAGATTAGAAGGGTCGCCCATTTCTATAATTGGTCTACCTAGGAAGTATGGTGTCTCGGGGTCATCGAATAAGTCTGTATGATATGCGCGCTCTTCCTTAGTGGGTAGCCTATTGAAGTAGTCCTCATCATCATCTACTTTTTCAATCTCACTTTTCCTAACTTCTTTATCAACCTCGACTTTCTTAACCTCATCCTCAGGTTCACTATTATCCTCATTCCAATCAATTGGTTTAATAGTGACAATGTTGACGAAGTGGACATGTTTGGATGAAGAGGGGTCTTTTACTTGGGGTCCACTATTTGTGTTCCTAGCGTCCTTATGTGGAGGTGATAGCACTTGGTTATCGAGGGCTTTCAATAAGTTGTCAATTTTATTGGTCATCTCCGTTTGTTGTAGATTGAATTCGGATTCGAATCTAGCTATCCGAGCTTCTTGAGATGCCATAAATTTGGACATCAATCCTTCAAGATTATTGGTACTACCATAATTGTTGGAAGGATTGTTATAGAAAGTACGGTTTGGGGATGAACCGCTTGATTGGAAACGATTAGGTGGGTTGGAAGAATTGGTTTGTTGCGCGTTTTGGTTTTGTTTCCACCTAAGGTTTGGGTGATTTTTCCATGAGGGGTTGTATGAATCACCGTAGGGGTATGGCTCGGGTTTAAAAGTGTACCACTTGTCTCCCGCTCCGTCGGTACGCGAGGATGCGTAGTCCGCAAAAGCTTGTTCGAGGAGTTCCATGCAATTACGAGTGTCGTGGGGACCACTACATAATTCACACGAAGAAGTGATTTTGTTCACTTGGCTTGAAGGTTTAGGAGCCTCGTAGGATTTCATAAGAAACTTGACTTGGTCTTCAAGTTCTATGATCCTACGGTCGGAAGTGCTTGAATTGTTCGAAGGCAAAGATATTGCCTTGACCGTTTTATTCAAATCACGGGGATCATTCCAACTATCGTTGTCATAAAGAGCAAGATCTTCTAGGAGAGCCCATGATTGTTCCGCACTTAGATCACGTAGCTTACCACCGGCCGATTGGTCAATGGTTTGCCTCGTGGAGAGATTTATATGGTCATAGAAGATTTGGACTTGGAGCCAAAGTTCTATGCCATGGTGAGGGACTTTTTGGAGTAAGTCCTTGAATCGAGTCCATGCCTCGTAGAGTCTTTCGCCTTGACGTTGTTGGAACATCAAGATATCATTCCTTAGCTTGGTAGTTCTTCCTGGTGGGGAAAACTGAGCAAGGAAACGAGTGGTGAGATCATCCCAAGAGGTGATGGATCCTGCGGGTAGGCGCTCTAGCCATTGACTAGCTTGGTCCCGCAGAGAGAATTGAAAGAGACGCAGTCGGGTCGTCTCTCGAGTGGCAACATCAAGGTCTATGGAATCAACGATTTTGAAAAAGTCCTTGAGATGTTGATTAGGATCTTCGGAACGAATTCCATGGAATGCGCATCCGCTTTGCACCAACCGGATGGTTTCGGATCGCAAGGGAGTGACATTGGCTCCTTGAGTGAGCTCAATGGTGTTTCGATTGCCATGGTGGCTAGGACGAGAGTAGTATCCTAAGGTACGGGCTCTAGGAGGTGGGTGTTGTTGTGGTGGTGGGTTGTTGGGATAGAGGATATTACCACCTTCCATGATGTCGGATGGTAATGGTTACGAACAAAGAAACGAAGAAAAAAAAATAGACTAAAGAAAACCTAGAAAAATAAAATAAAAATCTCACTAGAAAGGAATCTAGTGAGTAGACCTAATAAAATAAAAATTCAACCTAAACAATAACTATTCCCCGGCAACGGCGCCAAAAACTTGATGCGTGGTTTTGCGACCTTACAACAGGTTTTACCTCTCGAGGGATCTCAAGAGGCTTACAATCCACACCAGGCAGTGTACCTGACCGATGTAGTATAGTGCAGTGGCAAGTACCGGGGGATTGATCGTTCTCTAAGGGAATAGTGTTGTTAGGATTGAAAAACTACTCTAATAGGTCTAAGGGTGAGGGAAGATTCTTTTTTTATTTTTATATTTTTTTATGAAAGCAAGTAAAATCTCGGTTTGAAGGAGTGGGCGGAATTAGTTGCTAGTCAACTAACCTAAATAACTACAATTGCAAATAAAATAAAATAACTGAAAATAAAAAGGTTGTGGAACTTATATGGATTGAAATGTGTTTACTTAGATTTCCTTACTCCCTAACTATCTTTTACCGGTTGATTAGTGTGTATTAATTGCGTGGATGACGGGTGTATTCCTTAATACCAATCGTGGGGTGGCGTACGTACTTCCCCAACTCTACAAGCTCCTACTTCACTCCTATGTCGAGCCGGCTAAGAAGCTCCTAACATGGGATCACTAGAATTCGCTCATGCATTAAATACAACCATAATAACCTTAGTACGCATTGGTTCATGTTTCTTAAGACGTTCAAGCAAGTTACCGTATAGGAGGTTAGCCAGTTTTCTTAAGCCTAACATCGATAAACAATCATCCAATACAATTAATAACACACCAACAACCAATAATCAATAGTTAGGTTTCATTAGATCTAAGCAAACACAAGATAAATCTAGCCTAGCATGTTAAATAAAAGTCAAGAACAAGATATAATCAAACAACACATAGACATATTGAATGATTAATTGATTACTTATCTTCAATTGAACATGGGAGATCCAAGGGTATAAAACCCTTAAAAATGGCAGAAAAATCGTCTTAGGGTTTCTCCTCACAAAGTTGCACACTAATGACTAAAAATTATGAAAGTATATATAGGAAAACAGATCTGACGGCGTCACCCTTTGGGTCGTGACGCCGTCACCTCGCCGCGGTTAGGGTTTCTTGATGGCCTTCTTGACGCCGTCCCCCTTTAATCTTCCAAAATCCTCTCTGGCTTATCAAGGCTTGACGACCTTCTTGACGCCGTCCCCCTTTAATCTTCCAAAATCCTCTCTGGCTTATCAAGGGTTGACGGCGTCACATTGGGGCTTGACGCCATCACAGGTACTTTCCAGCAGATTTTTGAGACTTTGTTGTTTTCTTCACTTTTATGCTCCAAAAACGTCCAAAATGCTTCCTTTTCCAGATTTCTTCTCCAAAGTACCTAAAATGACAAAAGGAACGATTTAGGGAATATTTGATCAAATAAATACGATTTAGGGCTTAAATGACCCCCTAAAAGCGGTACACTTTTCGCTTCATCAACGGTCCCATTAATATTTAAGGGGGCCGGCCACTAATTAAGGGGACCGCCCACGCTCCTCCAGCTGTAAATTTTTCCTATAAATACTGGTTCATTCCTGGCATTTTTCCTCACCTTTTGCACTAAAAACTTTCTGATTTAGATCTCATTTCATATCTTCAAAAACCCTTTGATCATATAATTATAAGTTTTTGTTTCAAATGATCCAAAGCTTAAACCTCTCAAGTGCAAGAGAAGAATACTTCTATCCTTCAAGACAAGAAGTATTACAACTTGGTGTATCTCTTCCATCCAAGTTGTTGGTGTATCAAAATTGTAAATCATTCATTCATTTGTATAAGTTGTGTATATTTGTTAGATAGGTGTGAGCATAATTGTTTAGGCTAGATTAGTGTGTAAGTAGTGAAGTTGTGAAGAAGTTAAAGTGTGTAAATAGTGAAGGTGTGAAGAAGTAGAAGAGTATATAAGTAGTGTTAGGTTGTGAAGTAGTTGTGAAGCCATTGTGAAGTAGTTGTGAAGCCGTTGTGAAAAAGTTGTGAAGCCGTAGTGAAGAAGTCGTGAAGAAGTCGTGAAGAAGTTGTGATTGAAGTTGTGAGATTGGTTCTAGCTACGATTAGAACTCGACATTTAGCTTTGTGTCGTAAAATTGGTGTAAGCGAAAGTTGTGCAAGGTTTTCTCCGCCATAAGGGAGCTTGTTGACATAGTGAAGAAAACTCTCGAGTTAGGTGCTCGAGGAGTGGAGTAGGGCAAGGAAGGTGTCCTTGTAGCCAAAGCACTATAAATCCTTTGTCTCGCGGTTCGATCTTTCCATCTCTATCTTTCATTTCATTTCATTACTTTACTTGCATTGTTAGTTTAGATTTACTTATATTTGTTCATATTGTTCAAGAGTTGAGTTCACATAAATTCGAATCTAAGTTTTTAAAAGTAAACGAAGTTTTTATAATAAATTAAAAAGACGTAAAACTATTCAACTCCCCTTCTAGTTTTCCACACACCAGTTGGTCGAAGGCTAAGCAGAAGGTCTGTTGGGTTCGAAGGAGTCCAGGAGAGGGTTCCGACTAGGAGAGAAGGGGCGGTTACCGAAGGCTCCAACGGGAGGAGCCAGCGAAGGGAAGAGACGGGGGCGAATCTACCTCCATTGTTTGCAGCTCATCTTGGAAGGACCGAAATAGGGGTTCCGTTGCAGCCTTCTCACGTATTGGGCGTAGAAGGCATTCCGCCTATAATTAATATGGGAGGAAGTCTTCCTCCCAATGGTATGTACCCCTCGTTTCAAACTCAGTCTTATCCTCAAGGTTTATATCCTCCAGTAAATGGGCAGCCTAATAACCCAAGTCTCCCTCAACCTTATGGGAGCATACCCTTTGGGCATCCTACGGTATACCCTCCGTATGCCATGGGAAATGGTTATCCGTTCGGCATGAACACACCTTATCAGTCCTACACTAGCCAAACTCCTATGGGAGTACCCCAAAACCATACTCCATACAATACTGTTCCTATGTATTGATGCGTGGTTTTACGACCTTACAACAGGTTTTACCTCTCGAGGGATCTCAAGAGGCTTGCAATCCCCACCAGGCAGTGTACCTGACCGATGTAGTATAGTGAAGTGGCAAGTACCGGGGGATTGATCGTTCTCTAGGGGAATAGTGTCGTTAGGATTGAAAAACTACTCTAATAGGTCTAAGGGTGAGGGAAGATTCTTTTTTGTATTTTTATATTTTTATGAAAGCAAGTAAAATATCGGGTTTGAAAGAGTGGGCGGAATTAGTTGCTAGTCAACTAACCCAAATGACTACAAATGCAAATAAAACAAAATAACTGAAAATGAAAGGTCGTGGAACTTATATGGGGAGAAATGTGTTTACTTAGATTTCCTTACTCCCTAACTATCTTTTACCGGTTGATTAGTATGTATTAATTGCGTGGATGACGGGTGTATTCCTTAATACCAATCGTGGGGTGGCGTACGTACTTCCCCAACTCTACAAGCTCCTACTTCACTCCTATGTCGAGCCGGCTAAGAAGCTCCTAACATGGGATCACTAGAATTCGCTCATGCATTAAATACAACCATAAAAACCTTAGTACGCATTGGTTCATGTTTCTTAAGACGTTCAAGCAAGTTACCGTATAGGAGGTTAGCCAGTTTTCTTAAGCCTAACATCGATAAACAATCATCCAATACAATTAATAACACACTAATAACCAATAATCAATAGTTAGGTTTCATTAGATCTAAGCAAACACAAGATAAATCTAGCCTGGCATGTTAATCAAAAGACAAGAACAAGATATAATCAAACAACACATAGACATATTGATTGATTAAGTGATTACTTATCTTCAATTAAACATGGGAGATCCAAGGGTATAAAACCCTTAAAAATGGCAGAAATTCGTCTTAGGGTTTCTCCTCACAAAGTTGCACACTAATGACAAAAATTGCAAAACTATATATAGAACTTAGTGGCTGACGGCGTCACGTTATAGATCTTGACGCCGTCACCTCGCCGTGGCTAGGGTTCCCGGATGGTCTTCCTGACGTCGTCCCTCTTTAATCCTCCAAAATCATCCCTGGCTTATCAAGGCTTGACGACCTTCTTGACGCCGTCCCCCTTTAATCTTCCAAAATTTCTCTGGCTTATCAAGGGCTGACGGCGTCACAATAGAGCTTGACGCCGTCACATGTACTTTCCAGCATATTTTTGAGACTTTTTCTTTTTCTTCACTTTTATGCTCCAAAAACGTCCAAAATGCTTCCTTTTCCAGATTTCTTCTCCAAAGTACCTAAAATGACAAAAGGAACGATTTAGGGCAATATTTGATCAAATAAATACGATTTAGGGCTTAAATGACCCCCTAAAAGCGGTACACTTTTCGCTTCATCAAATACCCTTACACTTGAGATTTGCTTGTCCTCAAGCAAATGCGATTTTATTCTAATCAAAATACAAGTTAGGGGTCATTTAATGCTAATATAAAAGTAATTACAACAAATAGTCATTCCACTTTAATCACAATAAGCACGGAGATTACAAACTAGCACCTCACAAGTAGTGTTTAGATACTCACATATCTCAGGTGTCATAAAAGTGTATCTCATAAATGAAAACGGATAATATCTCTCACTACCTGTCATAGCAAATAGATTACCATAGGCTTGGGAAAGGATCAAAAACCTCCTCCACTAGGCGTAAGCACCTAAGATAAACTATCAAAGAGGGCTTTTAAACGGGTTATAACGTTAGGTGTAGGGATATGATAAACACGGATTTGTTGGATAAGGGATATTTTACTGGTGGCGAGTTAAAGATCTTGATTAATTACATGTACAATATGGCGTTGCTAAGCCAAGACTAGACTCGACTTAAGCTAAAAACAAAATAACAAAAACATAAAATAAACATAAAATGAAACAGGATGGTAGTCCGTATGTTTTTTCTACTTTTCTTTTTCTCATTTTTTTGTATTTTTCTTGATTTTTTTTTTTTTTTTCATAAACTCTTGCCCTACCATCCAAAATAATACATCATAGGGGCGTTGCGTTCCCCTTACACTTGAACTTTTACATAACTTTACAAATAACTATTCTAATGACTCGAATTAAGATAATCGAAACACTTGGAGTACTTTTAAAATATTTAGCACATATGGGGGTAATAATGTTGTTCTTCCCCATTACTCCATTACACTAGTACTTTACCCATGAGTCCCAATCGTCCCAAAACAATATGTACAAGGATATGACTCGACTTAGCAACCATGTAATCAATTAGATAATTAACTTGGGTTTTAAACAAATGTTGTAACAATAATGCACTAAAGATGAGTGCATACAAGGTAGGCTAAGGCGATTTGGGTGTACATTTAAGTGGGGTGTAACAAATTATTCCTTTAAGTAAAATGCTTAAAGTTAGAAACGAAAAGATAGGCTCTGAGGGGTGTACTAGGGGTATCGTGTACTAAAAATGAGTACAACGCAAAGGGTATGGGAGAATTACTTGACCAAAGTAGCCAACGTAATTATAACAAAAACACAGGTGTAAAACAATGGGTTAATCCTAATGCCTCTTATCATGTAGTAAATCTAACTACACGAATATAGTATCACTTGTGGCCTCGGAATGGTCCTAACGCAAGTTCTAGAATCTAAGTGCTACCGGTACACACATCATAGCATAAATGCTTTTCCTACCAATTCTAGAGGCGAACCTCACATATTTGGGGTGGAAAAATGTTTTAGTGGTACGGTTTTTGTGCTAGTCATATAACTCCTATCCGTGAGACGCTCATTAAAACCAAAGTTTCACTCCTATATGTTGTAAAATATTTTAAATTTGGCACTAAAATTGCCCTAACAGGTATTTCTCTCAGTTTTATTACACATCTACCATTAAACAAACAAAAATCAAGCGTAATTGTATTCTCTAAAGTATCGTACTTTACCCCCCTTACACTTAAGATGAACATTGTCCCAATGTTCAAATAACAAGATGTAAAAGTAAATAAGGTAAAAGAATGAAATCAAATACTCCCCTGATTCGCTCGGTGGATAAAGAGGTAACATGGTTAGATCTTCTTCCAAGAGAATGTAGAAGCTCCAAGACTAAAGCATCGCCAAAAGCTTGATTCCACATACATCTCCTTGTCCAAAATAACCTGTTAAACCTGAGAAAACAAACACGAAAACCTGCATAACATCGGCGGGATAAATTCTATATAAGGATATAATGCTTGTGGAATGATAATTTTGCAGATTCCTGGAGTTTATAAGTTAGAGATTTAATAAAAACTTTTTATGAAAACAAAACTTTCAAAAATTTCAGAAAATTAAAACCTGACGCCGTCAAGTTGTAAGGCCTGACGCCGTCAGAAATGATCTGACAGATTTTTCATGTTAAGTTTCCGGAAAATTTCTGGAAAAACCTATACCTTACTTCCTGGAAATCCTGCAAAACATCATTATGACTCGATACAAGCATTTGACTCAAACTATTACTAATATGTATGTTAATTTAATATTGTTATGATTCATGTTCATTTGTTCTAATAAACCGATTTGGATTTCCCTTACACTTAAATTTTGCAAAATACCTTTATATGTAGTTAAGACGAAGTTAAAAACAAGATAAAGCATTTTCACAATTTAGTTTTGAACATGAATCAATAATAATCAAAATTAAACATACATATGGAAGCAAATAAAATCAAACAACCAAACAAATAAACACACAAAGCAAATAAAGCTTGGGTTGCTTCCCAAGAAGCGCTTTTCTTTATTAACGAGTCTTGTAGCTAGACTCAAAGTCCTTCTACCCTATGTAAGTGAGCTCGTCATCGAGGACGTCTTTAGGGTTAAGCTTGGATTGAAGTTTCCTATTGGTCCGCTTAGTACAATATATCGTTTCAAACTTCTCTCCATCCGGGTCATACAATGTCATCTTAATATGCCATGACCCATCTCCATCTTTGGGTGGTTTGTCCCAATCCCACTTATGATCATCGTCCTCACAAGTCCACTTATTCATCCCTAGGTTAATTGGCAAAATTCCTAGGAACTCAATCATCTTCCTAAAAACTAGAGGGTCTTCAAATGGATCCAATTCGGTGTCCCTAGCCAAGAGTTGCTCTACCGTATGTGTTCGGTTCACAAAGTCCTCTTCTAGGTAAAATGGGCGTTGGGGTTCTATGAAGTCTCTATCGATCCAAGGTCCATATCTAGATGGTCTCCTATTTAATTCTAACCAATGGGGTGTTGGTTCCTCAGTAGTATCATAGGCATGTTTCTTCACATCATAGACTGACCAAGTATCACCTTCTCCTACCGCTATCTTAGATTCCTTACAATCAATCATAGCACTAGCGGTCGCCAAAAATCCTCTACCTATCAACAAGGGGCATGTAGGGTCGCTAACCATATCAAGGACGTGGAAATCGGCTAAAATGGTTAGTTTTCCAATGTGTACTAACACGTCTTTGACTACTCCAATCGGGTAAGCAACACTCCCATCCGCTAAGCCTATTATCACCTCGGTTTCTTCAAGTTTTCCTAGTTTTAGAGAGGTGTAGAGAGGTAACGGAAGTAGGTTAAGGCTTGATCCAAGATCGGCTAATGTGTCATAAGCCTCCGAATTACCGATCTTGCAAGGTAGAACAAATAAGCCCGGATCATCTAACTTCTTAGGTAGCTTGTTTTGAACGAAGGCGGTCCCTTTTTCGCCTAACTTCACTTCTTCTCATCCAACACATCAATAACCGGACTTTCAAGGTGGAGCTCCTTGAATTCATTGTCAAGGTTTTGAGTGGGAGGTGTTTCAACTATGTTGTTGACCAATTTGGATATCATAACTTCTTGGTCATTTTGAACGACTTGGGTTTGTTTGAAACACGTGCTCATGGAATTGACCGAATAATATTGTGGACAAGAACTAGGAGACGAAACTGACGAGATGGCGTTGACGTTTAGTTTCGGGTTCTTGACTGTGTTACTAGGGAGTGCTCCCATTTCTCGGTCATTGAGGGCTTTCAACAAAGTGTCAATCTTATTGGTCATCTCGCTTTGTTTTTGTTTGAAATCGGCTTAAAACTTGGCCAAACGAGCTTCTTGAGATGCCATAAATTGGGAAATCAATCCTTCAAAGTTATTGGTACTACCATTGCTGGAAGGATTGTTGTTGAAAGTACGGTTCGAGTTGGAACCGCTTGATTGGAAACGATTAGGTGGGTTGGAAGAATTGGTTTGTTGTGCGTTTTGGTTTTGTTTCCACCTAAGGTTTGGGTGATTTTTCCATGAGGGGTTGTATGAATCACCGTAGGGGTTTGGCTCGGGTTTGAAAGTGTACCACTTGTCTCCCGCTCCGTCGGTACGCGAGGATGCGTAGTCCGCAAAAGCTTGTTCGGGGAGTTCCATGCAATCACAAGTGTCGTGGGGACCACTACATAATTCACATGAAGAAGTGATTTTGTTCACTTAGCTTGAAGGTTTAGGAGCCTCGTAGGATTTCATAAGAAACTTGACTTGGTCTTCAAGTTCTATGATCCTACGGTCGGAAGTGCTTGAATTGTTCGAAGGCAAAGATATTGCCTTGACCGTTTTATTCAAATCACGGGGATCACTCCAACTTTCATTGTCATAAAGAGCAAGATCTTCTAGGAGAGCCCATGATTGTTCCGCACTTAGATCACGTAGCTTACCACCGGCCGATTGGTCAATGGTTTGCCTCGTGGAGAGATTGATAGGGTCATAGAAGATTTGGACTTGGAGCCAAAGTTCTATGCCATGGTGAGGGACTTTTTGGAGTAAGTCCTTGAATCGAGTCCATGCCTCGTAGAGGGTTTCTCCTTGACGTTGTTGGAACATCAAGATATCATTCCTTAGCTTGGTAGTTCTTCCTGGTGGGAAAAACTGAGCAAGGAAACGAGTGGTGAGATCATCCCAAGAGGTGATGGATCCTGCGGGTAGACGCTCTAGCCATTGACTAGCTTGGTCCCGCAGAGAGAATTGAAAGAGACGCAGTCGGGTCGTCTCTCGAGTGGCAACATCAAGGTCTATGGAATCAACGATTTTGAGAAAGTCCTTGAGATGTTGATTAGGATCTTCGGAACGAAGTCCATGGAATGCGCATCCGCTTTGCACCAACCGGATGGTGTCGGATCGCAAGGGAGTGACATTGGCTCCTTGAGTGAGCTCAATGGTGTTTCGATAGCCATGGTGGCTGGACGAGAGTAGTCTCCTAAGGTACGGGCTCTAGGAGGTGGGTGTTGTTGTGGTGGTGGGTTGTTAGGATCGAGGATATTACCACCTTCCATGATGTCGGATGGTAATGGTTACGAACAAAGAAACGAAGAAAAAAGATAGACTAAAGAAAAACCTAGAAAAATAAAATAAAAATCTCACTAGAAAGGAATCTAGTGAGTAGACCTAATAAAATAAAAATTCAACCTAAACAATAACTATTCCCCGGCAGCGGTGCCAAAAACTTGATGCGTGGTTTTGCGACCTTACAACAGGTTTTACCTCTCGAGGGATCTCAAGAGGCTTGCAATCCCCACCAGGCAGTGTAACTGACCGATGTAGTATAGTGAAGTGGCAAGTACCGGGGGATTGATCATTCTCTAGGGGAATAGTATCGTTAGGATTGAAAAACTACTCTAATAGGTCTAAGGGTGAGGGAAGATTCTTTTTTGTATTTTTATATTTTTATGAAAGCAAGTAAAATCTCGGGTTTGAAAGAGTGGGCGGAATTAGTTGCTAATCAACTAACCCAAATGACTACAAATGCAAATAAAATAAAATAACTGAAAATGAAAGGTCGTGGAACTTATATGGGGAGAAATGTGTTTACTTAGATTTCCTTACTCCCTAACTATCTTTTACCGATTGATTAGTGTGTATTAATTGCTTGGATGACGGGTGTATTCCTTAATACCAATCGTGGGGTGGCGTACGTACTTCCCCAACTCTACAAGCTCCTACTTCACTCCTATGTCGAGCCGGCTAAGAAGCTCCTAACATGGGATCACTAGAATTCGCTCATGCATTAAATACAACCATAAAAACCTTAGTACGCATTGGTTCATGTTTCTTAAGACGTTCAAGCAAGTTACCGTATAGGAGGTTAGCCAGTTTTCTTAAGCCTAACATCGATAAACCATCATCCAATACAATTAATAACACACTAATAACCAATAATCAATAGTTAGGTTTCATTAGATCTAAGCAAACACAAGATAAATCTAGCCTAGCATGTTAATCAAAAGACAAGAACAAGATATAATCAAACAACACATAGACATATTGATTGATTAAGTGATTACTTATCTTCAATTAAACATGGGAGATCTAAGGGTATAAAACCCTTAAAAATGGCAGAAATTCGTCTTAGGGTTTCTCCTCACAAAGTTGCACACTAATGACAAAAAATTGCAAAACTATATATAGAACTTAGTGGCTGACGGCGTCACGTTATAGATCTTGACGCCGTCACCTCGCCGTGTCTAGGGTTCCCGGATGGTCTTCCTGACGCCGTCCCTCTTTAATCCTCCAAAATCATCCCTGGCTTATCAAGGCTTGACGACCTTCTTGACGCCGTCCCCCTTTAATCTTCCAAAATTTCTCTGGCTTATCAAGGGCTGACGGCGTCACAATAGAGCTTGACACCGTCACATGTACTTTCCAGCATATTTTTGAGACTTTGTCATTTTCTTCACTTTTATGCTCCAAAAACGTCCAAAATGCTTCCTTTTCCAGATTTCTTCTCCAAAGTACCTAAAATGACAAAAGGAACGATTTAGGGTAATATTTGATCAAATAAATACGATTTAGGGCTTAAATGACCCCCTAAAAGCGGGACACTTTTCGCTTCATCATGTATGCACCACCCTATAATTGTCTATACTCGGACCCTATGGGTTCGGCTACACCCTTCGTTAGGTGGATAGAAGACTACCCATTGCTTGATGGGTTGAGAATGCCTTCGCATATTGGGACTTATGATGGGAAGGGGGATCCGGACAATTTCCTACATTTGTTCGAAGGGGCTATTAAGATGCAAAAGTGGGTCATGCCTGTAGCTTGTCACATGTTTACATATACCATACGGGACTCTGCCCGTATTTGGTGGAACGGGCAAAAGCGTGGCAGCATTGTCAATCTTGATGATCTCAAGGCTAAGTTTCGATCATACTTCAGTCAGCAAAAGAAGTTTACAAGGACCCATCTGACGGTGCACAATATCAAACAAAAGGAGAACGAAAGCACAAGGGCCTTCGTCACTAGGTACACCGATGAAACTTTACAGATCTTGGGTCTACATGAAGATCAGCGAATCTCGGGCTTCGTACATGGCCTACGGAATCGGAGCTTGGTGGATTCTTATCCACTGACCTTCCGACAACTTATAAGGGGTTAATGGAAAAGACATATACTTGGATTAAAGCAAAGGAAGTGTCTACTAATGGTGCTCCGATTGATAAAGAAAATTTTTCGAAGCATTCTACGTGGGAAGGGTCAAAGAACAAGAACAAAAACAGAGACAAGTTTTCTCCGTACAACAAAGGTCCCAACCACGGTTTGCTAGGAAGCCTAATTAAGTCCCCAAAGGAAATACGTGCAACGGAGAGGGCTGCTAAAGCCTTCGAAGCACCCCCTCGCATGACAAGCAAGGGTAAAAACAGGGATACGAGCAAGTATTGCCATTTCCATGAAGATTATGGCCATGATACGAATAGTTGCAGGGAGCTAAAGAAGCAGATAGAAGAAGCTGTAAAGTCCGGGCAGTTAGCACATTTGGTGAAGGGTATAAAGAAGGGTAAGGAAAAAATTTTGACACTCAATTGGCTAAAGACACTACTCCTCACGAAGCCCCAATACTCATGGTTCATTGGGGCTAAACAAGCTTAAAAAGAAAGGTGAAGGAGCAAGAGATAAACGAAGTAGGGGAGGTAACATTTCCTCCTATTACAGGCCAAGTCCCTTCGAATGACCCAGTGGTCATCAAAGTCTTAATTTCCAACCGAGAAGTGAACAGAGCCTACATGGACTGCGGAAGCTCCTGCGAAATCATATACGAGCATTGTTTCCTTAAGCTCAAGCCTTCGATCAGGTCGCAACGGGTTGATTCGAAGATACCTTTGGTAGGGTTCTCCGGTGAGCATTCATGGCCTTTGGGAGAAGTACCATTGGAAATAACAATTGGAGAAGGCAAGCTCGCAAGGACAGAAACCCTCACGTTCGCTATCGTAAGGTCTGCCTCCCCTACAATCTATTGATAGGAAGGACCGCCATACAAAAGATGGGTATTATAGTCTCCACCATACACGCAGCGGTAAAATTCCATACACCTTATGGGATAGGAACCATATTTTCTAGTTACAACCAGGGAAAGGCAGGAGACGCTGGCAAAAAGATCAAAGAAAGTCTGGAGGAGCCTCCGAAAGCCATTCTAAGTTGTACAGATGCCGAAGAACGCATTGTGGTAAATGAGCTCTATCCAGAACAAATGGTGGTAATCAGAAAGCAACTCCCTGCCAACTTTAAGGTAGATCTGGAGAAGCTACTCAAAGCCAACAAAGATGTCTTCGCATGGACGTACTCAGACATGACAGGGGTCCCCAGGAATCTTATGATCGATGGCAAGCCCTTCGGTACAGAGCACAAGCTTAATGAGTTCAAGCACATTGAACCAATTAAGCAGAAGCGACGAAGCCTGGCACCTGAAAGGAACGCAACAGCTTGCAAAGAGGTAGATGAACTTGTACGAGCAGGAATACTTAAAGAAGTAAAATACCAAACCTGGGTAGCTAATCCAGTATGGTAAAAAAGAGTGGCGGAGGGTGGCGAATGTGTGTTGACTTCACCGATATCAATAAAGCTTGCCCAAAGGACTGCTACCCTCTGCCAGAAATTGATTGGAAGGTCGAATCCCTCTCGGGGTTCCATTTGAAATGTTTTCTGGATGCCTACAAAGGGTATCACCAAATACAAATGGCGAAGGAAGATAAGGAGAAAATAGCCTTCTACACAGGAAAGGGTATCTATTGCTACAAGAAAATGCCCTTCGGTCTGAAAAACATAGGGGCAACTTATCAACGGTTGGTTGACAAAGCCTTCTACAAACAGATAGGGAGGAACTTGGAAGCCTACGTTAATGATATGGTAATAAAAAGTAGGACTGGGGAAGACCTACTCTCCGATATTAAAGAAACCTTCGATCAATTGAGGGAAATCAACATGAAGCTTAACCCCAAGAAGTGTTCCTTTGGCATGGAAGAAGGACAATTCTTGGGGCATCTGATTACGAAGCAAGGGATTAAGGCTAACCCTTTGAAGGTCAAAGCCATCACCGATCTGCAAGCTCAAAGTCATTGAAAGAGGTACAAAGCCTAAACGGGAAACTCGCAGCACTTAGCAGGTTCCTGTCGAAAGGCGCAGATCGGTCGTTACCATTTTTCAAGACACTCAAGGGGTGTACAGATAAGAAGACTTTTCAATGGAGTTGTGAGGCGGAAGCCGCTTTTGAAAAGTTAAAAGAGTTCATGGAAATCTTGCCAACACTTAAAGCCCCAATCAAAGGCGAAGTGTTGTTCATGTACATTGCGGCATCCTTCGAAAGCATCAGCGCTGTTCTCTTAGCGGAAAGGGATAAGAAGCAAGTCCCGATCTACTTCATTAGCAGGGTCCTGCAAGGGGCTGAATTAAACTATCCAGAGTTGGAAAAGCTGATCCTTGCCTTGGTTTATGCTGCAAGGCGTCTTCGAAGGTACTTTCAAGCTCATCCCATCACGGTATTGACTGACAAGCCAATTAAGCAGATACTATTGAAGCCTGAGAAATCAGGTAGAGTGGCCAAATGGGCTATCAAACTGGGAGAACATGAGATAGAGTACAAGGGTAGAAACTCCGTCAAAGGTCAAATACTTGCAGACTTTCTCGCTGAAACACCTTCCGGACCTAGTCAGGACAAGGAAATCCCAAACAGAAAGCCCCTAAAGACGAAGAAGGGGTGAAATTGTATACAGACGGAGCCTCAAGCTCTGACGGTTTGGGAGCAGGTCTAATGCTGGTCAGTCCAGAGGGAAAGGAGTACACTTATGCATTACGTTTTGAGTTCGAGGCTACAAAAAATGAAGCTGAGTACGAAGCTTTGCTAGCTGGCCTCCGACTTGCAAAGGGCATGGAGGTTCGTGACCTCTCTATTTTAGTGGACTCGCAGCTAGTCGCCAACCAAATCAAGGGCTCTTATGAAGCAGGGCAGCCCACCATCAAACAGTATTTGGGTAAAGCTAAAGAACTCCTTCAAGGGTTCGAGTCCTATGATATAACATATGTTCGCAAAAACAAAACAATAAAGCAGATGCCTTAAGCAAGTTGGCTTCGATGGCATTTGCTCACCAAACAAAGGAGGTCTTCGTGGAAGTATTGGCCGAAAGGTCAATCAAATGAGGCAAATTTTTGACGTCATACTTGAAGAAGGACCCAATTGGATGACTCCAATTAGGGAGTACTTGATCAGTGGTATTCTACCAGAAGATCCTGGTACTCTACCAGAAGATCCTAAGCTTGCACGAAAGGTCTGGGTCAAGGCTCCACAATATAGACTTATTGGGGATAATCTAAATAGAAGGTCCTTTCTATCTCCATGGCTTCGTTGTGTGGGATTGAAACAGGCTTCGAACATCATCTATATGTTCATGAAGGACCTTGCGGATTACACGCAAGGCCTCGCTCCATTATCTTGGAAATAACGAAGTTGGGATATTATTGGCCATCGATGCTAGAGGACGTAGCTGAAATAACACAAATGTGCGATGCATGTCAGACACACTCAAAAGTTCCAAGACTACCTAAGCATGATGTAACCTCTATCACATCAACAAGGCCTTTTCGCCAATGGGGATTCGACATAGTCGGACCTCTACCAGTAGCTCCAGGAGGGATACAATTCTTGGTAGTAGCCATAGACTATTTCACCAAATGGGTCGATGCCAAACCTTTGGCATCAATAACAGGAAGGCATGTGGAAAAGTTCACGTGGGAACACATAATTTGCCGATTTGGAGTACCACACATCATCACATCCGACAACGGGAAGCAATTTGCCGAAGGGGTATTCCCATCTTTCTGCGAAGGCCTAAATATAAAGCAAATGTTCACTTTTGTTGACGTCATCAACAGGGACATTGTAATTGAAATCGAGATAAGGTTGGGACAATACCAGCATGAGTGGGCAGACGAACTACCCCAAATTCTACAGGCACATAGGAATATGTCCTTCAGCTAAAACAGCACAAGCAAAGCTAAGGCCTACATAAGAAGAACCCTACGTCATGTTAGAAGCCTACGGAAATGGAGCCTACAAGCTCGGAACGCTTAAGGGAAAAGTCATGAATAGGACTTGGAATGGTACCAACCTTCGTAAGTTTTACATATGAGACTTACTATTTTTAAAGCACTTAGCTTGTTTTTCAAATTCATGTAACGCATCCTTCTCACTTGGGAAAGAAGCATTAATGGTAGGTGTCTTAGTGTTCATTTTTTAAAATGATGTAATCCTCCCAACCTAATTAATGATATAAAAAATTTTCCTCAAAATCTCTTGTTTCGTTATATACAACAAAGATTTGCTCAGCCAAGTACTTTACAAGTTTCAATGTCGAAGGATGATTCAAGACACATGTCTTGTATACACATAACATCCATTGCAATTCACATTAACTTTCCTACATGACTTAGGGTATTCTAAGCCCTTTGTATCTTAAGGATAAAGATGGAGTGGGTCGCGACCCTCTGTCGCAGTCAAACTATACGATTGCTAAAAATCTTAGTCCAAAATACACACAATAAGGTTATAACCTTAGGTTGTATCTTTACGTTTATGCATAAGCGTAAGAGAAGATAAGCATGATATCAAAAGTGGGACAATGTCCACTGACTGGCATTCATAAGGCTAAATATAGTCATAGCCAACATTAAACATCAAGGCAATTGTCTGAAGTATGGGTCGAAGCCAAGAAATTCAAAAGATAAATTGTTCAAAGACATAGGCACAGGCCTAACAAAGCATCATAGGAAATTGTTTAAAAGGGTACATGCCAGCCTTAAGACCAAATTACTGCCAACACGGTAGCCTTCATGCATTTTTCAAGGAATTTGGATCCTCTTGGTGTGATGGAGACGGAGGCTTCAAGGATGCGGTCTTCTTGGTTGGAGATGGAGGCTGAATTTTCCTCGGCTTCTTGGACAGGAGATCTTCTATTGAGGCTGAGGGGTCCTTGGTTGCTTCGGTGAGGAAAGGGTACTCTGCTGTAGTGTATGCGTTACCGGCATCGTTATACTCCTGCTCGGACGTTGGTCGGTAGTATGGTACCTCCAACAAGACCACCGGTTTCTTGGTCTCTACAATCTCCTTCAACGTCGTCCATTTCCCATAAAATATGCCCATGTTCACCAGCTTCCCAACTATCTCCCCCACCTCATCGCTGTGGTACAATTCCATCGCAACATAAGGAACAACCTTCGACACCACCTCAGCTCTGTCCTTCTTCAAGTTTTTGCATTGGAGTTTTAGTCCATCTAACTCCTCACGTAGCTTGATCTCCTGCTCCACCAAACTAGCCCTTTCAGCTTCGAGACCTGCACATTTAGACTTAAGTGAAGTAACTTGTGTCTTATAACCAGAAACCTTAGCCTCCTCCATCTTCAGTCTCCCACACTCAGCTAGAGCCTCTTTCAATTGTTCTTCGAGAGTGTCATTCTTGGCTCGGAGGGCTTCATACCGGGGATTCTTTTCGAAATCCAACATAGCAGCATCACATCTGGCCTCTAGCTTCGCATACTGCTTTTCTCTGTTCTTCTCCCTATCAACAATAACAGCTACTTCTTCCTTGTCCTCCTTTACCATATGAATCAACTCCCTTGTACGGGTGTTGAGATGATTATCTAGCATGGCTTGCCTTGTATAACTCTTGTCATGCAAGTAACATTGTAACACCCCAACCCGACAAGGGTAAAGATATAACAACAATGGTTTCGTATCAGATCAAAACAAAGCATATCTCTATAGTAATACAAGAATCTCAAAGGTTACAAATGAAATACGGAAATTTACAAGGTTACAAGTGCAAATACTAATTCTGAAATATAATAACTTCTAATCACTTCTAAGTCCAAAAGTAGCTTATCAAGTCTTCTAAGTCCAAGGTACTCTCCACCCATTCCCAGCTTCCTACTAAAACCTGCCGCAGTAAAAGAAATACGGCTGAGCTACGAGAGCTCAGTGAACAGATATAACGATAACAAACAGTAATAGAGAATAGTACAGAATAACAGAAACAAAGGGTCAAACAGATGTAATAAGGATCAAGGGATAAGTCAATGAATAAGTATAAAGGAAAGAGAAAAAGGATAGTCATCCACCACGAGCCCAGAAACAGATCATATCATATCGTAACCATAAATCTTCATAATCATATAGAGGGGAGACCTCTCAGATAATCAGATAATATGAGGGGTGTCCTCATTCTTCAAATGGAGTAGCTAGCTCCCAGATATATGTGAAAGGCGTGTATTGCACACAAGCACCAGTCACCAGACAATAATAAATCATATATAGATAATCCACTAAACAGAACAGATCTAGGATGCATCCATACGCCCCCGCAGATAAATAGTGGCCAAAATAATATAATGCGCATATCAGATAACAGATAAGGGGACGTGGCGGAACATCACTCTACCGCCCTAGAGTCATGCCATTGGTGCATCAATGACACGGCCATGTTACCTTCATGGCTAGGAAACAGATTTTGGCTCGGGTATCAAACTAAGAGTCAGATATCATATCAAATCAGAATGTCATACCAGATGGCTAATAACAGATAGTTCATAACAGATGGTTTATATCAAATATCATCAGAAGTAGTACCACAAGTCCAAGTCAGAGTTTATCAGATCAAGGTTCATATTAAATAATCAAGTCAAGGTTCAGATCAAAAGTTCATTTCAAAAGTTTCCATCAAAAGTCCATTTTAAACAATCATTTATTCATGATTTTCATAAAACGATCCTTTAAAGTGGTCTTCATAAAAATAGTCTTTCAAAACGGTTTTTCATAAAGCTAGTCTTCAAAATATAGTGTTCACAAAAGTTAATAACCTTTCATATAAAAGTAGTTTCGCATCATTTATAAACATCTTTTTAAATTGGTTTTTCTCAAAACATTTCCATGGTATAATTAAAAAGGTTTTCATAACATAGGTTCATAACAGAGGTCATATCAAATGGGATCAACAGAGAAGGTTCAAGCAAAGGGAATCATAGCAATGGCATCAGTTCAGAAACTAACGGATCAGAATATGAAAGAGATCATGAGAAACCTTATAAGAAAGGTCAGAATATCTGTACCTTATACCGCAAATGAAAACACAACAGAAAATCAAGGTCGGAAGCAAACTCCATCTTCGGCGAATCTACACGAATTCATGACTAACTTATTAAAAGCTTATTTAATTCAGATTACTTTTTTAGTCGGCTTTCCGGTTTTAGTAACTTTCCATATTTAGTAACTTTCTATTTATAGCAGGTTTCCAAAATTAGTAAGTTTCCATTTTTAGAAAGTTTCCTTATTTAGTTAATTTCCAAATTAAACCTTATAATTCATTAAATTACATTTTAACCCTTAACATATCAATATATACATAACGAGCCATCCCTTTAACGAAATTACACAATATATCCTTTAATTTAAATATGGTACGAATACACCCTCACTTTTTCATTATTTACACTTTTAGTCCCTTTACTATATAAAAACACAAATCGGTAATATAAATATTATATTTACAATTTAGACCTTTAATATACAATTTTACACATTAACCCCTTACATCATAACTTATACGTCGCACCCCTAAGTTTCCATAAATTACAATACAAGTCCCTCTATTTATTTATTTTACAATTCGATTAATATTATAACCTAATTAACGATTTACCAATTTAATCCATAAGTTACATATTTTACACGAATGGCCCCCAAGTTATATTTTATTCATATCAGACCTAATTTATAGCATATTACAAAAATAGCCCACGAGTTTCATAATTTACAAAACGTCCCCTTCCTCTTTTAAAAAAATCAATCGGTAACACAAATAAGTCACCAAACCCTAACCCTAATTTCCCAAATCATTTTCCCATCATTATTCCATCATTATATCATTAATTTGTCCAGATCTAACCCAAAATATAAAACCCTAGGTCGCTCGTTAGATTTTTAATCCATTTACACGTTTTCATTAAAACCCGATTAGAAACAAGAATTTCAAAAAGGCCATATTAGGTTATAATAATTCGAATGAACATTTTTACTAGATCACGTATATAATAGTGTCCAAATAAAATATGATTCACACCCAGAAAATTCTTATTGCATATATTAGAATTTATGTATATTTTAACCCTTTTAATTTAGAACGATCGATCTAAGCTTCCATAAATCGTACAAACATTTTTCCCAGGCCTTATGATTCATATAATGTTCGAATAAAATAAACACATCACTCAGAAAAATCGTATAACTCGTTTTGGAATTTATACCCGTTTTACACATTTATAATTCATTCGACCCTTTTAAACTTGCATGATTCGAATCCTATATTTTTCATGGATCTTATATGATATAATAAGCATAAGAAAAATACCAGATAATTATTTGAACTTGCGAATAGGCCGTGATGATTTTGCTTCTCTCTGATGCAATTATCGACCAAATAAGAAGTCTAACGATCAAACGAATGACTCCACAAGCCCAACCTTATTTTTCCTAGCCTCCTTGGATGATGATAAACACCAAAAAAATACCCACTTGTGTCCAGAATTTGGATGAAGGAGGAGAGAATTTTTGTGTGACTTAGGGTTTTCGAAGTGGTCTAAAATGGAAATAAATAAAATAATTAACCATGGGCCGGATTTGGGGGGGGAAGATTGGCTGTATAATAGGTCTAATGAGGGAGTTATAGTAAAGAATTGATTAGGATTTAATTCCTAATTTATTTGGTGGTTATTTGAATTTAAATAGATTTTAAAATGTATAATAGTTAAATAAATGTGTATATATGTGTTTATGTGTAATCATAATTTCTTTGGACATGTAAAAATGTTGAAATGTTGTCTCATAATTATTTTATCTCACATGTAGCTCATTACCAAAGGTTTGGGATTAATTCGGTACTTTATATGCCTTTTAATCAACTTTAAAATTGCAGGGGCAATTTGGTCATTTTACACATTCTGGATTTTAGGGTTTTACAACTCTTCCCCTCTAACAAAAAAATTTCTTCCTCGAAATTTGAAGTCGCAAGGTTAGACAACGTCGTAGCAAATCGTAAAAGGTCGTCGCGAACAATTCTCACGCCCGGAGAGGTTCTTCCAGAAGGATCTTCAAAACAAATGGTTTCTCATGACTCGATCAAAACAAGATGGGTTCAGATTCCTCAGAAGGAGACAAATTAGGTTGATTCAGAACAAAAGGTCCATGCAACATAAAATGGACGATAGGTGAATCTTCAGAAAGCTCACATGGAATACGAACAAGATTTCAAATCAAATTGACTGTGTCAACAGTATTGAGCTCTTCAAAGAGTTTTCAAGATTCATAACTGAGGTCAACAGAATGCAGAATGATAGTCCAAACTCATCCAGATATCTAGTGAATGAAAACAGAGTATACGCATAGGTAGAATGAACCTAACGTCTCGCTAATCACGACTATTCCAACGGAGATCAGATTCTAAACTTCTTAGGTACTTCCCTAAGATATCCTATGGCCACAATGAGTGCACGTTATATGGTGTAAGTATTATCACGTTGATCAGGCGTCATAATACTAGCACCACATAAATATGCCTTCATGATGATCATACTTTATCTCAAGTCGTAATCAAAACCACCTATCTTAATCCACCTAGTACTTCTACAGTCTCAGAGGTCATCAAAATCAAACACCATAACTAAGAGGAGAACGAACTACCCGAAGGAGTAACGGAATCCCAGAATGTCTATCAGAATTTGTTACATCGCTAAAAAGCATCAGATCGTCCATCATTCGTCAAATTTCACATAACAAAACCATCGTCCAGCATACGCAGAATGAACACTGAGCGGAATTACTAACAGGGAACATAAATCATTCAAGGGATCCTATCATCAGGTAACGGAAATTTGAGTAGGTCAAGAGGAATTGAATTACATCATCCATAGCTTCATTCTTCACAAAATCAGCTCTTCCAAACATAAACGTTCGCTTCAGAATTATCGTCTATTCAAATACATGATCCTAAATCTCTCCCAATTCCAAGTAGTCTGTCTACGTCTGTCCATAGAGTGGAAAGAAATTATAAACTCGAGTCTGGTCCCTCAACCCTTCGGCACTTCTTCTTGGAACGGTGGTGTAGTAACGTGTATCTCTGGCATGGTCACTGTGCATTCTTCCATTCGCGAGTCTGCTTTTGCTCTCAATTCATCTTAGTACAACTAAAATGAATAGAGAAACAAGACTGCGTGTGTTAGACAGGTCTTCAGCACAGTTCGAAATTCGCCAACTCAACTGCCATCATTGCCTGCTGTATGGTGGTGTTGTCTGCTACAATCTCGGGACACCAATCCAATCTACTTCTTCCAGAATAAAGGGTCATTCTACAAGATGGTCTACATGTTCCTCTTCGTGCATAAAACTGAAATACTTCCCGGAGTTTACTCTCAGTTTGCCATCTCCTTTCTTAGAAATCCTTGGGTTTGCTTCTCTAGTCCTTCAATCATTAAGAGAGGCCGTCTGGTACGGAGTTTTACAGAGATGGAATCAATCATTGATACGCTGAATTGAAAGATGATCATAGTAGTGATACGATTAGGTTTACGATAGTCAATACTCCAAAGTTTTCTTCTTTCTTCTTCAAAAACTAACAGGGTATTCAAAATAAAACACTGAGGTGAACAAAATCGTATTCCATCAGCTTCTTCAATCTCTCAACTTCTACAGCATCATGGTTCGTCAACTGAGATCGGTTCAAATTCAATTCCACTTCTTAAACAGGAGGGAAACCCAATAGTTTCATCAGAACCACCAGAATATTTGTACAACAAACTCCCAATGCCAAGTTTTCTAAGAGTGGATAATAGGTGTCAGGAGACAATCAATAATCAAATGAGATCGAGGTAAATGTTTCCATAACAGCGTTAAGATTAACAGATTGGAGCGGTTAAAGGTTATCATAACAAAGTAGGATGAAAATAGATTTCCAAAAGTCGCCTATCAGGTATGGTAATCCCTGGCAGCTTATGAAGGCCAGCTGATGAACTCAAATAAGTACATTTTATTACCATCATTTATCCTATTTATTTGACTTATTTTATTATATTATCTGTGAGAATTGATACGTTAATGTTTACTTTTGTAATTCTCAGGTAAAAACAAGTATTATGTGAAACTTGGCGATTTTGGACTAATTATGGAGCAAAACAAGCAAGAAGTTAAGAGTCTACTGAAATGTACAAGATCAAGATCATTCTGCTCTAGATACGCCGCATCCTACTTATTATATACGGCGCATCACTATCAAGATTTCACAAGCTACGATCCAAGACGGCAAAGGACATGCGCCGCATCTAAGAATGGAGTTACGCCGCATCTTCTGGCGGTGTATGAATATTTCTGAATATATTAATCTTGGACCCCACGCGAAGTTAAGTCAATGCGCCGCATCTACTTATCCTATGCGCTGCATCTAGCCCTCAGACAGAAACTATAAATACCCCAAGGTCAGACGAATTTCGAGAGCCTAGTTTGAGAAGAAGACCGAAGACCACAAAACCCTAGGCCGAATTCAGACGAAGTAGCAGCACAAGACACACCTTGAACGAAGATACAAGAGCTGTAAGAAGGTCCTGCATGTATTCAATTCATTAAGTAGTTTTGTTTTATTGTATTAGTACACTTTAATTGGTCAGGATTGATGGGCTTGTGTCATTGATTTAATCATGCACTTCAACACCCCTTAAAATTGCTTTCCCATTAATTAAAGTTTATATGTTGATGTCTTTGGTGACTTTTATTAGTGCATTGATAACCTCTGTGTCTAGCTGAGCATTGCTTGGGTCGCCATGCCCCTTCCTCGCCTATTTATTTTATCGCCTATGCATTCTATCGTCTGTAGAAAAGTAGGAAGAAAGATAAATAGGATAGTCATAAGTGGTCATTAAGGGTTTACTCGCCGATAAGATTAGAGCCAACGAGAAAGGGATTAATCTCGGTGCGTTGCATCGAACTATACACTTCATATAAAACTAGCAATAAAACAAGTGACAAGCTACTTAACTATCAGGACAGGTCTTCTTATTGTCTCAAGTATTTATCTGTGTACTTGTGTGCTAATCGCTGATTCGTGCCTATTAGTTTAGTTTATATTTAATCATAACCAAACAGTGCCAGTCTCTCAGGCTGAACCCCCTTGCGTTAGATTAGGTTGTATAGCTAACTTAAGATATTAAAATACTGATTAGGATAACTAGATAATACGTTCCACTCTTAGTGATCGACACTCTACTTACCATTATATTCATACTGACCGGGTACACTGCTCGTTAAAGTGTGTGTTATTGATAAGTCGGCTAAATATAAATTTAAAACTTGAATACTGCTAAAACCACAACGACATATCGTGGATATAAAATTAGAGCAATACCACACGCACATCACCAGCCAATACGTAACTTAAGGACCTCAAATTCAAATATATCAAGAGTAAGCGGATTCGTAGGAGGAGCACAGTCGTAACACAGATAGGTAGTTCATATATCAAGGTCAATTGCATGGTTCATCAAAGTGTTGAGATAGATAAGTGAACGATTCAAGGTTTTGGAAACTTGTTTAGCTATTTAACAAAAGTGGCAGGTAGGTTGGAAATCATCGAACATCGCATAACTGTCAAAAGTCAGGCGTACAGAATATCAGTTATCAGCATCATCATGCTCAGTTACCAATTTCGCATCGGGACAAAATTATCGTCATATCCTTCCAAAGGGAACTAATTGGCGGCAAGATTCGTTATTCAAAGGGAGGGAATAAACCTCCCATATCCATGGTTAATAATCACCAGAGTTCTTATAGGAGTAATAATAGACGTTGCAAGACAGTGTATTATCAGATGATACATTTATATCCAGCACGGGTAGTGAATTCATAGAATGTGTCAAACACATTAGGGTCAAATGACCTTCGGGATGGTCAGAGGAGTATTAAACTGCTTATCAAATAGGTCGGAAATGAAAGTCAAATCCGGGTAGGGCTAGCAAAAGTTTAACAATCGGGAATCATGGTAGGGGATTTCAAAATGGTTTTCATACACCGAAGGTGAAACATAGGAGAGTAGTCGTCAATGATCACTCAACCTATCCTTTATCAGAATAAAAATCAAAGTTAACTATTCAATGAAAACAGATCGACAACGCAAGTCTTATCGTTCAGAAGTGAGAGGAAAACATTCTTATACTCGTGGTTAAAACACCACCAGACTTCTCATGGCAACGGAGATGTTTAAGACGAACTCGGATAGGGTCAGAAGATTCATAGATTATCAAAAGAAAATAACATAATGTATCAAGTAGGTTATCGTCATGGAGATTCTCAGAATACCCGAAGAGACATCAAAATGATTAACAAAAGAATCAGAGGTCGGAGTCGGAATCTTAGGTGGTGCAAAGCGTGAGCTTTCAATCTCCAAAAATGATCTCAACAAGCAGGGCACGGATCAGAGTGATGCGGAAGCAATGATACTTAAACAAAAGCCTTATAGTCTACCCATTCCTCACTGATTAAAACTTAAGTTCCTATAGGGAAATCCTAAAGCAAATCTTAAAGGTTCTCTGGTGAGCGCCTACAGTGGAAACTTAGTGGTCTAACTTACACAGGTCAAGGGTAAATGTATTACGAGTCGTAGCCTGTCTCTCTGATACCATAAATTGTAACACCCCAACCCGACAAGGGTAAAGATATCACAACAATGGTTTCATATCAGATCAAAACAAAGCATACATCTATAGTAATACAAGAAATCTCAAAGGTTACAATGAAATACGGAAATTTACAAGGTTACAAGTGCAAATACTAATTCTGAAATATAATAACTTCTAATCACTTCTAAGTCCAAAAGTAGCTTATCAAGTCTTCTAAGTCCAAGGTACTCTCCACCCATTCCCAGCTTCCTACTAAAACCTGCCGCAGTAAAAGAAATGCGGCTGAGCTACGAGAGCTCAGTGAACAGATATAACGATAACAAACAGTAATAGAGAATAGTACAGAATAACAGAAACAAAGGGTCAAACAGATGTAATAAGGTTCAAGGGATAAGTCAATGAATAAGTATAAAGGAAAGAGAAAAAGGATAGTCATCCACCACGAGCCCAGAAACAGATCATATCATATCGTAACCATAAATCTTCATAATCATATAGAGGGGAGACCTCTCAGATAATCAGATAATATGAGGGGTGTCCTCATTCTTCAAATGGAGTAGCTAGCTCCCAGATATATGTGAAAGGCGTATATTGCACACAAGCACCAGTCACTAGACAATAATAAATCATATATATATATAATCCACTAAACAGAACAGATCTAGGATGCATCCATACGCCCCCGCAGATAAATAGTGGCCAAAATAATATAATGCGCATATCAGATAACAGATAAGGGGACGTGGTGGAACATCACTCTACCGCCCTAGAGTCATGCCATTGGTGCATCAATGACACGGCCATGTTACCTTCATGGCTAGGAAATAGATTTTGGCTCGGGTATCAAACTAAGAGTCAGATATCATATCAAATCAGAATGTCATACCAGATGGCTAATAACAGATAGTTCATAATAGATGGTTTATATCAAATATCATCAGAAGTAGTACCACAAGTCCAAGTCAGAGTTTATCAGATCAAGGTTCATATTAAATAATCAAGTCAAGGTTCAGATCAAAAGTTCATTTCAAAAGTTTCCATCAAAAGTCCATTTTAAACAATCCTTTATTCATGATTTTCATAAAACGATCCTTTAAAATGGTCTTCATAAAAATAGTCTTTCAAAACAGTTTTTCATAAAGCTAGTCTTCAAAATATAGTGTTCACAAAAGTTAATAACCTTTCATATAAAAGTAGTTTCGCATCATTTATAAACATCTTTTTAAATTGGTTTTTCTCAAAACATTTTCATGGTATAATTAAAAAGGTTTTCATAACATAGGTTCATAACAGAGGTCATATCAAATGGGATCAACAGAGAAGGTTCAAGCAAAGGGAATCATAGCAATGGCATCAGTTCAGAAACTAACGGATCAGAATATGAAAGAGATCATGAGAAACCTTATAAGAAAGGTCAGAATATCTGTACCTTAAACCGCAAATGAAAACACAACAGAAAATATCAAGGTCGGAAGCAAACTCCATCTTCGGCGAATCTACACGAATTCATGACTAACTTATTAAAAGCTTATTTAATTCAGATTACTTTTTTAGTCGGCTTTCTGGTTTTAGTAACTTTCCATATTTAGTAAATTTCTATTTATAGCAGGTTTCCAAAATTAGTAAGTTTCCATTTTTAGAAAGTTTCCTTATTTAGTTAATTTCCAAATTAAACCTTATAATTCATTAAATTACATTTTAACCCTTAATATATCAATATATACATAACGAGCCATCCCTTTAACGAAATTACACAATATATCCTTTAATTTAAATATGGTACGAATACACCCTCACTTTTTCATTATTTACACTTTTAGTCCCTTTACTATATAAAAACACAAATCGGTAATATAAATATTATATTTACAATTTAGACCTTTAAATATTCAATTTTACACATTAACCCCTTACATCATAACTTATACGTCGCACCCCTAAGTTTCCAGAAATTACAATACAAGTCCCTCTATTTATTTATTTTACAATTCGATTAATATTATAACCTAATTAACGATTTACCAATTTAATCCATAAGTTACCTATTTTACACGAATGGCCCCCAAGTTATATTTTATTCATATCAGACCTAATTTATAGCATATTACAAAAATAGCCCACGAGTTTCATAATTTACAAAACGTCCCCTTCCTCTTTTAAAAAAATCAATCGGTAACACAAATAAGTCACCAAACCTTAACCCTAATTTCCCAAATCATTTTCCCATCATTATTCCATCATTATATCATTAATTTTTCTAGATCTAACCCAAAATATAAAACCCTAGGTCGCTCGTTAGATTTTTAATCCATTTACACGTTTTCATTAAAACCCGATTAGAAACAAGAATTTCGACAAGGCCATATTCGGTTATAATAATTCGAATGAACATTTTTCCCAGATCATATATATAATATAGAGTCCAAATAAAATATGATTCACACCCAGAAAATTCGTATTGCATATATTAGAATTTATGTATATTTTAACCCTTTTAATTTAGAACGATCGATCTAAGCTTCCATAAATCGTACAAACATTTTTTCCAGGCCTTATGATTCATATAATGTTCAAATAAAATAAACACATCACTCAGAAAAATCGTATAACTCATTTTGGAATTTATACCCGTTTTACACATTTATAATTCATTCGACCCTTTTAAACTTGCATGATTCGAATCCTATATTTTTCATGGATCTTATATGATATAATAAGCATAAGAAAAATACCAGATAATTATTTAAACGTGCGAATAGGCCGTAATGATTTTGCTTCTCTCGGATGCAATTATCGACCAAATAAGATGTCTGGCGATCAAACGAATGACTCCACAAGCCCAACCTTATTTTTCCTAGCCTTCTTGGATGATGATAAACACCAGAAAAATACCCACTTGTGTCCAGAATTTCGGATGAAGGAGGAGAGAATTTTTGTGTGACTTAGGGTTTTCGAAGTGGCTAAAATGGAAATAAATAAAATAATTAACCATGGGCCAGATTTGGGGGGAAGATTGGCTGTATAATAGGTCCAATGAGGGAGTTATAGTCAAAGAATTGATTGGGATTTAATTCCTAATTTATTTGGTGGTTATTTGATTTTAAATAGATTTTAAAGTGTATAATAATTAAATAAATGTGTATATATGTATTTGTGTGTAATCATAATTTATTTGGACATGTAGAAATGTTAAAATGTTTCCTCAAAATTATTTCGCTTCATATGTAGCTCATTATCAAAGGTTTGGAATTAATTTGATACTTTAGATGCCTTTTAATCAACTTTAAAATTGTAGGGGCAATTTTGTCATTTTACACGTTCCGGATTTTAGGGTTTTACACACATAGCCTTTCAATGGACATGTCATTTAGGGTTCTCCTCCAGCTAGCAGGTGTAACATTGTCAACAAGCAGATGACAGGTGAGTGCATTCGGAAGCTCTTTGGTATTCGGCAAACCTGCGTAAAACGTACTGGTCAGAAATAGAACACATTAAAGAAGGAGGAGTTAAAGCAATCTTTTACTTACCATGAAGGTCATCATCAATGATTGCGTGGTTTTGTAACCTTACAACAGGTTTTACCTCTCGAGGGATCTCAAGAGGCTTACAACCCCACCAGGCAGTGTACCTGACCGATGTAGTATAGTGTAGTGGTAAGTACGGGGGATTGATCGTTCTCCACAGGGAATAGTGTTCGTTAGGTGTGAAAGGCTACTCTAATTAGGTCTAAGGGTTGAGGAAGATTCTTTTTATGTTTTTATAATTTTTATGAAAGCAAGTAAAATCTCGGTTTTGAAGGAGTGGGCGGAATTAGTTGCTAGTCAACTAACCCAAATTACTACAAATGCAAATAAAATAAAATAACAAAAATGAAAAGTGGTGAGAAACTTATGTGTAGAGAAATGTGTTTACTTAGATTTCCTTACTCCCTAACTATCTTTTACCGGTTAATTAGTGTGTATTAGTTGCGTGGATGACGGGTGTATTCCTTAATACCATTCGTGGGGTGGCGTACTTACTTCCCCAAACTCTACAAGCTCCTACTTCACTCCTATGTCGAGCCGGCTAGGAAGCTCCTAACATGGGATCACTAGAATTCGCTTGTGCATTAAATACAACCATAAAAACCTTTAGTACGCGTTTGGTTCATGTTTCTTAAGACGTTCAAGCAAGTTACCGAATAGGAAGTTAGCCAGTTTTCTTAAGCCTAACATAGATAAACAATCATCCAATACAACTAACAACACACTAACAACCAATAATCAATAGCTAGGTTTCATTAGATCTAAGCAAACACAAGATAAAATTAGCCTAACATGTTAAACAAAAGACAAGCATAAGATAGAATCAAACAACACATAGACATATTGAATGATTAATTGATAACTTATCTTTCAATGAAACATGGAAGATCTCAAGGCAAAAAGCCCTGAAAAAGTAGCTAAAATCGTCTTAGGGTTTTATCCCAAAATTCCACACACTAAGCTCTCCCTTAATGACAAAAAATTAGAAAAACTATATATAGACTTTTGCATCTGACGGCGTCACCTTATGGATTGTGACGCCGTCACCTCGCCGCTTTTAGGGTTCTCGGATGACCATCTTGACGCCGTCCCTCTTTAATTCTCCAAAAATCCGTTCTGGCCTATCAAGGCTTGACGCCCTCACCTCTTGAACGTGACGCCGTCCCCTTATGAATTAAGCCGTGACGCCCTTGATTTAGTTAAAGCGTGACGCCGTCAGAATTCACATGCTAACTCACTGGCCCGTCATGAGTAAATTTCACATCCCACTTTTCTTGCCAAGGCATGACGCCGTCAAGAGATGATTCTGACGCCGTCAAGAGTAACTTTTAGCCGATTCTTGAGACTTTGCCGTTTTCTTCACTTTGATGCTCCAAAAACGTCCAAAATGCCTCCTTTTCCAGATTTCTCCTCAAAAGTACCTAAAATGACAAAAGGAACGATTTAGGGCGATATTTGATCAAATAAATACGATTTCGGGCTTAAATGACCCCTTAAAAGCGGTACACTTTTCGCTTCATCAAATACCCTTACACTTGAGATTTGCTTGTCCTCAAGCAAATGCGCTTTTATTCTAATCAAAATACAAGTTAGGGGTCATTTAATGCTAACGTAAAAGTAATTACAACAAATAATCGTTCCACTTCAATCATAATAAGCACGGAGATTACATACTAGCACCTCACAAGTAGTGTTTAGATACTCACATCTCTCAAGTGTCATCAAAATAAATCTCATAAATGAAAACGGAAAATATCTCTCACTACCTGTCATAGCAAATAGATTACCATAGGCTTGGGAAAGGATCGAAAACCTCCTCCACTAGGCGTAAGCACCAAAGATAAACTATCAAAGAGGGCTTTTAAATGGGTTGTAATGTTAGGTGTAGGGAAAAGGAAAACACGGTTTGGTTGGATAAAGGATATTTTACTGGTGGCGAGTTAAAAATCTTGGTCAATTACATGTACTATACAATGTTGCTAAGCCAAGACTAGACTCGATCTTAAGCTAGAAACGAAATAACAAAATAACAAAAACATAAAACAAACATAAAATAAAACGGGATGGTAGTCCGTATGTTTTTTCTATTTTTCATTTTCTCATTTTTTTTTTGTATTTTTCTTGATTTTTCGATTTTTTTTTTTTTTTTTTTTTTTTTTTTTTTTTTTTGCATACACTTTTGCCCTACCATCCAAAATAATACATCATAGGGGCATTGCATTCCCCTTACACTTGAATTTTTACATAACTTTACAAATACTAATCTAATGACTCGAATTAAGATAATTGAAAAACTTGGAGTACTTTTAAAACATTTAGCACATATGGGGGTAATAAATGATGTTCTTCCCCATTACTCCATTACACTAGTACTTTACCCATGAGTCCCAATCGTCCCAAAACAATATGTACAAGGATATGACTCGACTTAGCAACCATGTAATCAACTAGATAATTAACTTGGGTTTAAACAAATGTTGTAACAATAATGCACTAAAGATGAGTGCATACAAGGTAGGCTAAGGCGATTTGGGTGTACATTTAAGTGGGGTGTAACAAATTCTTCCTTTAAGTAAAATGCTTAAAGGTCGAAACGAAAAGATAGGCTCTGAGGGGTGTACTAGGGGTATCGTGTACTAAAAATGAGTACAACGCAAAGGGTGTGGGAGAATTACTTGACCAATGTAGCCAAAGTAATTATAACAAAAACACAGGTGTAAAACAATGGGTTAATCCTAATGCCTCTTATCATGTAGTAAATCTAACTACACGAATGTAGTCTCACTTGTGGCCTTGGAATGGTCCTAACGCAAGTTCTAGAATCTAAGTGCTACCGGTACACACATCATAGCATAAATGCTTTTCCTACCAATTCTAGGGGCGAACCTCACATATTTGGGGGTGGAAAATTTTTTAGTGGTACGGTTTTTGTGCTAGTCATATAACTCCTATCCGTGAGACGCTCATTAAGATCAAAGTTTCACTCCTATATGTTGTAAAAAATTTTAAATTTGGCACTAAAATTACCCTAACAAGTATTCCTCTCAGTTTTATTACACATCTACTATTAAACAAACAAAAATCAAGCGCAATTGTATTCTCTAAAATCGTACTTTTACCCTCCCCTTACACTTAAGATGAACATTGTCCCCAATGTTCAAATAACAAGATGTAAAAGCATAAAGTAAAAGAATGAAATCAAATACTCCCCTGATTCGCTCGTTGGATAATGAAATTACACGGTTAAATCTTCCTCCAAAGAGAATGTTGAAGCTCCATGATTAATGCATCGCCATAAGCTTGAAACATCTCCTTGTCCAAAATAACCTGTTAAACCTGAGAAAGCAAACACGAAAACCTGCATAACATCGGCGGGATAAAATCTATATATAAGGATATAATGCTTGTGGAATGATAATTTTTGCAGATTCCTGGAGATTATAAGTTGGAGATTTTAATAAAAACTTTTTATGAAAACAAAACTTTCAAAAATTTCTGGAAATTAAATCTGACGCCGTCAGGTTATAACCCCTGACGCCGTCAGAAATGACCTGACAAAAATTTTCATTTTAAGTTTCCGGAAAATTTCTGGAAAAACCTTTACCTTACTTCCTGGAAATCCTGCAAAACATCACTATGACTCGATACAAGCATTTGACTCAAACAAACACAAATATGTATGTTAATTTATTATTATTATGATTCATGTTAATTTGTGTTCTACTAAACCGATTTAGATTTCCCTTACACTTATCTTTTGCAAAATACCTTTATATGTAGTTAAGACGAAGTTAAAAACAAAATAAAGCATTTTCACAAATTACTTTTGAACATGAATCAATAATGATAAAAATTAAACACACATACGGAAGCAAATAAAATCAAACAAACAAATAAATAAACACACAAAGCAAATAAAACAAATAAAGCTTGGGTTGCCTCCCAAGAAGCGCTTTTCTTTATTAACGAGTCTTGTAGCTAGACTCAAAGTCACGTACATTACGTGATTCCATCATTCATAATGACGTATCCCTGATAGATATGATCCTTGTTATCAGGGTGGTGGTGTCTCAATCGCTCGACATTCGCAGTTACTTCACCTCCTCCTTTGCTGGTCAAGCTTACTATCCCATCTTGGTGTAAACTTTTAATTATGAATGGTCCGTACCACCAGGGACTTAGTTCATTGGTAGGTGTTTCTGTTTCTGAATGCCTTAGGAGCACTGAGTCTCCTTTTGTAAATTCAACGGGGTTATTGGGTTGCTCATCAGCTTCAACATAATCGTTATATCCATCCTTACATTCTCTAATCTCATTTTCCATATAACTCTTAATCCTTGCCTCCCATGCAAGAATTTTCTCTCGAACATTACCGCGGGCTATATTAGTGTTAGCCTCCATCCTCTTCTGCAGAGCAACATCTCGTATATGTCGTGGGATCGTTGGGAAGTTTACTGTTTTCTTCCCCTTCTTCAATTGGATGGTGCTATTTTCGTAATTGATTTGCGCTCTAGTGGTAGCGAGAAAGGGTGCCCCAAGGATTATTGGCATATTCATATCATTTCTCTCAATGATCATGAAGTCGACCGGATACAGGAATCCGGCAACGTTGACCAACACATCTTCTGCAATTCCTAACGGATACTCATAAGAATGCTTTGCAAAGGAGAGTTTAGTACGGGTGATGGATGGCAACTCATCGGTTAACTGAACATAAACGGATAAAGGCATCAAATTTACGTCGGAACCTTGGTCAGCTATCGCATCCAAATACTTGTGTTTTCCAATGCTGCATGGTATTTCGAAGACCCCGTAGAATTTCTGCTTTTCCACTAACTTCTGTCCTATGAGGCATTCATACAATTGCCCACCGGGTAATGTGTCAGATTTATCATCCGGTTCCACCTTCTTGGACTTCTTGTTGGGTAGATGAGTACGTCGATAGTTTCTCACCCAATCGTTTATGGTCTCCTTGTTTATTTCGTGCTTCAAGTAATGCTTCACTTGTTGTGACACCGGCGGTTCAACCAATTGGCGCTCCTCAGAGGGCGCCTCCTCTCCCTTGTCGGAATCGCATTTGTAAGCATTGGTGTTTCCATTATTAAGTGGGATGAGGTCAATTTTGTTAACTTCCATAGTTATGGATTTCCCTCTTCCATCATTTCCGCCCTCTTGGACGACGGAGGTGGCCTTGACAAATTTAGTGTTAGGAACATCAACGTCATTCCTCACCAACACTTTTTCAGGGGCTTTTGTATTTGTGTATTCTTTCAAAAGATTCATCATCTCCGCCATCTTCTCTTCCATTTCCTCCTTTTGTTTGTAGACGGCTTCCTCAAATTTTGCCAACCGTTCGGAGTGTTTTGACATGTACTCTCTCATTCGAGCTTCGAATGTTGGACTAAGTTCCTGAGGTGGTGAGTTGGGTGGAGCGTGCTTATGGAAGGGTTTAGTAGTTTCCCTACGGGGTGATTCGGACAATGGTATTTGCCTAACGCTTGAGACTGAGTTAATTGTTGCTTTTTGTGGACTTAAGGGTCTCTTTTGCTTATCCATAAGATATGCAACCCTTTTCTCAAGTTCACTAACGCTTTCCTCAGTGATTTGATTGGCTGTATCGGGCGATGAATATGTCTTGACTGCCGAGCGCACGTCGTGGGAGACTTGCCACAATTCATCATCGTCGGATGCAAGCTCATCAATGATCTCCCATGATTCCTCGGCGCTTTTGTCGCGCAATCTGCCCCCGGCGGCTCGATCGATGGCACGTTTGGTGTGGTAATCAACATGGTCATAGAAGATTTGGATTTGAAGCCATAGATTTATGCCATGGTGAGGGACTTTTTGAAGTAAGTCCTTGAATCGAATCCATGCCCCGTAGAGGGTTTCGCCTCGACGTTGTTCAAACATCAAGATATCCTTCCTTAGCTTGGTAGTTCTCCCTGGTGGGAAAAACTGAGCAAGGAAACGAGTGGTGAGATCATCCCAAGAGGTGATGGATCCTGCGGGTTGACGTTCTAGCCACTGACTAGCTTGGTCCCGCAGAGAGAATTGGAAGAGACGCAATCGGGTCGTCTCTCGAGTGGCAACATCAAGGTCTATAGAATCAACGATTTTAAGAAAGTCCTTGAGATGTTGATTAGGATCTTCAGAACGAAGTCCATGGAATGCGCATCCGCTTTGCACCAACCGGATGGTGTCGGATCGCAAGGGTGTGATATTGGCTCCTTGAGTGAGCTCAATGGTGTTTCGATAGCCATGGTGGCTAGGACGGGAATACTCTCCTAAAGTACGGGCTCTAGGAGGTGGTGGTGGTTGTTGTGGTGGTGGGTTGTGGGGGTTAAGGATATTACCATCTTCCATGATGTCGGATGGTATGGTTACGAACAAAGACACGAAGAAAATAGATAGACTAAAGAAAACCTAGAAAAATAAAATAAAAATCTCACTAGAAAGGAATCTAGTGAGTAGACCTAATAGAAATAAAAATTCAACCTAAACAATAACTATTCCCCGGCAGCGGCGCCAAAAACTTGATTGCGTGGTTTTGTAACCTTACAACAGGTTTTACCTCTCGAGGGATCTCAAGAGGCTTACAACCCCACCAGGCAGTGTACCTGACCGATGTAGTATAGTGTAGTGGTAAGTACGGGGGATTGATCGTTCTCCACAGGGAATAGTGTTCGTTAGGTGTGAAAGGCTACTCTAATTAGGTCTAAGGGTTGAGGAAGATTCTTTTTATGTTTTTATAATTTTTATGAAAGCAAGTAAAATCTCGGTTTTGAAGGAGTGGGCGGAATTAGTTGCTAGTCAACTAACCCAAATTACTACAAATGCAAATAAAATAAAATAACAAAAATGAAAAGTGGTGAGAAACTTATGTGTAGAGAAATGTGTTTACTTAGATTTCCTTACTCCCTAACTATCTTTTACCGGTTAATTAGTGTGTATTAGTTGCGTGGATGACGGGTGTATTCCTTAATACCATTCGTGGGGTGGCGTACTTACTTCCCCAAACTCTACAAGCTCCTACTTCACTCCTATGTCGAGCCGGCTAGGAAGCTCCTAACATGGGATCACTAGAATTCGCTTGTGCATTAAATACAACCATAAAAACCTTTAGTACGCGTTTGGTTCATGTTTCTTAAGACGTTCAAGCAAGTTACCGAATAGGAAGTTAGCCAGTTTTCTTAAGCCTAACATAGATAAACAATCATCCAATACAACTAACAACACACTAACAACCAATAATCAATAGCTAGGTTTCATTAGATCTAAGCAAACACAAGATAAAATTAGCCTAACATGTTAAACAAAAGACAAGCATAAGATAGAATCAAACAACACATAGACATATTGAATGATTAATTGATAACTTATCTTTCAATGAAACATGGAAGATCTCAAGGCAAAAAGCCCTGAAAAAGTAGCTAAAATCGTCTTAGGGTTTTATCCCAAAATTCCACACACTAAGCTCTCCCTTAATGACAAAAAATTAGAAAACTATATATAGACTTTTGCATCTGACGGCGTCACCTTATGGATTGTGACGCCGTCACCTCGCCGCTTTTAGGGTTCTCGGATGACCATCTTGACGCCGTCCCTCTTTAATTCTCCAAAAATCCGTTCTGGCCTATCAAGGCTTGACGCCCTCACCTCTTGAACGTGACGTCGTCCCCTTATGAATTAAGCCGTGACGCCCTTGATTTAGTTAAAGCGTGACGCCGTCAGAATTCACATGCTAACTCACTGGCCCGTCATGAGTAAATTTCACATCCCACTTTTCTTGCCAAGGCATGACGCCGTCAAGAGATGATTCTGACGCCGTCAAGAGTAACTTTTAGCCGATTCTTGAGACTTTGCCGTTTTCTTCACTTTGATGCTCCAAAAACGTCCAAAATGCCTCCTTTTCCAGATTTCTCCTCAAAAGTACCTAAAATGACAAAAGGAACGATTTAGGGCGATATTTGATCAAATAAATACGATTTCGGGCTTAAATGACCCCTTAAAAGCGGTACACTTTTCGCTTCATCAATCAACACCCTCCTTAGTCGACTGCATGATCACCTTCCCATGAGAAGTCTTTTGTTTTGTGGTCCTTGATGTAGGAGTAGGGATATTTAGCTTCCTCTTGGGGGTGGCCTTCGACGGCCTTGCACTCGTGCCTTTCCTGCTTCGCACCTTGTCTGCGATGCCGGAGGACCCCACGATTTTCAGTTGGTCACCCTCGGAGGGAGGATCATCAGAATCAGCAATGTTCTCCACAAACTGGGGGGTTTCCTCAGTACTCACAGGTTTTGAAGGATGGACTACTGCAAGTGGCTCAACTGGTAAAGCATCAACATCATTGTTATTCACAGATACGGACGGAGACCCAACTCCGTAGCTCACATCTTTTGGGTCCTTGGGAATGAAGCTGACCTCCTTAGCACCTCATGACACAACAAAGTTCCTGAATGTCATTCTTGCAACAACAAAAGAAAATAGATAAATATCAGCAGATAAGTTATTTGTTTTATTTAAATGGGAATGTACATACTTTTTCCTTCACAAACTATCTCAGGCTTTGACGGAGACCCTTCCCAACGGTTCACAATGCCCGCCATAAACAAGATTGGCTCAGGGAATGTTTGCACATCAACTGGATGGCGTGCAAGACGCTGATACATGGGACTGCTTCTTATTTCATAAGGCAAGGGGTCATTGAACCTTTTTTCATCCAACATAAATGCTTCATCCAACAAAGCAGGGTACTCAGAAGGTATGATTGTGTTTTCAACATAGAAAAATTGCACTTTCCAATTCATGATATTCGAAAAGGGTTTGGACATTAGGTAGGGCACATCATGTTCACCTCTCTTTGCTATGGTTATCCAATCACCTCCAGGATATAGGTTAACAAAGCCCTAAGCACAGTTAGTGTGGGCTCATAACCGTACGCTTTGCACATGACAATGTAGGTGGTTAATTTGGCTAGGCCAAATGGGTTTAACCTAGAAATGTGAACTTTGTAGTATTGCAAAAATTCCAAAATTAACGGATGGATGGGTATCCTAAAGTTAGACTGGGTGAATGCATGCACATATAAGCCCACATACCCTGCGGGAGCATCAAAGATATTCTGGTTTTTGCTCGGAAGCATAACTTCGAACTCTTTGGGTATGGGATATTGACCAAGAAAGTCAGACAATGCTTCTTTTGATAAAGTGCATTTTTGTTGTCTAATGATTCTCTTTGCTGCCATACTCAAATTGAAATAATAAGAGCAAGAAATCAAAGACGAGGGACGAAATTTTACCTTACGAATCAACGGAAGCACAAGAGCACAGTAATGTGTATGTGTATTTTGGGCGGAAGGTAAATATGATCTAGGGTTTACCGTCCTAAGGGTTTATATACTCATTGTGTTTTTAATCTTAGCCACACACGTGTCTATCCAACTTTGACACATATGCGGACTTCAAACGGATGGTAAATTTTGGAAAAGACATTTACATTTACCGAAAACATAGCCGTTATGGTTGTGATGCAAGCGGGCAGATAATCATTAGGCGCATTTAATGCGCAGTTAGTTAAGTACTTATCTTTTTCTCGTACGTTTTTGTGACGAAGGGGATAGAGTATATGTTAATTTTTTGAGTCGTAAGCAATTTATACTCGTACGTATATATCACTTTCGACTGGGGGCTTGATGATGTACCCTCCGAACGAGTCGAAGGACTCCCCTTCGAGCCTGTACGAAGCCTTCTCTTCGAAGGCCCAGGTCAATCTCCTAAAATGTTTCATTGGCGTAAAACCATTCATCTATGAAGTGGTTACCAAGTGAGAATCCGCCAATCGAAGCCCTAATCCCTAAGCCCTTTGGGGTATCTCTTTCGAAGGAACTAGAACGGAGAACTATCTTGACCTGGTCACACCCACGTTCCCTCTTCCCTTAGGCTTTCCCGCTAAGGATGAGATCGTGGGTCACAAAGCCCTAGCGGTTACTACAAATCATGGGACGCCCCCATGATCTTCGAGTTATGTGCAAGAGCTCTCTAAGGCCTATTTCTTCCCCTATAAATAGCTTAGATGGGCAAGAACAAAGGTATGCTAACTCAACTCTCTCAATTTACTACCAACTTATCATAACCCATACTTATTCGCACGCCGGAGGTGGTTCGCAGGGTCCAACCCCTGCGCAATCACTTAACGTAGTGTCTTAGTATTTCTTATTTCAGATTAAAGACAAGCTTGGCGCAACCTCAACACCCCATAAATCTTTTGATCATCATCGAAGGCCTGGTCGTGCATTTTATTGTACAATCAGAAACGATTTCTAAAACATTGCTGGACATAACTTCTCGATTTCAAACACATATACTACACATACACGGTTGACTTATAATCTATTTATGGCCTTTGAAACTAATTTAGGGAACTTATGAAACTTATGAAACACACTTCGGATTTCATAAGTGGAAACTTATGAAACTAAATATAATAACGACTCGGTGCTGCATTACTGGATTAGGAGCTTATGTCCAAGAAGTCGAGGGACATTTTTTAGACATTAATGAGTTTTATTGAAAGTTAGAATCAATCTGATACCTTTTTCGTTCAATATCAAGTTGGTTTTTTGAAGTTATAATTGTTCTAAAGTTTTAAGTTTTTAAAAGTGACGCTTTTAGTTGTTATTGTGCAGCGTAAAAGAAAGACTCGGAATATCAAGACTTGGCAGGGATTCTAAACCATATTGTTTGTAAGCAAAAAGAAAGACTCATATCTTGGCAGGAATTTGTAAAATGACCACGACAATATGGCCTTTTCACGGAACATAGCACCACAAGTGTTTCAAGTAGGAACCATGGTATTACTCTTATCTTATTTGACTGTTAATGATAGTTTAATACTACTTCCTAAATATTTATATGATCTACTTTAAATATTTGTTACATTTTCAACATACAAGTATTCATCAATCATCATGACATGTATTTGGTTAGTATCTCATAATTGATGAAAGTTTTATTTTTCAGTCTCACTAAATATTTTTATATGTTGTTTGATACATCTTAACAATTTTTGCTAGAGTTAAATTATCATATGTTACAACCATTTGCAATTTCATTTTGATCTTTTCACGTTCTATTTTGAACGTTATACGAAACACTTACCACAATATCGCATATCATTAATTGTCTGCCGCTAGACGCGGGTACTCGCCTATAACATTTAAAACATATATATTTTTGTTAATACTGCAATTTTGTTAAATATGTAATTAGTAATGTATTACACAATTTATATTATAACATTTAGCATGCATTTTTAATAAAGATGTGTTGTTTAATCTAAGACTTTTTATTTATTTCATATATTTCTAATTCAATATATTTTTATTTCGAATAACTGCTTCCATAACCGACCAAGACATCTCAAGAAAATTTTCACCAAATTATATTATATATATATATATATATATATATATATATATATATATATATATATATATATATTAAAAAGGCAGAATAATATATAATAATGATGCTACAGTGAAAAACAGTGTTTGCTACTGTTAGGAATATGAATATTCAGCTGAAGACTCGGTCACCCCGAGTAATTATTAGTACATCATAGCTCATAGGATTATCAGTAATATTATTAGTAGCTTAGTTATTATTATTAGTATTGTGGAGTGGGTCGGGTCTTTACCCTCTGTCAGCTCACTCTACAGCCCGCTAGGGGCATAATATGTAGTAAGTATAAATACCCCTTCCCTAGCAAGGGAAGGGTTGGAACTCTCATTACATTCAAGCTAATACACATAGTGTTTCTCTCACTAGAAGTTCCCACTTTCTCTCTCTAAGTTCTCTTCCATTCGATCCAAAACTAAGCCTCAAACAAGTGTTTCTTGCATTGTGAATACCCTACAATTGGTATCAAGAGCCATGGTTAGGTCCATGAGAGTTGGTATTCACGGATTTGTGTAGTTTTTGAGGTTTTTTGGTTCGATTTGTTAAGATACATTTATTTCATTTTGTGCTTTGTTTAGTGATTAAAAGTTGTTATACCTTGTACTTTCTAGCTTAGGAATAGTATAAGAGTAGTATTTAGTGCTTGGATTCACAGATTTAAGGTTTGTGTGGTGTTTTTGGGTGATTCGAGTGTTTTTCTTTCAAGTGTTCTTGGATGCGGTTTGTGTATTTTGGACGCTCTTGAACGCGGTTTGTGTCCCATCGAGAACGCGGCTTGTCCTATTACTAGTTTAGGCAAAAGGACAAACAGCATTGAAAGCGACGTGTTTGGAAGTTTGTGCCAACGCGGTTTGTCTCTAAGGTGCGTACGCGGTTTGTGTCAACGCGGTTTGTCTCTGCAGCGTGAACTCGGTTTGTGTCTACGCGGTTTGTCTTTGCAGCGTGTACTCGGTTTGTATCAACGTGGTTTGTCTCTCCAGTGTGAACTCGGTTTGTGTCAACGCGGTTTGTCTCTCCAGCGTGAACTCGGTTTGTGTCAACGCGGTTTGTCTTTCCAGCGTGAACTCAGTTTGTGTCTACGCGGTTTGTCTCTGCAGTGTGAACTCGGTTTGTGTCTACGCGGTTTGTCTAGGCGGTTTGTATCCTCAAGAGTGCTATTTGTCTAGGCGGTTTGTGTCTTGGTGATTTTAGAAATTCCCGCGAAAGATTCGATTTCTCGGTTAAATCACAAGATCAGTAAAATCTCGTATTCACTATGACAACTAACTCAGACTCCATCATATCGGAGGTTCTCAAACTGTACGATGATATTAAGGATCATGGGAACTATAATTACACATCTCTAACAGAAACAAATGATACTGATTCTGCTGGAACTGATGAGTCACACTCGCAGTCACACATGGATGAATGCCTTGAGGATATGCAGTTGGCTAATGCAAAGGAAAGTCAAGTAGCATGCTTCCGTTCACTTCTATCACACATTAAGGCTTTGTTCGGTAACTTTGAATACGTGATGGGGTACAGACGGGCTTTTGCTTCACTCTTTGGTCAGGAAATTTGTGATTTTACAGTCATGATGACATTATATCTGGATCAACTAGAACAGGAGCTGGTCAAGGAAGAATATTCTGAAGATAAATCCAGAGACGCTCTCAATGTGATCAACAATCAATTCCAAGTGTTCATCAACTCTCAATACACTGTGGACTATTATTGTGACTGTCAAGTGACTAAAGAGTGTTTCGCTAAATATACTGGGTCAGAAATTGAAATGTTCAAAACGACACTGCTACTGCTGATAAGGGATGTCCATAGGTTCATTGAGGAAAAAGGTCAACAGGGTAGGAATGGAACAAAATCAGACAAGACGGATGATGTTGTCAGCACAGGAAGTGACTTCACAAGATGTGAGAAGAAATCCTACGAATCTGAAAATCACCAAGCACAGTCTACTGTGGTACATCTGTCTTATCTAGATAATACTGTTTCTAATGAACTTGTACATGATAATTCGTCGAGTTCTTTGCCTACGACTGAGTCTTTCAAATCACATGATATGACTGAAAAAAGGGTTTACAATGAACTTTTAAAAGGATTTTCAAAACTGGAAAAACATTGTGTTGATCTTGTAATTTCAATGCAACAAATAAAAGAAAAGTTCCTAATTAACCTTCCATCAAAAAATCCTGAATTACCTGACATTCGGGAATTTTTTATGATGAATGAGTTGAAAGATCAGCTAGTGGCCAAGAACGCGACTATTAACATGTTAAGAACCAAACTATGTGAATTGCAAGAAAAGGTCAATGATGATAAAACCACACGTGATGCTAAAACTGTTAAGTTACAGGCAGAGAATGAAACACTTAAATTACAAATTAAACAACTATATGGTTCAGTCAAGGATATCAAATACAAGAGGAAAAACCCAACACAATCTTTGATAGCTGAAAATGATCACTTCCAAGCACAAAATCTAAGGAAAAGTTTCTCATTAGCTTCTCATAGGGATGACATTAAGAAGTCGGCCAAGAACCGGGTGAATCCTAAGTTTGTCAAACCATCAGTCTTGGAAACATCTGCCCCTTATTCAAGGTGTGCTCCCCAAGTTGGTGAGACTAAATGTTTGCCAAAATCAGTCACTTCACAACATAGTCATAAGGGAAAATTAGCTAAGGGTTACTTTCAAGATAAGTCTCACATGACACTAACTAAGGAAGTTAATGCTCATGTCACTGCAGTCTCCACTACGACCAACATTCACCATAGGCCTATAGAACTGATGAAGCACCCTAGGAAGCCTAATAGTTCTAGTGCTGAAAGACAAGAAACTTTCTCTTGTAAAAACACTAAGGTGCCTCAGAAACATCGCATATTTAGAATGTGCCTAAGATGGTTGCCAACAGGTAGAATCTTTAAGAAAGTTGGTCTTCAGTGGGTACCTACTGACACAGAAAATGCTTCTAAGAATGTTTGCATGAAACCACAAAGGCAGGATCCCATGGTCACTAACCAATACATATGCGAACAAAATACTTATGATAGTGCAGGGAGACGATTTCTGTGTGCAGCTACTCTCACAGAATGCTTCAAGAAGAAACTCAAGGTGTGGCTACCAAAGGGGATATCAACTCCCAAAGAGGAGGTTCGGAAAAACCCACCGGTGATGTACGGGGACAATGACTTTTGAACAATTCAGTTCAAAACTCGTACAGATTTTACAAAGAAAATCTCAAGTATCCTTTTTCTTGGTGTATATAGTTTCTCCTATTTTATAGGTACATGTTTCTTGTGTATATAGTGATATGTGTTCTTGGATAGAGAGAGGCATGTCTTCTGGATATCGATAACATTTACGACCCTAGAAATGTCATTCAATAATGACACGGGGTTTTAAATGAAGCTCGAACAGAAGTAGATCCTAATAAGTAAATCATGTCTCTATGGCTTGCAGTTACTTCATACTGCAACCCGCGCTGTATATTGGGGAAAGCATGTCGCCATAAAGACGGCTGTTCCTCCAACCGGGTGATGTTCACCTGAGCATGAATTACTTCATATTCATGTTCATTCATACTGGTGATTCTTAGTTGGCCTATAGTCTCTCACAGTTGATCTCACCAAGTGATTAATTGCTGTTCAATCAATGTCTAAATGCCTATACAGTAGTTAAGTCATTGATTGAGGGGGAGAGCTATAGCAATTTAAACTTGCCTATGAGTGTGAGAATCTTATTGATAGGAAAGTCAGGGACCAAATGTGTCATCTTGTTTAATTGGATTATTAGGTGATGATATTTTTGTTTAAAAGAGGAGAGTTAGGAGTAGGTAACCGATGCGGTTTGTCAAGACAACTAAGTCAGGGACCAAATGTGTCAGTTTGTAAAAGAGGAGAGTTAGGAGTAGGTAGCCTATGCGGTTTGTCAAACCAACTAAGACAGGGACCAAAAGTGTCAATAAGTTTAATTGGAGTGTTAGGTAATGGTATTTAAGATTCCAAATAAACGCAGTTTGTCTATTATCACTCTCTCCTCCCTCTAAATCAAACCGAACTAGCCATTTTCTCTAACTTAACCCATGATCGCCCTATTAATCAATCCATCGAGATTCTTCCTAGGTAATTATCGATTCTCACCCATATCTGTAGGCCATTACTTGTATCATTCCTAGATTCTAAATGTTTATTTGGTTTTTCTAGGTTGATTCGTACGACTCATCATTCGATCATAGGTTTGTTTGTTGTTTCTTGTTTTTGATTGATGGGATTCTCATTTTTGTATGTAATGATAATTATTAGATACTTCTATTGTCTCATCTTTCATGATATGATGTGGTCATAATTTTTCGAATGATGTTTGACTCCGAAAAGTCAAAATCGTTCATGGGTTTAGGATTTGTTCGATCGGTTATCGATTAGTACGTCTCTAGGATAGAGGGAATTTCGTTTCTCACTAATCAGATGAGGAATCTGATTTGATAATTAGTTAAGTCGATTGTTAGCTCCTTCAAGATCGGATTCGTTAAGTCGATTGATAGATGGTTTAAGTTAGAGTGAATCTGGACTTAGATAGGCTTGATTGCTATAAGCTCTCGTCGTGTTGTTGTTGTATGTATATACTTCCTTCTAGTAATGAGTGTTTAATCGATTAAGTGGAGATATATTCTACAACGCGGTTTGTCTGGTATAGGTCAAAAGTTTGCAATATGTAGTGTTTAAACACTGTATGGAATTAATGGATTCATTTGAGAAGTGATTGGCATGTCAAGAGGTGTTTGCAAAATGTTAGATCTGAAATTTCTACTCTCTACATGATCTAGGGTGTAGGTTGCTTTATGGTTTGTTCATCGATGCTGTTTGTGTGAATATTTTTGAATGTTGTTTGTCTATTCATCATGAATGCGGTTTGTCTGTGCTATTATGGATAATGGTTGTCTGTTTGATCATGAACGCGGTTTGTCTGTTTATTCACAAACGCGGTTTGTCTGTTTAATCACAAACGTGGTTTGTCTGTTTAATCACAAACGCGGTTTGTCTGTTTATACACGAACGCGGTTTGACTGTTTAATCACGAACGCGGTTTGACTGAACAATCACGAACGCGGTTTGTCTGAACAATCACGAACGCGGTTTGTCTGAACAATCACGAACGTGGTTTGTCTAAACAATCACAAACGCGGTTTGTCTAAACAATCACGAACGCGGTTTGTCTAAACAATCATGAACGCGGTTTGTCTAAACAATCACGAACGCGGTTTGTCTAAACAATCATGAATGCGGTTTGTCTGAATTATCATGAATGCGGTTTGTCTGATTGATCATAAATGCGGTTTGTCTATGATTATGGATGATGTTTGTCTACTTGGTCATGGATGCAGTTTGTCTGTGTTGTCATGTTATGTCTATATGCTTACATATGCAGTTTGTCTACATGCTTACAGTTGCAGCTGATCCATTTCTAATGTTGTAGTTTGTGTACAGTTGAGCTGTGTAGTTATATTGTGAGTTATGGTTGCTGCATATTTGGTCTCTCACAATTGTGTGTTACTTGATCTACTGTAGTCTTTTGTTATGTACACATAGTCTCTGTGCTAACCTCGAGGATTGACTCCCATCTAACTTGCATAGACATACTGTCTTTCTGTGAATGTGTGTGTGTAGATACAATGACAGATACAGAGATCACTACTTCCTCAGAACCAAACCCTGCAGTCTCAACACCTGTTCGCACAGATGAACAAATCCTTCCTAAGAACAAATGGATCCCTATTGGAAGGAGCAACTGTTATATCGATGTGACAAGACCTCAACCCAATCCTATTTACAAGATATCTGTTGATATCTTAAAGGATACCAATTTCTTCAGAGCATTCACTGCATGTGCAACCGTTCCGTCTATATACATTCAACAGTTCTGGAATACGATTGAACTCAACAAAGACACTGGAAATTACCATTGTCAGTTAGATGAACAATGGTACGAGCTGACTACAGACACCATCAGAGAGGCTCTTCAAATCTCACCTGTTCTCATTGATAAACCCTTTACTCAACCTCCTACATCCGAGGCTCTCGTCCACTTCGTTAATGATCTGGGTTATCCATCAACCATCCTCAAGGTGTCAGCGGTAGTCACCAGTGAAATGTATCAACCATGGAGAACATTCGCCACCATTCTCAATTTATGTCTTACTGGGAAGACTTCTGCTTATGAAAGACCTAGGGCTCCAGTGCTTCAAATTCTATGGGGAATCATAAAACGTTCCAACATAGATTTCGCTGAAAGGATCTGGGAAGAATTCGTTCACTCCATTCACACCTTCCTAGAAGACAAAGCAAAACTGGAATCTAATCTGGCCAGCAGGAAGACAGTGAGGAAGATGTTAATTCCTAGCATTAGATTCACTAAAATGATAATCCACCACCTCTACTCTCTTCACAAGTTCCATCCTAGAACTGATTCTCCTCTCCATTTGTCCTCTGAAGAATTTGTTCTGGGAAATCTCAAGTGGGCTGCTAAAGGGGCCAAACAAGAAGTCTTTGGAAAGCTTATTCCTGAGCCTCTTATTTCAGATAACATTCGTCAAGCCTCCTATTATAAGGAATATCTGAGCAAAGTAGAGGGATATCAAAAGTCTCTCTCTGAGAAGGTAAGAAGTGAAGCCGAAACCCTTGAACCAGAAACCCAGAAATCCATCAAACAAACCCAATCTAAATCAAAATCAAAGAAAAGAAAGGATGCACCCACAGAAGTTGAGGGATCTAAGAAAAATAAGAAGATCAAAAGGAAGGCATCAATCAAGAAGTTGAAATCTAAGAAAATCAAGACAAAAGGTCGAGATGATGATGAAGAGATGGTGGTACCTGAACTAGGTCTAAGAGATGAAGAAGATCCGGTTCTACAACAAGCCTTGGAGCTGAGTGCTAAAGAACATGCTGAATCAACAAGGAGTGCTACGAAAGGAGTTGTCCTTAGAGAACCAGTTGTTGAAAGCAGAAAACCATTACCTGAAGTAGAGGGCAAAGGAAAAGGAGTAGCTACAGTAGTACAAGCTGCTAAGACTCTTCTTACCATATCATCACCGGCTTCCAAGACAACAACACAATTTGTACTCAGGAAACGTGATCAGGGATCATCCAGAGTACTTGATCTTTCTGAAGGACTTCAAGAAGAATCACCAAGCTTAGAAGTTGCTCAAGATTCCAGTGATACAGAAAGCGATGAACAGTTGTACAAGGAGAAGAAGGTGGAGATGAAGATCACACATACTGAAGTAAAGGACCCACAAGATCAAGGTGATAGTCAAGATGAGAAAGTTCATAAAGAAGCTGAGTCTGTTAACTGATTGCGTGGTTTTGTAACCTTACAACAGGTTTTACCTCTCGAGGGATCTCAAGAGGCTTACAACCCCACCAGGCAGTGTACCTGACCGATGTAGTATAGTGTAGTGGTAAGTACGGGGGATTGATCGTTCTCCACAGGGAATAGTGTTCGTTAGGTATGAAAGGCTACTCTAATTAGGTCTAAGGGTTGAGGAAGATTCTTTTTATGTTTTTATAGTTTTTATGAAAGCAAGTAAAATCTCGGTTTTGAAGGAGTGGGCGGAATTAGTTGCTAGTCAACTAACCCAAATGACTACGAATGCAAATAAAATAAAATAACAAAAATGAAATGTGGTGAGAAACTTATGTGTAGAGAAATGTGTTTACTTAGATTTCCTTACTCCCTAACTATCTTTTACCGGTTAATTAGTGTGTATTAGTCGCGTGGATGACGGGTGTATTCCTTAATACCATTCGTGGGGTGGCGTACTTACTTCCCCAACTCTACAAGCTCCTACTTCACTCCTATGTCGAGCCGGCTAGGAAGCTCCTAACATGGGATCACTAGAATTCGCTTGTGCATTAAATACAACCATAAAAACCTTTAGTACGCGTTTGGTTCATGTTTCTTAAGACGTTCAAGCAAGTTACCGAATAGGAAGTTAGCCAGTTTTCTTAAGCCTAACATAGATAAACAATCATCCAATACAACTAACAACACACTAACAACCAATAATCAATAGCTAGGTTTCATTAGATCTAAGCAAACACAAGATAAAATTAGCCTAACATGTTAAACAAAAGACAAGCATAAGATAGAATCAAACAACACATAGACATATTGAATGATTAATTGATAACTTATCTTTCAATGAAACATGGAAGATCTCAAGGCAAAAAGCCCTGAAAAAGTAGCTAAAATCGTCTTAGGGTTTTATCCCAAAATTCCACACACTAAGCTCTCTCTTAATGACAAAAAATTAGAAAACTATATATAGATTTTTGGATCTGACGGCGTCACCTTATGCATTGTGACGCCGTCACCTCGCCGCTTTTAGGGTTCCCGGGTGACCTTCTTGACGCCGTCGCTCTTTAGCTCTTCAAAAATCCATTCTGGCCTATCAAGGCTTGACGCCGTCGGATCATGAACGTGACGCCGTCCCCTTATGATTTAAGCCGTGACGCCCTTGATTTAGTTAAAGCGTGACGCCGTCAGAATTCTCATGCTAACTCACTGGCCCGTCATGAGTAAATTTCACATCCAACTTTTCTTGCCAAGGCATGACGCCGTCCAGAGTAAAGTCTGACGCCGTCAAGAGTAACTTTTAGCCGATTCTTGAGACTTTGCCGTTTTCTTCACTTTAATGCTCCAAAAACGTCCAAAATGCCTCCTTTTCCAGATTTCTCCTCAAAAGTACCTAAAATGACAAAAGGAACGATTTAGGGCAATATTTGATCAAATAAATACGATTTCGGGCTTAAATGACCCCTTAAAAGCGGTACACTTTTCGCCTCATCAAATACCCTTACACTTGAGATTTGCTTGTCCTCAAGCAAATGCGCTTTTATTCTAATCAAAATACAAGTTAGGGGTCATTTAATGCAAACATGAAAGTAATTACAACAAATAATCGTTCCACTTCAATCATAATAAGCACGGAGATTACATACTAGCATCTCACAAGTAGTGTTTAGATACTCACATCTCTCAAGTGTCATCAAAATAAATCTCATAAATGAAAACGGAAAATATCTCTCACTACCTGTCATAGCAAATAGATTACCATAGGCTTGGGAAAGGATCGAAAACCTCCTCCACTAGGCGTAAGCACCTAAGATAAACTATCAAAGAGGGCTTTTAAATGGGTTATAACGTTAGGTGTAGGGAAAAGGAAAACACGGTTTTGTTGGATACGGGATATTTTACTGGTGGCGAGTTAAAGATCTTGATCAATTACATGTACTATACAATGTTGCTAAGCCAAGACTAGACTCAATTTTAAGCTAGAAACAAAATAACAAAATAACAAAAACATAAAGATAAACATAAAATGAAACGGGATGGTAGTCCGTATGTTTTTTTTCTATTTTTCATTTTCTCATTTTTTTGTGTTTTTCTTGATTTTTTTTTTTTTTTTTTTTTTTTTTTTTTTTTTTTTTGCATACACTCTTGCCCTACCATCCAAAATAATACATCATAGGGGCATTGCATTCCCCTTACACTTGAATTTTTACATAACTTTACAAATACTAATCTAATGACTCGAATTAAGATAATTGAAACACTTGGAGTACTTTTAAAATATTTAGCACATACGGGGGTAATAAATGATGTTCTTCCCCGTTACTCCATTACACTAGTACTTTACCCATGAGTCCCAATCGTCCCAAAACAATATGTACAAGGATATGACTCAACTTAGCAACCATGTAATCAACTAGATCATTAACTTGGGTTTAAACAAATGTTGTAACAATAATGCACTAAAGATGAGTGCATACAAGGTAGGCTAAGGCGATTTGGGTGTACATTTTAGTGGGGTGTAACAAATTCTTCCTTTAAGTAAAATGCTTAAAGGTCGAAACGAAAAGATAGGCTCTGAGGGGTGTACTAGGGGTATCGTGTACTAAAAATGAGTACAACGCAAAGGGTGTGGGAGAATTACTTGACCAATGTAGCCAACGTAATTATAACAAAAACACAGGTGTAAAACAATGGGTTAATCCTAATGCCTCTTATCATGTAGTAAATCTAACTACACGAATGTAGTCTCACTTGTGGCCTTGGAATGGTCCTAACGCAAGTTCTAGAATCTAAGTGCTACCGGTACACACATCATAGCATAAATGCTTTTCCTACCAATTCTAGGGGCGAACCTCACATATTTGGGGGTGGAAAATTTTTTTAGTGGTACGGTTTTGTGCTAGTCATATAACTCCTATCCGTGAGACGCTCATTAAGATAAAAGTTTCACTCCTATATGTTGTAAAAAATTTTAAATTTGGCACTAAAATTACCCTAACAAGTATTCCTCTCAGTTTTATTACACATCTACTATTAAACAAACAAAAATCAAGCGCAATTGTATTCTCTAAAATCGTACTTTTACCCTCCCCTTACACTTAAGATGAACATTGTCCCCAATGTTCAAATAACAAGATGTAAAAGCATAAAGTAAAAGAATGAAATCAAATACTCCCCTGATTCGCTCGTTGGATAGTGAAATCACACGGTTAAATCTTCCTCCAAAGAGAATGTTGAAGCTCCATGACTAATGCATCGCCATAAGCTTGATTCCATAAACATCTCCTTGTCCAAAATAACCTGTTAAACCTGAGAAAACAAACACGAAAACCTGCATAACATCGGCGGGAAAAATCTATATATAAGGATATAATGCTTGTGGACTGATAATTTTGCAGATTCCTGGAGATTATAAGTTGGAGATTTTAATAAAAACTTTTTAAAAACAAAACTTTCAAAAATTTCTGAAAATTAAATCTGACGCCGTCAGGTTATAAACCCTGACGCCGTCAGAAATGACCTGACAAAAATTTTCATTTTAAGTTTCCGGAAAATTTCTGGAAAAACCTTTACCTTACTTCCTGGAAATCCTGCAAAACATCATTATGACTCGATACAAGCATTTGACTCAAACACACACTAATATATATGTTAATTTATTATTATTACGATTCATGTTAATTTGTGTTCTAATAAACCGATTTAGATTTCCCTTACACTTAACTTTTGCAAAATACCTTTATATGTAGTTAAGACGAAGTTAAAAACAAAATAAAGCATTTTCACAAATTAGTTTTTAACATGAATCAATAAGAATAAAAATTAAACATACATACGGAAACAAATAAAAACAAACAAACAAACAAATAAACAAATAAAGCTAATAAAGCTTGGGTTGCCTCCCAAGAAGCGCTTGTTTTTGTTCGAGTCATGAGCCTGACTCTACCCTTATTTAATGGATAAAGGAGAGGTTTTCCCTACACTTAGGATTAAGTGCGGGTGATAGTAGCGATACACACCAGCTCGGTAGGAGTATGCCACGTGAGGAAAGAGTGGTGGATGAATTATATGCTCAAAGGGGTGTGCTCCTTTCATCATAACCTTACCTAGTTCACTTTGGTCAATGGGTGAATTAAAGTTTTCTCCTAAAAAGGGATCATTTTCTAACAACTTCGAGAGACTCCTAATTGGGAATCCATCTTGACCCAATAGACCCGGTTTAAACCCATAATGTTTCTTGTGATCAATCATGAATGGGTGATGTAGACATGTAAGGTCATTTTTCACTCCTATATTGTCTTCCTCACTACAAGGCCTAGAGTCTACTACCTTAATCTTAACATTACCCGGACTACATGGTTTGATGGGTGGATCGGGACCTAATTCAATTCCTAAGTTCACATCTAAGGATGGAAGATTAGGTAACGGTTTTGGTTTAGGCTCCGGTTCATCAAAACTAGGAACTTCCATAGAACTAAAAGAAAGGTTATGAATACAAGTATTCAAACCTACTTCTTCTAGTTTTGTTTCTTCCAAAGGTTCTACTTCAATTGGGGTTCCTATAGTCTCTTCTACTTCTTCTGGGTAAGTCACGGGCGGTGTGTATGCCTCGAATGATGGTAGGACTTGTGGGGTACTTTGTGGGCTTATGTTACTTACCTCATCATTCCTTATGTCAAGATCACCTATATCCTCATCATGTGTTTTAGTAGGATCTAACCCTAACATTTTCCCAAGTATCTCAAGTGCTTCTCTAGGCATCTTAACTTCTATGTCCGAATCATAAGGATCATCCTCAATATTCTGACTGCTATATTCAAATTGCCTAAAAGATTCATCATGTGTTTCTTGAGATTCAACGTCATCAATCATAAAACCTAGGTCTTTTTGATTAATGTGATCATGTTCGGCTAAATCCTCCATCACATCAAGGTCACCTATGTGTTCGTTTTGTACTATGGCATTACATGACAACCACTTAGGTATCTCAACACTAATGTATTCATCCCCAAACAAACTTGTTTCATGATCCAGGAAATTTATATTCAATTGACTTGTACTAACGTTTGTTGGGTTGTCTACCCTATAATAATACTGGGCACAATCTTCTATGGCATCCCATGCTTCTTCAGCACTTAATTCCCTAAAGTCCCCATTGGCAAAATCCTCAATGCGCATTTGGTCATATTGGCCAACACGATAGTAAAAGGTTCGGGTTAGGGATGCTAAAGCGAAACTATGATGAGGGAATTTTCGGAGTAAATTTCTAAAACGAGTCCATGCATCATATATGGGTTCATCTCGATATTGTTTGAAATTCGAGATGTCAATAGGGTAGAATGGCCTTTGTGGTTGGTGGTATGGTGGATTCGCGTACTCCATAATGGTGAATGGAAGAGTCAATGGAAATTACGAACAAACACACAAAGAAAATAGATAGACTAAAGAAAAACCTAGAAAAATAAAATAAAAATCTCACCAGAAAGGAATCTAGTGAGTAGACCTAATAGAAATAAAAATTCGACCTAAACAATAACTATTCCCCGGCAGCGGCGCCAAAAACTTGATTGCGTGGTTTTGTAACCTTACAACAGGTTTTACCTCTTGAGGGATCTCAAGAGGCTTACAACCCCACCAGGCAGTGTACCTGACCGATGTAGTATAGTGTAGTGGTAAGTACGGGGGATTGATCGTTCTCCACAGGGAATAGTGTTCGTTAGGTATGAAAGGCTACTCTAATTAGGTCTAAGGGTTGAGGAAGATTCTTTTTATGTTTTTATAGTTTTTATGAAAGCAAGTAAAATCTCGGTTTTGAAGGAGTGGGCGGAATTAGTTGCTAGTCAACTAACCCAAATGACTACGAATGCAAATAAAATAAAATAACAAAAATGAAATGTGGTGAGAAACTTATGTGTAGAGAAATGTGTTTACTTAGATTTCCTTACTCCCTAACTATCTTTTACCGGTTAATTAGTGTGTATTAGTCGCGTGGATGACGGGTGTATTCCTTAATACCATTCGTGGGGTGGCGTACTTACTTCCCCAACTCTACAAGCTCCTACTTCACTCCTATGTCGAGCCGGCTAGGAAGCTCCTAACATGGGATCACTAGAATTCGCTTGTGCATTAAATACAACCATAAAAACCTTTAGTACGCGTTTGGTTCATGTTTCTTAAGACGTTCAAGCAAGTTACCGAATAGGAAGTTAGCCAGTTTTCTTAAGCCTAACATAGATAAACAATCATCCAATACAACTAACAACACACTAACAACCAATAATCAATAGCTAGGTTTCATTAGATCTAAGCAAACACAAGATAAAATTAGCCTAACATGTTAAACAAAAGACAAGCATAAGATAGAATCAAACAACACATAGACATATTGAATGATTAATTGATAACTTATCTTTCAATGAAACATGGAAGATCTCAAGGCAAAAAGCCCTGAAAAAGTAGCTAAAATCGTCTTAGGGTTTTATCCCAAAATTCCACACACTAAGCTCTCTCTTAATGACAAAAAATTAGAAAACTATATATAGATTTTTGGATCTGACGGCGTCACCTTATGCATTGTGACGCCGTCACCTCGCCGCTTTTAGGGTTCCCGGGTGACCTTCTTGACGCCGTCGCTCTTTAGCTCTTCAAAAATCCATTCTGGCCTATCAAGGCTTGACGCCGTCGGATCATGAACGTGACGCCGTCCCCTTATGATTTAAGCCGTGACGCCCTTGATTTAGTTAAAGCGTGACGCCGTCAGAATTCTCATGCTAACTCACTGGCCCGTCATGAGTAAATTTCACATCCAACTTTTCTTGCCAAGGCATGACGCCGTCCAGAGTAAAGTCTGACGCCGTCAAGAGTAACTTTTAGCCGATTCTTGAGACTTTGCCGTTTTCTTCACTTTAATGCTCCAAAAACGTCCAAAATGCCTCCTTTTCCAGATTTCTCCTCAAAAGTACCTAAAATGACAAAAGGAACGATTTAGGGCAATATTTGATCAAATAAATACGATTTCGGGCTTAAATGACCCCTTAAAAGCGGTACACTTTTCGCCTCATCATTAACATCATTAAGGAAAGCCATGATCAGATAACAACAACCACTACAGAACCTCCACAAGATATACAACATGAAGAATTCGTGGCTTCTACATACCCAGGGGTACATGTGAATCTGAAAATGAAGGATGATGAACAATCTCACCTGAATGAACCAACAGGGTCTACTGGCACTCTATCTTCTCTGAAGAACCTTGATACCGATTCAACTATGGTGATCAATTCATCCTGGATAAAGCCAAGGACAACGCCATAGAGACTGACATACCACATGATGATAAGGAAGTTGAGTCGATGGTGTCTGTACCAATTAAACAAGACATGTCTGGTATTAGACCTATGACAATTCCTGTTTCCACAACAGCAACCATCATAGTAGATCCCTCACCAGAAGCAACACCAGTGACACCCATCCCTCCAGAACTACCATCTAATTTAGCATCACAACTAACTGCCGCCACAAAGCTCATTGATGACATGTCACGGAAGATGAATAATTATGAGCAGAGACTACTAAAGGTGGAAAAGCTTAATATTGATCAAAAGGTGGCTCAAGCTGTGAATGATCATGTAGAGGAAGCGGTCAGATGGGCAATGGAAGCTCCTATGAAGACACGATTCATAGATCTTCCTACAACTGATATGAAATCAATCCTCTATGACAGAATGTTTGAATGTGGTCAGTATCAAGGCCACGAAGATCATCAACGGCTTTATGAAGCCTTGGAAAAATCGATGAGTCGTGATAATCAGGATTTCCTCATGGCTGAGCTTGAAGAACAACGGAAGAAGAAGAAAAGGAGACAAGATAAACCATGTACACCTCCTGGTTCTCCACCACATCCACCTCCACCTCCTCCACCTGATGGTAGCTCTGGTGCTACAAGGTTTTCAGGAGCGTCAGGATCCATCCAAGCTCAAACTCATCATCATCCCACTGTATCTTCTGGTGGAAAAGACCAATCCACTACCTCGTCTGCCCCAAGCAAATCTAAGGGAGTTACAAAGGCTGGATCACTTGTGTGGACAACTGTTGATACCCAACCTAAGTCCTCATTCTCACCAATTCCTGAGGACTTTGTCATGAATGAGGAATCAGAAGTGGATGATCTAACCTCTCAAACTGATGATGATGAAGTTTCAGCTAATGCCAATATCCCAACAGTTGACCCTAATCAAAAATGGTGGTTGGAATTCTTACGCACAGACACACCTGATGACTCAGACTCCACAAGAAAGCGACCCACCAAGGAAGATATGGAATCTTGGATGAAACCCGTATCTGAAGAAGATCGAGAACCAATTCCTGAACCAAATTGGTCTATCCCATCATCAGACAGAAGCGTTCCTGTAAACAATTGGGCAGCTGCTATTGCTTCGCAACACACCCCTCCTTCAGAGAACTCATTGCTGGCAAAGACTAATGACATGGGGGCATTTATTAATTGGTTCTGTAAAAAGAAAGGCATCACAAATCTCACTCTTCAAGATTTAGAAGGTCCTGCGTATGAAATAGTCAAAGTGTTTCATCCTGATGTGCTTCATCTTCAATATCAAATGGAAGAATGTCATAGACTACTTACTGATCAAGTTGATGACCGAATTCTCTCCTACAACGTCAACCGACCTCTTCCCTTTGATGGTCCACCAGGTCAAGTCAACCTTCAAGCTGATCTCTTCTTCAACAATGATCTGAACTATCTCCGATTCGGAAATAATGGTGACAGGCAGGCATTATCCATTAACAAGATGAAAGCGGCTCACTATCCTGACATTGGGCTAGAACAAATGGTGCCTGATCAGTTATGGTCAAATGAAGAATACAAATTTGACTTAACTGCATCTTATGGGGTCACACATTGGTGGTTCCACAAGAAACGATTCTATATTGAACGGCACGCAGGAGAGGGTAGTCGTCGGGGTATACATTCGCATCTAAGAATCTTAAGTGTTATCAAAGTTGAAATTCACCCAATGTATGGGTATGAGTATCTTAAAAGGATAGTGCTTCGTCGTGCTGATCAAAAGGAGTATATTATTGCTGAGAGCGATTTTAAGTATCTATCTCCAAGTGACTTCGAAGATCTCTTCCTTCTGAATCTTCAAGGGCACCTGAATCATCTTCCTCCTCGTGACAAGAAGGCGCTTGCTGCTGCTGTCAATTTATGGATTCGGGGTCTTGTTATCAGGCAAAGGGTAAGTGACTTTCAACTAGGGATTGAGAGCTACCAGACCAAACTCAATATAACCAAGCCGTATTGGGAACATAAGGGTCTCGAGTACATTCACGACTTTAAAGTAATCGAACATTGGTCAAGACTGAGCCTTGCTCACATATTGAGGGGGAGCAAATGGTTTTAACAAAACAAAGGATTTGGCATCTCACGTGAGCAAGGCTCAGTCTTCACCAATGAATTGACGAAACCTGAATTACCATCAATCGAAAGGATACGTCTTGGCCGGGTAATAATTTCAAGCTGGTCTAACCAGTGATGTAAGCGTGTCTCGAAAAAGATGTATCTGAGTAGAGTGTACCATTTCGAGAAACTTTCTGTGGACTTGACCAGGCCGGGTAATAATTTCAAGCTAGTCTAACTAGTGATGTAAGCGTGTCTCGAATCGGTCATGTTCACTGAAAGTGGATCAATTCAAAAAGTGCGAGCTCTACCTAACATGTGCAAATTTATAAAACTATCACTCGAGCACATGTTGAGGGGGAGCATTTGAAAAATATAAAACTCTCAAGTGTTGGCAAAAATGTGTTTCGAAATCATGAACACTTTGAGAGATTTTTCAAAGATTTGGTTTGGCAATTGTGGAAGAACACCAAAGACCGACCATTGTATTTCATATAATGGAGTTATAAGGATGGTAAGGTTAGGTACAAGTTCCCACGATCCCGTCAGAGCCGGAGGGATCTACCCAGGGACAATCCACTGGTTAGTGTAGAAGTCCTTAGGTATGATTAAAAAGGAGAAAAGTGAATAAGGGAATAGTGCCGACTGAGATGGAGCTAACACTGGAACAAACCCAACAAGGTGTTAGTTATGAAGTCTCGATAAGCACTGAAGGGGTTGAAGAATGAAAAAGAATTGTAAAGAGAAAGGGTGAAAAGAAATAGCCCTCCTTACAACTTAGGCAGAAACCGAGTCAATACATATGCTGTCAGAATCACTTAGTTGATTGCTGGCATTGAAGACAAAGTATCATGGACCCAGTGATACGCTGCACAACCCTCCCTAGCCACTCAAGGTCCCTCAAAGGACTCTTGTTTCAATTGTCACGGAGTTCAATACATTTCTATCGTCTCTCTCACTCCGAGTTAGATGATATTGAATAGGTGGCAGTCCTCTCCAGCCTCCGCTCACTAAATCAAATCGCACTATCGAGTCTAGAGCCACGAGATGCATAATAAGATCTCGTAGGGACACGAATTATTTCTACACTGGTTGTTCAACATTAAGGACACCAGTTGTAAACTCATGAGTCCTACGTAGATCTTAGCAATCTGCCAGAACATTTATGAGAGAATTTACAAATGTAATTCTCAATGATTGAATGGAAATTCCTGCCAGGGCCAACATCAAGCAGCCCTGAAAGCAGGTCACTTCGGTAATTCCTCGTGGATTACGCTTAGTGGTCGCGACGGTTTCAACCGGTCTACAGTCGTGGAGTGATCTCCAGCGACTCACCTAATCGTTGATTTATTACGGTAAAATCTTAAAAAGCCCTCTGTGGGTTTTCGATTAGGAACGGTCTTGGTAAGGATTAAAGAGAGTTTTCACAATATGCTGTTGACTATCTCGAAGTCCAAACTTGTAAGTACCTGTCGAATTATTGCTAACTGTCGTATGCAGGAACTTCTGGCGATTGTAGCTGTGGAATGCTGTAGCTGGTTGCTGTTGTAGCTGGTGGCAGAAAAGATGCCAATCCATCACCACATGCTCACACCACATCATCATCAAAGAAGTCATGATCACCCTAAAAGACCTTCAACACAGCTTCTGCTAACTCTGATGCTGAAGATCATGACACCATATCGTGTGAGCATGTCGGCTCTAAGTATATTTCATCACATGGAGTCTTACTACTGAAAGATGACTTGGAGACTCAAGTGGGATGATACTTTCAAAGATTACTCAAAGTTCATCCAAGACAAAAGAGAAGTCATCTTCTGATCACTGATGTTTGCACAACAATCTATGACATTGAAGATTCAATGATTACGAGCTATGATGTCAAGATCCAAGGAAGAAGTGCTGAAATTCAGAACATTACTTCTGGGGTGACCTCCCTTAGGGGGAGATTGTTAGGAATATGAATATTCAGCTGAAGACTCGGTCACCCCGAGTAATTATTAGTACATCATAGCTCATAGGATTATCAATAATATTATTAGTAGCTTAGTTATTATTATTAGTATTCTGGAGTGGGTCGGGTCTTTACCCTCTGTCAGCTCACTCTACAGCCCGCTAGGGGCATAATATGTAGTAAGTATAAATACCCCTTCCCTATCAAGGGAAGGGTTGGAACTCTCATTACATTCAAGCTAATACACATAGTGTTTCTCTCACTAGAAGTTCCCACTTTCTCTCTCTAAGTTCTCTTCCATTCGATCCAAAACTAAGCCTCAAACAAGTGTTTCTTGCATTGTGAATACCCTACAGCTACAGTGCAACACAGTAAAATGAACAGTGTTTTTGCAGTTTAGCCCCTAAGGTGAAAATTTCTTTGCAAGGTAGGTCCTTCGGAGACTAACGATGCAACGCGGCAAGAACTTTAGGGATTTTTACGTAAAACAAAAATAATTTTTAGATAAATTAATTTTTTTTCGAATTTATTTTTTTTAGAAATTTCGAAAAAAAAATCAATTTTGGAAAAAAAATTAATTTCGAAAAAAAAATAATTTTTCTAAAAAAATTAATTTCGAAAAAAAAAAATTTCCGAATTTATTTTTTTTAGAAATTTCGAAATTAATTTTTTTAGAATTTCAAAAAAAAATTAATTTGAAAAAAAAATTAATTTTTCTAAAAAATTAATTTGGGAAAAAAAATTAATTTCGAAAAAAAAAATTAATTTAATTTTTTTAGAATTTCAAAAAAAATTGATTTCCGAAAAAAAAATAATTTTTCTAAAAAAATTAATTTTTAATTTCAAAGAAAAATTAATTTTTCTAAAAAAATTAATTTCGGAAAAAAATTTAATTTCAAAAAAAATCTCGAAAAAAAAATAATTTTTCTTCAAAACTAGTCATTTGGTTTATCGATCTTTTTAAAATTTAGTCCTTAATAACTAGCTTTCAAACAAGACTTAGCACCGCGTTCCCACGGCAACGCGTGGGTTTCCCAGCTCGAGAAAATTTTCACCAAATTAATTTGAAAAACGAAGAGACTGTTTTTACGAAAATATATTTGTACAATGGGAAAGAATAATATGTGCTAAGTGCTAAGTCTATAATTTTATATTATAACGTAAGTATAATATTAAAACCTTTTTCATAATTATTTCATTAACATTATAGCTTCCTTTTTTCATTTATAAGCACTATTTTACTTATATTTCACACATATGTGAGACAAATATAGCATAAAAGATTGTTTATAATATAAACAAGATACATAAAAATAACTTTATAAGATGTATATATGTAGATTCATTTATTAACATGATAAAAGTAATTTTTAAAATTGGTGAAAATATTTTTATAATATAATATCTATTTTGTGATTAGTAGGGGGTGTTTGATTTCAACTTAATATGAAAAAAACTGAATTAATTAAGTCACATGAAAACTGTTTGTTTGTGACTTAATAGAGAAAAATGACTGAAAATATTAAGTAATAAAACTGAGGTTGTCTACATTAAGTCATCTCTTAATTAAACATGACTTCTATAAATAAGTCGTTCCCAACTACTTTGACTTCTATATCCATAATATTACTTAATCTTTTTTTTATATTTCTTTTATATCATTCGTGTATATTATATGAAATAGTTTGCCATTGCTTAAGGTTATTTCAAATTAAAATTCTCGTCATATGTAAAGTTATTGTTATGAAAAACGTATAATTAAAAACATTAATTAAAGTGTAATCGCCGTTGCAACCCATGTGTACCCAGCTAGTTTATATCAAACAATAATGTTGGTGCAAATATGTACATATATCTCCTTCAGGTTTTAATTATGATAAATATATATTACGAGACTTTTAAAATCGTTAGCGATAGCTACAATTAACACAATGTTAGATCTTTCAACATAGGTTCGTACATGTTTGGTTAAGAGTTACATATGATCAAAAGACTTAAAAGCCTTTTAGAATATCTTGAGTTGTTTTTATAAACTCCAACTCAAAACATTTTATGAAACAAGTTCAATACTTACAATTAACACAAGTCTATATTTTTATAAAATGACAAATGCAATTAAACAAATAAATGTAGTATTCTTTATATCTTTATTAATTGCTAATTTGATTTATTCCATTTTAAGGATACAAGACAAGCTTACTTTAATCATTAGTTCAAATACTTTCCACTTATGGTTGATGGTTTGCTAAATATGTGAAGTAACTAACTTGGTATAATTATTATAACTAATTATGGATAATTGTAGAATTCCAAGATTATATCAGTTGTTATCTAGTTGCATTTGAACTAGTAAATTTGAAATTCAAACCAAATGCTTCTTTACATGGTTTAACCTTTTAAAAAAATTAATGTTGCTTGTTTTCTCTTTTAAATAACTTAATCTCTTGGATAATAAAGAGTAACATTCTTTATTTCAAATTTAAATATTGATTTCAAATTAAAGCTCATTTACATGTGATTACCTTTTGGGTCCTTCAGTACCCAAGAGTCGTTAAACAAGATTTGAATGTAAATTACGCTAAGTGTTAATCAACCGAAATCACAATAAGTCACTGAGTGAACAGTCACTCAGTGAGTTACCTTCAAGATACTCCGGACGAGTCTAAAAAGAAAGATTCACCACACAGTGAGGTGGTACTCACTGAAGTGGCACTTGAGACGAAGAAGAAGGTAATGCATCAGTGAGCGTTAGACAAGAGCTCACTGAACCCCAAGTCTCCTCAACAACAATGACTAAAGACTGAAGAAAAATGTCTGAAGAACCTAAAGCCTGAAGAAAAGGCGGGATAAAGAGGGAAGGTTTGAGAAGATAAGAACAAGTCTTATCTGGGTCAGACAAACCATCCCTCAAGTGGCTAAAAGTCGAAGAAGTGTAAGGTCTGACACTCGAAGACTTTTTGGCGCAATCCTATTGGTTCTTGGAAATGACAACTACTGTTGTAGTTGTCAGACACGCTTCCTATTTGTTTATCTAGTTTTAATCTTCAGTACCTTTGATATGTTTGCCTATAAATAGCAAACAGATGAAGAAAAGTGGGTTAGGTATTCTTGTGCAATTAAAGCTTAGACTTTCACATATACCCATTTTCTTCTACAAAGAGTAACGTATCCCTGAGATAGCTCAGTGGGTCGAATTGTTACCACTTAAGCATAGCTTGAGTTTAGATAGGAGACACCATACCTTGTCTATTCAATCCCAAGTGTTTGTTCCGCAAAACACTTGGGTAATAGATTCTTTGATTCATTTCTAATAAGAATTTAAACATTGAAAATACTGTGTGTTTTTATATTAACGTTTCATTAACTGTTAGAAGTAATCATTACATTGTATTAGTCATAAACACAAATAGATTAACTTTCTAGTTAACTCTAAGCATGTTAAGGGAACAACAAGTGGTATCAGAGCCTCTGGTTTATAAAATCTTTCAAAATTAACCAAGAGTGCTCAAGGTTTTTAAAACCAAGATCCTACTATGACTGATGCAAATATGCCCCAGCTAGTCGACAAAAAGGGTGGAAGCTTTTCAGCTGTTGCCCCACGACTTGAAGCTGGTAAATTTAGCAAGTGGAAAAAGCGGATGCTTTGCTACTTGACTGGTATGGAACCATACTACATCACTTGTGTCAAAGATAGTCCTTATGTCCCAAAGTTTGCTGAAGGGCTAAACAAGCCTGAGGCTTAATGGACCATTGATGAGAGGAGGGTGGTCAATCAAGACCAACGCCTGAAAAGCATCATTATATCATGTCTTCCTGATGATATAATGGAATCAGTCATCAACTGTTCAACAGCCAAGCAAACTTGGGATTACTTGGTCAATAGCTTTGAGGGTCCCTCAGATACCAAGGAAAACAGGGTCATGGACCTGAAACTTGAGTATAATACTTTCAGGGCAAAAGACTCTAAAAGTCTCTCTCAGACTTATATTAGATACAAGACCTTGATAAACGAACTATCAAATGATGGTGTAGTTTTGTCTAAGCATGAGACAAATGTTGGCTTTGTCAACAGTCTCCCTGAGAAGTGGCTAGACTTCTCACAAGGCCTGAGGAATGCTAATCACATTCAGACCCTTAAGCTCCCTGAGATCTATGGGAAGTTTTTCTATGAATACAACTTAATCTCAAGGAGATACCCTGACTCAAAAGCTCTTGAGTCCAAAAAGGCCTTGACCTCCACACCCATATCAACTGCTTTTTATACTAATGGTGTTGTGCAGGACTTTCATGAGGATTCTGAGAATGAAATTGATGAAAGGACTAGTGATGAGTACCTAAAAGATTTAAACTTGGAATTCCAAGAGAGGGCACTCCTTGCTAGTTCAAAACGTTTCATCAAAAGAAACCAGTCCAACTTTTCAAAAGGAAAAGCAAATGAAACCACTGAATGCTTTAATTGTGGTAAAAAGGGTCATTTTGCTAGGGACTGTTATTCTAAAACCACCTCAGAATCCTCTTACAAATTTTCAGGAAATAGTTCCTCAGGAACTAGCAAGTTTCAACCTAGAATGTTTCAGTCGACCCAACAATTTCAAAACAAGGTTCAAAAAGACTTTGAAGCAAAATATAGGAAAGCCAAGGCTAAACTTGCAATTCTTGAAACTAATCCCTCTATGTCTCAGGCTGCTCAAACATCCAAACCTGTTCAGGCAAAGAACAAGGTTTTAGTAGCTGACGCTTATGATTGGGATGAAGAAGAGGTATCCTCAGATGAGGAAATTAGAGTGAGTGCACTAATGGCACTCTCTGAAGGTGATCAAGTGGCTGTTGGTAAAAGCCATGCTAGGAATGGAGAGTGGTTAAACATCACCATGAAGAAGGTAAACACTTTACTTTCTATGGATGATGATTCTGATTGGCAGTCTTACATGAATTATATTTGTGTAGATCTTAAATTTGTTGAGGAACAAAGTCTTAACATGTTTTCAAAATATAACAACATAGTGTCAGAATTGAATAAATGTAGAGATGAATTGCTTGTACTGAAGCAAGCCAAATTAGAAACAATTACTCTACAAATTCAGAACACTTAAATTTTGAAACAAAACCAAGCCCTGCAAACTGAACTTAACAAAGAAAAAGCTGTCATCCAAGGCTGGACCAAAAAGAACCCCAAGGTCTTTGATACTGTGGGTTTAATCCCTAAGAAAATAATAGGAATTGACCATCACATGGTTAACCCCTATGTAAGTCCCAGTGAATTGACCTTTGTTCCAACTGGCATATCATTTGAGCAAGAAATGCTTCCCAAGTCAACTGACTGGATTGTCAGGGACAACCCAGTCTGTAAGTTACCAAACTTTGAGACTGGAAAGATCTTGCTTCCTGAAAGTCGGGCTTTGAAAAATATGCTTGGACTTTTGATATGTGTCTAAATACACATATATTTACCTTGTTTAAACCCACATAAACAGCCAAAAACACTTTGAAAAGTCAAATAATTCAGAAAATATCATAAAATGTGTTTTTATATGATTCAGATGCAAAATGTTTAAAAACAGATAAAAAACGAGCAAAGTTTCATAAATTGGCAAAATCAGTCCCTGAACTTTCAAAGTTGACAGAAAATACCCCTGGTTGTATAAAATGGAAAAATAACATTTATGGTCCTTGGATATTGAAATTTGGCAAATAATATCCTTGTGATAACTTTATGGAAATTACAGTTTCAGCCCCTCAACTATGCTGGAATTACAAGTTTGGTCCTTGTGCTTGTTTAACTAACCAAAACCGGATCCAAACTAATCCCTAAAATCCAAATCCTTAAACCCATAATACCCAACCCAGTTACTAACCATATTACCAAAGCCCAAAACCAAAACAATTAAACCCGGCCCACTTTCTATAACTAATATCCCAGGGTCAAACTTTAGTTTGACCCGTCTCCTTCCTTAAACCACCCCGCCAAAACCACCTCAACCCACTGATTTCACCAAACCACCATCAATCCAAAACTCTTACACACCCACCATCACTTTCCCCCTCCTCTAGTGATTAAACTTCACACGTTAACCCCCATGTGCTCAGAAAGAAGCCAAAAACCCACTTGGCTCATTTCCCGCCAAAAATCCAGATGGACGAATGGGATTAATTCAAAGCAATTGTACGAGTGGGATTTGATCAGGAGGTGACAAGGAAGCATTTGGGATGATATTTAAAGAAAAAGAAGACAGAGAAGAAGCTTGTCACTCGTTTTAGACCATTAAGTAGTGTAAAACTTTAATTATTGTCATTTTAGTTTCAAGTCAAGTTTGGTTTATCATTTTCAGTGTTGTTTCAAGTTTCTTGTTCTTAAATGTACTCTGTGTTGTACCAATTTTACCAAATTAATGAAGTTCAAATTTTATGATTAATTCAGTGAGTTCAATTCAGTAATGGTTATTGTTGTTTAAGATTTCCAAATGCCTCTGTTATGCTCTTTTTAGCTTTCATTAAGTCATGAAAGCTTGTAGTGATCTGTGGTTTCTCAACTCAATTTAATTTCCAAAAGTCAAGTAAAAGTCAAAATAAGTCAAACTACTGTAGCATTGCTTATTTAGCTGCTTATTTCTGTCTTTTGGTCACCTGACCTATTTTAAGTTTTTCTAGGGTAATCTTATAGTTAGTAGTCACCTAAGTTCCATTTTTACCTAATTATTTCAAAACAGCCAAATAAGTCAAGTTTAGTCCTCAGCTTATTGAGGGCTTATTTTAAAGTTGTAACTGCTTTTCTCAGTTTATTTAAGTTTCTCAGTCACTAATAAGTCCAGAATATAAATCAATTAGGTGTCTTCTAGTTTAAATTTTCATTTCAGTCTGTCTATAGGGCTGTTTGGTTTAAGCTTAATCAATGGGTCAATCTTGTTTGTTACTGTTCCATTACACTTTTATCAGATTTGATTAAGCTTATAATCACTTGTATAAGTTGTTTGTGCCATCAATTTGCTTGTTTTGAGTCATTTGCAGGTTTGGAGTTGGGTGGTTGCATGCTAGGCAGTCAAACTGCCAAAATAAGCTCACAATAAGCTCTAGCTTATTGGAACCTAATTTGCCACTCCTCAGGTTCATATCTTTCTATATTCAGTATGTATTAGAATGCCCTTAGCCTAGTTCTCAGTTTTAACCCATATCATTCCATTTTAGCATAGCAGACTTAAAAAGTGGATTTTCATAGTTTTGAGGAATTTTGAGATTTTCTGTAGCATTCAATATAAGTTGTCATTAGCTACAAGTTAGGATTATTAAAGTTCACTAGTTCATATCTCTTTGGTATTTTTTTTTAGATTTATAGAATAGCTTATCACAGCTTTTTACAGGCTTGAAAAGGCCTTATTTGCCCTGTGCACTAGGATATCAGTAGACCACCCCATTTTCATCAGCTGATCTTGGCTCTAATTAGACATCAATTGGCCTGTTTCTGATAGGGCTTTTTGTGTTTTAGTATACCCAGTAGTATAGAGAAGATTTTGCCCCCATAATATTCCCTTAATCAGCTTATTTAGGTGCTTAATTCCTGTCTGCAAGTTAGTGGTATTTCTGCATAATTAGTGATTTTCCCTTAGTGCTTATTTGCTCATTTCCTTTAGCTTATTTGTGTTTATCTGTTGTTTCATGCTTCTATTAGTATAAATATCCAGTTTCTAGCTTCTTGCAATTTTTCTAGCTTTTTAGCTTATTTTGGGCTTATTAGCAAACTGCTTATCTGCCCAAAAGTGCTTATCAGGCTTAAATAACTTCCACTTTTATTTTTCCTAGCTTTCTAATATTAATTTAGATTTACTCAGAATTTTTCATAATTTTCCTAGGTCATTTAATATTTTTAATCTTTTTAATTAGTTTAAAATAGTATTTAAATCATAATAAATAGAAAAATAATCAAAAAAATATAAATCCAATTTTCATAATTTTCTTTTGTCCTTTTTAATCCAGGAAAAATATAATATCATTTTTAGACCTTAAGAAAAACCAAAAATAGAAATATAGTGATAGCTTCTATTTAATAGAATTTATCTTTTTAAATTTTAACTAAGTAATTTTCATTTTTATAATTTTCTTAGCTTTTTCTCATCTTATAATATTTTTAGAAAAAGTTTTAGAATTTTCTTTGTTCATTTAGTATTTTTTATAATTTAAATAGTTTAATAAGTAATTAAATAATAAATAATTAATAATAATTAAATAAAAAGTGTTAAAAATATAATTTAAGTTTTTAAATAAGTTTCAAGTCATTTTACATTTTTAGGTTTTAAATTTCATAAATTTTACTTTTTAGTCCCATTTTAGATTTTTCGTTGCGCGTTTTTAGGGTAATTAATTCGCGTTTAATTTTATTGTGCATATCTGTTTTAATTTGTTATTTAGAATTGTTAAAAAGAAAAATCAAAAGCAATCTAAATCATCAATCACTCTAATCCTAGCTTTTCACAGTTGCCCATTCACATCTCGTTGGGAAACGATCCGGGTGATCACTTACCTGGTTTCACACTACACACGAGTATTCGTTCTGAGACTGCATATATTTATATATAAGTGTTTTCAGAACGGATCAAATTTTGGCGCCGCTGCCGGGGAGGTTGTGCTGCGACTATTGTGAAGAATTTTAGCGATTAGTGATTCGAGATCCTTCTATCAGAAGTTCCTATTTCCCAAAAACAATATAAAATACAAAAATATTTTTTCTTTTCTTTTCTATATATATTATTATTATTATTATCATATAAAAAATAAAAACACCAAAAAGATTTTCCGTTTTCTTTGTATAAATAATAAACAACAATAAAAATTTACCATCGAAAATCAAGACAGAGTACTACCTAACTGGGGGTACGGCCATAATAAGTTCCCAAACCAAAGATAAAAACTTGCCTTTGTGTCGCTTGCGAATTCGGCTCACCTTTGATTGATAAACAAACTCGAACGGAGGTTCTAGGAGGTCTTGACATTAAATTGCAGACCGAAAGAAGCGGGTTTTTAAGGAGCATTTATTGCCCACCTTTGCTTCTCCGCCACTCTGTGCGTTTTTCAGTCAGAGAGCTACCGTACGCTGGTTGATTTAAGGTTTAAGTTCCTTGTGTTTTACTTTGATCTTGATTTAAATTGAAAAAACCCAAAAATATTTTTCCTCATCCTCTTAAACCGTTTGATTCTATCTTCTTAACCCTCCTTAATATTTAATTCTCATGTCGTCACCAGGCTATCTCTGCTCTCGTTGTAGAAGTCCGGTGGGTGATTATCTTCGTTGTCCCAAGTGTTCGTGTAAGAAGTGTGGAAATGATGCACCACACGGATCTTGTTATTGGTGTGATTTAGCCCTCGAAAGAGAGCTTGATTCCATCGATAATACTCTTCACGATTATCAAGAACAAGAATCAGAGACCATAACGGAAGAGGTGGAAATTCCTAGCTCTCAGAGCACACCTCTTGTCCCACCTCCGGATTCTTTTTCCGAACACTCTCCACAACCCCATCCATCTTCAACCACTCAGCTTAATTGTTGTATGTGTGAAGGTCCGTTGGAGGATGATTCACAGTGTACGCAATGTTTTCGCAATTATCAGCCATTCACACTTGATTATCCAGATTTTCACAACAATTTCAGTACCCCTTCTCAGGATTCATTTTGGCAAGAGCCGTCTAATCAAAACTTCAATGATGCATCATTTCAAAATATGCCAAATGATCTTTGTGAATATTGTGGAGGTCCACACCCAAGTTTTGATTGTCAAGCAGGAAATATGCTTGTCTATGAGCAGAACCCTTATAACAATCAGACACCATCCGGACTTCACCAACCTTCACAGCACACAAACCCTCACCATCTTTCCCAAAGCGAGTTGACTAGAGCTGAATTGATTTCTAAAATGATTATTTCTCAAAATCAACTCAACAAAGATCAAAATCAACTCAACATAGACTTTCAAACTGAAATAGACGATCTTGAGGAGATGATTTTTAGAAAACATGCTCCTCCCATTGACTTATCTTACTCACAAGATCGTCATGATAAAACCATTGGAGAGCTTCTGGCTGAAGAAGAACAAACAGCTAGAATAGAGTCCAAATGTCGTCAAACTTTCATTTGTGATTGCGATGACGATGATGATGATTCTATGTGGGGAGTTTGCGAGAATTCATCTGCTGCAATCACACCTGTCTAGAAAAGGCAGGAAGACAAGACTATTGCAGAATTGCTAGCAGACGAGCAAATGGAACGTATAAAAGCCATTTGTATTGATGAGGGTAACGCCGAGGACTCTTTTATTATGGGGGATGAGCCTATTAGCACTATTCCTGAAAAGGAATTAGACGAATTTATAAAGTCTAGTGCTGAAAACCTTATCCCAATCCCAAGTGAGCCCGAGGGTATTTCTGATAATGTGTGTGATTTGCCTCCTCTTGACATTTCACATGATCATGTTGAGATGTTTTCCAAATCTGACGATGATTGTACTTCAAGTGATGATGATTCTTTATTTTGTGAGAACATCGATTATGTTGAGGAATTGCCTTCTGAGCTCGTTAGCTTAGAAGAAGAGAATGATGAAGAAATAATCAAAGACGAAACTCTTCGTGAAACATTATTAAATGTTAATCTTCTCATTTCTAAAATCGAGGCTTTCAAAGAAAAATCCATTTCATCTCCTATCCCCATAAAGGATAGTGACCTGTTTTCCGATAACTCTATACCAGAATTTGAAACCTTTCATTTTGATCATATGGGAGAGAAGACTAGTGGCATTGCCACTTCTCATTCTCATATTCCTCTCCCCGAATATGAATCATTTGCCTCCGAGGAGTTCTCCGATGAGCTCACTCATATCATATCTCCGCTGGAGTATGATAACTTTTACTTTGATCTTGACAAAGAAAATCTTTGTTTTCCGGAGGGAGATGTTCTCAAAACTGAGAATTTGATTGATATCACAATCCCATCCCTCCAACCCTTGAATTGTCTTGATCAACTGAGCTTAAATGATGAGAATCATGATATTGAAATCATGAATTCTCTTTCTAATGATGATGAGTTAGTCATAATTTTTATCATGACTTTCTTTCTTTTCTTCACCTACACGGTGACTTCTCCTGTTCTTCACTCATTCGGGAGTGAGGACAAAGTTTTTGACCCCGGCATTTTCATTTATCATTTATGAGCCGGATCTGTATATATCTCATCGGAGTGGAACTTTCAAGTACTTCAGTGTTTATCCAAACATCTTGAATGAAAGTCCGATGGAGATGGTTTCTTCCACTTACTTCCCCATGAACCAATGAATTCGGGGTCGAGTCAAGCTAGTGACTCGGTGATCAAAAACATTAGCCCACCATATGGGTTCTCACCCGTATTTCTGACTTCTTTCTCTTTTCTAACACCCTAAGTGTGGGGGAGATGCCCCACATGTTGTAAATATGTTTCAAAAAAAAAATGTGTGTGTATATAAAATAATGGCTATTAGTATTTCCCTTTCACGTTCTAAGTGTTGGTTTAACAGCCGGTTCTTTGAATATTGAGGGCAATATTCAGTTCTAAGTGTGGGGGGGAATTCTGGCGAATTTGATCAATTATGTACCCTTTTATGCCCCTTTTCCCCGTTTTGACCAAAATTTTAAATTTTTTTCTCACTTAGAACGCAATAAATGGTTATCAGTCCGCCATGTCTAACCCACATAAGGATTGGCTAATCCGAGAGCAAACGGCTCTTGGTAAAGATATATCAAATCCGTTTATGGCTTGCAATTTGCCCAAAATTGTATGGTATTCGACTCACCATATCTTTATAAGTGAAGAGTTGGCTAGCCCGCAAGGTTATGGCTTGTGGTAAAGGCAGTGAAAAACCATGATTGGTAATCAGCTCACCAAAGATAATAGTGATAATTTATCTAAGAGTTGGCTAGTCCAGAAGCAAACGGCTTTTGGTAAAGACAAATCAAAACCGTTGACAGCTGATGGTTTGCTCAAAATCATTTGGTTATCATTGTACCAAAGTTCTTACTTGAACTGAAACAATTGGCTACTCCAGAAGTAATGGCTTTTGGTAAAGAGATAAAATCCATTAAATCTTCATAAAAGATTGCTAGGGACTAGCAATAGTTTAGTGTGGGGGATTTGATATGTGTCTAAATACACATATATTTACCTTGTTTAAACCCACATAAACAGCCAAAAACACTTTGAAAAGTCAAATAATTCAGAAAATATCATAAAATGTGTTTTTATATGATTCAGATGCAAAATGTTTAAAAACAGATAAAAAACGAGCAAAGTTTCATAAATTGGCAAAATCAGTCCCTGAACTTTCAAAGTTGACAGAAAATACCCCTGGTTGTATAAAATGGAAAAATAACATTTATGGTCCTTGGGATATTGAAATTTGGCAAATAATATCCTTGTGATAACTTTATGGAAATTACAGTTTCAGCCCCTCAACTATGCTGGAATTACAAGTTTGGTCCTTGTGCTTGTTTAACTAACCAAAACCGGATCCAAACTAATCCCTAAAATCCAAATCCTTAAACCCATAATACCCAACCCAGTTACTAACCATATTACCAAAGCCCAAAACCAAAACAATTAAACCCGGCCCACTTTCTATAACTAATATCCCAGGGTCAAACTTTAGTTTGACCCGTCTCCTTCCTTAAACCACCCCGCCAAAACCACCTCAACCCACTGATTTCACCAAACCACCATCAATCCAAAACTCTTACACACCCACCATCACTTTCCCCCTCCTCTAGTGATTAAACTTCACACGTTAACCCCCATGTGCTCAGAAAGAAGCCAAAAACCCACTTGGCTCATTTCCCGCCAAAAATCCAGATGGACGAATGGGATTAATTCAAAGCAATTGTACGAGTGGGATTTGATCAGGAGGTGACAAGGAAGCATTTGGGATGATATTTAAAGAAAAAGAAGACAGAGAAGAAGCTTGTCACTCGTTTTAGACCATTAAGTAGTGTAAAACTTTAATTATTGTCATTTTAGTTTCAAGTCAAGTTTGGTTTATCATTTTCAGTGTTGTTTCAAGTTTCTTGTTCTTAAATGTACTCTGTGTTGTACCAATTTTACCAAATTAATGAAGTTCAAATTTTATGATTAATTCAGTGAGTTCAATTCAGTAACGGTTATTGTTGTTTAAGATTTCCAAATGCCTCTGTTATGCTCTTTTTAGCTTTCATTAAGTCATGATAGCTTGTAGTGATCTGTGGTTTCTCAACTCAGTTTAATTTCCAAAAGTCAAGTAAAAGTCAAAATAAGTCAAACTACTGTAGCATTGCTTATTTAGCTGCTTATTTCTGTCTTTTGGTCACCTGACCTATTTTAAGTTTTTCTAGGGTAATCTTATAGTTAGTAGTCACCTAAGTTCCATTTTTACCTAATTATTTCAAAACAGCCAAATAAGTCAAGTTTAGTCCTCAGCTTATTGAGGGCTTATTTTAAAGTTGTAACTGCTTTTCTCAGTTTATTTAAGTTTCTCAGTCACTAATAAGTCCAGAATATAAATCAATTAGGTGTCTTCTAGTTTAAATTTTCATTTCAGTCTGTCTATAGGGCTGTTTGGTTTAAGCTTAATCAATGGGTCAATCTTGTTTGTTACTGTTCCATTACACTTTTATCAGATTTGATTGAGCTTATAATCACTTGTATAAGTTGTTTGTGCCATCAATTTGCTTGTTTTGAGTCATTTGCAGGTTTGGAGTTGGGTGGTTGCATGCTAGGCAGTCAAACTGCCAAAATAAGCTCACAATAAGCTCTAGCTTATTGGAACCTAATTTGCCACTCCTCAGGTTCATATCTTTCTATATTCAGTATGTATTAGAATGCCCTTAGCCTAGTTCTCAGTTTTAACCCATATCATTCCATTTTAGCATAGCAGACTTAAAAAGTGGATTTTCATAGTTTTGAGGAATTTTGAGATTTTCTGTAGCATTCAATATAAGTTGTCGTTAGCTACAAGTTAGGATTATTAAAGTTCACTAGTTCATATCTCTTTGGTATTTTTTTTTAGATTTATAGAATAGCTTATCACAGCTTTTTACAGGCTTGAAAAGGCCTTATTTGCCCTGTGCACTAGGATATCAGCAGACCACCCCATTTTCATCAGCTGATCTTGGCTCTAATTAGACATCAATTGGCCTGTTTCTGATAGGGCTTTTTGTGTTTTAGTATACCCAGTAGTATAGAGAAGATTTTGCCCCCATAATATTCCCTTAATCAGCTTATTTAGGTGCTTAATTCCTGTCTGCAAGTTGGTGGTATTTCTGCATAATTAGTGATTTTCCCTTAGTGCTTATTTGCTCATTTCCTTTAGCTTATTTGTGTTTATCTGTTGTTTCATGCTTCTATTAGTATAAATATCCAGTTTCTAGCTTCTTGCAATTTTTCTAGCTTTTTAGCTTATTTTGGGCTTATTAGCAAACTGCTTATCTGCCCAAAAGTGCTTATCAGGCTTAAATAACTTCCACTTTTATTTTTCCTAGCTTTCTAATATTAATTTAGATTTACTCAGAATTTTTCATAATTTTCCTAGGTCATTTAATATTTTTAATCTTTTTAATTAGTTTAAAATAGTATTTAAATCATAATAAATAGAAAAATAATCAAAAAAATATAAATCCAATTTTCATAATTTTCTTTTGTCCTTTTTAATCCAGGAAAAATATAATATCATTTTTAGACCTTAAGAAAAACCAAAAATAGAAATATAGTGATAGCTTCTATTTAATAGAATTTATCTTTTTAAATTTTAACTAAGTAATTTTCATTTTTATAATTTTCTTAGCTTTTTCTCATCTTATAATATTTTTAGAAAAAGTTTTAGAATTTTCTTTGTTCATTTAGTATTTTTTATAATTTTAATAGTTTAATAAGTAATTAAATAATAAATAATTAATAATAATTAAATAAAAAGTGTTAAAAATATAATTTAAGTTTTTAAATAAGTTTCAAGTCATTTTACATTTTTAGGTTTTAAATTTCATAAATTTTACTTTTTAGTCCCATTTTAGATTTTTCGTTGCGCGTTTTTAGGCTAATTAATTCGCGTTTAATTTTATTGTGCATATCTGTTTTAATTTGTTATTTAGAATTGTTAAAAAGCAAAATCAAAAGCAATCTAAATCATCAATCACTCTAATCCTAGCTTTTCACAGTTGCCCATTCACATCTCGTTGGGAAACGATCCGGGTGATCACTTGCCTGGTTTCACACTACACACGAGTATTCGTTCTGAGACTGCATATATTTATATAAAAGTGTTTTCGGAACGGATCAACTTACTGAACAACTCAGTAAGCTTGAACTCACTGAACAACTCAGTAATACTGAGTCAGTGAATGAGTCTGAATCAGAATCATATCCACCACTCCCACCACTGAATACCCTTCAGGGTGCTGCACCCAACTTAGGCCTCTCACCAATGGTCTACTCTCAACACTCTCCAAAGGAGAGGTCAGGATTGGGAAAAACAATCCTGAAAAGACCAACATTTGAAGTCTCAGTAAATACTGATGACTCATCTTCTTCAGTCCCTTCTGAAGTAATAACCTAAAGCCCTGACTCAAAATTTGATCAGTTGGCTGAAATGGTCAGGAAGCTGGGTGAGAAGATTGCATCTTCTGAGAAACCTTCTCAATCCAAGAAGGAACAAAAACAAGCTTCCTCAAAGACCAAACCAAAACCCTCAAAACCCCTGAAAAGATGTGAACTGTGTAACTATACCAATCATATCACTGATGATTGCTATAGAATTCTTTATTGCATGATTTGCAAAAAAGATGATCACAGGACCTCTGATCATAAAACACACTCAGTCACATCAAAGATGGCAAGCCTTAAAGCTTAGTCTTTAAACTACCCTTCTGATTCTAAACAGAAACAGAAACAAAAGGCAAAACCTTTTGCACCTTGCCCTTACTGTGGGTTCAATGATCACCATCCTAAGGATTGTCAAATTGACAATTGTTGTGAAAATAGTGGAAGTTCCACTCATGACACCTCAGGAGGTGATAAGGCCATTCAGGCCAGAAGAGGTATGAAAAAGTCAGCCTCTCAGTCTACTGAGTCTACATCTGCAATCAAATGCATAATTTGTGGTAGCTTAGTCCACTCCACCACTGACCATAAATCAATTGTAAATATTAAAAAGACCCCCAAAGCTAAGCCCTCCAAGAAATGGAGTCCTAGAAAGAACTAACCCAGTTTACTATTTGTGCAGAAACATGCCAGGGATCCTGTTTGGCATCTAGATAGTGGATGTTCAAGGAGCATGACTGGTGTGAAGGAGTATCTGCACAAGTATGTTGATGAATCAGGACCCAAAGTGATATTTGCTGATAACTCATCATGTCTCACTGAAGGTTATGGTTCAGTAAACTGCAATGGTATAGTCTTTACTAGGATAGCTTATGTAAATGGTCTTAAATACAATTTGATCAGTGTCAGTCAACTATGTGATGCTAAATACATAGTTCAGTTTGATGATAAACAAGGAATCATCTTCAATGCTAATAAGGAAGTTGTCCTTATTGCACCAAGAAGACATGATGTTTATGTGTTGGACATGACCAGTCTGACTCAGAATGGAACTTGTCTCTTTACCAAGGCCACTGATACTCTCAATTGGCTTTGGCATAAGAGACTCTCCCACCTGAATTTCAAAAACATAAACAACCTTGTTAAACAAAACAAGGTCCTTGGCTTACCATCTCTTGTGTTTTCAAAGGATAAACCATGCTCAGCTTGTGAAAAAGGTAAACATCACAGAGCATCCTTTAAAACCAAAACCAACTTTTCCATCAGGAACTGCCTACATCTTCTCCATATGGAAATATACTCTGGTCATTGTGGATGAATACTCAAGATACACTTGGGTATACTTCCTGATCAAAAAGAGTCAGGCAGCTGAAACAATAATGTCCTTTGTCAGGAACATTGAAAATCAAAATGACATCAAGGTCAAACAGATTAGGACTGACAATGGAACAGAGTTCAAAAATTATGAACTTGAATGTTTCTGTGATGAGAAAGGAATTTCCCAAAATTTTTCCTCACCATACACACCTGAACAAAATGGTGTGGCTGAAAGGAAAAATAGAACACTCATTGAAGCAGCCAGGACAATGCTAAATGGATCAGTCATTTCCAAACACTTTTGGACTGAAGCAGTAAAGACTGCCTGTTACACACAAAACAGATCCATCATTGTCAAGAGACATAGCAAAACTCCTTATGAGTTATTCAAGGGAAGGATCCCTGACATCAGCTACTTTCATGTCTTTGGGTGTCCTGTGTTTATTCATAATCACAAGGATCACTTAAGAAAATTTGATGCCAAAGCCGATGATGGATACTTCCTTGGATACTCCCTTGTCTCAAAGGCCTTCAGGGTGTTCAACACTAGGAGACAGCATACTGAGGAAACATTTCATGTTACCTTTGATGAGAGCACTGATGCTATCAGTGTCTCTAACAACTCAGTAGAAGAGATAGGTATTGATGAATCATCAAGATATCCTCCTGATGAACATCATCCTGAAAATGGTCCTTCCACTCAGTACCAAGCAAATGCTGACATCTCCTATTACATCATTCCCCATAACCTTCCTTACCCAACCATCACTGAGTTTGTTGAAGCACAAAGTACTGATGAAATCATTCAGTCAGTACAAAATACTCAGGAAACAAACAATCACAGTGATGAGTCAACCCACTCAGACACTCAATATACTGAAGATCATCATGTGTCTGATCTTGATCCTACCCATCAGGCCTCTACAAGTTCTAATCAGTTTCCAAGACCTCAGGACAGTTGGACTATGTCTCAGGATATAGAACTTATCAATATAATTGGTGAGCCTACTAAAGGCATGCTCACAAGAAGCATGGCTGCTGAACTGAGAGCAGCCTCAGCCAATGAATGCCTATTTGTGGACTTCATTTCCACAATTGAACCCAAAAGTGTTAAGGAAGCACTTAATCATCCAAGTTGGGTTCAAGACATGAATGATGAACTGGAACAATTTGACAGAAACAAGCTAATGACCTTGGTCAAATGTCCTGAAGATGTTTCAGTCATTAGCATGAAATGGGTATTGAAAAACAAATCTGATGAAAATGGCATAGTCATTAAAAACAAAGCCAGACTTGTAGCCAAAGGCTATAATCAACAAGAAGGCATTGACTATGAAGAAACATTTGCACCAGTAGCAAGGATGGAAGCCATCATGATCTTCCTTGCTTTTGTTACATACATGAACTTCAAGGTGTACCAAATGGATGTTAAAAGTGCATTCTTAAATGGCTCACTGAAAGAAGAAGTTTATGTTCAGCAACCTCCTGGATTTGAAAGCCATGAGTTTCCTGACTATGTCTGTAAGCTTAACAAAGCCCTTTATGGACTGAAGCAGGCTCCCAGAGCATGGTATGAAACTCTTTCAGCCTTCCTGATCCAAAATAAATTTTTCAGAGGTAAGATAGACAACACATTGTTTATCTATAAGACAAATAATGATGTCATACTTGTACAAGTGTATGTTGATGACATCATCTTTGGCTCAACAAGTTATAAACTTTGCAAACAGTTTGAAAAACTGATGGCAAAGAAATTTGAAATGAGCATGATGGGAGAACTGACTTACTTCCTTGGTCTACAAATCAAGCAGACTGATAAAGGAACCTCTATTAGTCAAGAGAAGTATGTCAGAAGCCTACTGAAGAAGTATGAGCTCAGTGACTGTGCCTCAGTCAAGACTCCCATGGTACCCCCAAACAACCTTGGTCCTGATCTTACTGAAAAACCAGTAAATCAAACTCTATTTAGAGGAATGATAGGATCACAGATGTATTTACTTGTATCAAGGCCTAATATCCAATTCTCAGTCTGCTTATGTGCCAGATATCAATCTAACCCAAGAGAAACTCATATCACTACTGTGAAAAGGATATTCAGGTACCTAAAAGGTACTCCAAACCTTGGATTATATTATCCAAAATGTTCAGGCCTTGATCTTAAAGGATACTCAGACTCTGACTATGCTGGATGCAACATGGACAGGAAAAGCACCTCAGGCTCCTGCCAAATTCTTGGTGGAAAACTAGTCTGTTGGAGTGCTAAGAAGCAACAATCAGTTGCCATGTCCTCAGCTGAAGCTGAATATGTTGCAGCAGCAAGTTGTTGTGCAAATGTACTCTGGATGAAAAGTCAACTCAGTGACTATGGAATTCAGTACAAGATGGTTCCCATCTTTTGCGATAACACAAGTGCAATTGCCATCTCAAACAACCCTGTTCTTCATCAGAGAACAAAATACATTGATATTAGATATCATTTCATCAGGACCATGTCATGAATGGTGACATAGAATTACACTTCATTCCTACTGAATATCAGCTAGCTGATATATTCACCAAGCCATTGGATGAACCAACTTTCACAAGACTGAAAGCTGAACTTGGAATGTTGGATATTGAGAATCAGTCCACTGATTGATTCCATCCAAATAAGTATAAATTCTGAAAACCCAGGTCCCTGACTCAATGTGTACTTCATTGAAAAGAATCATTGAAACCTCAGGAACTAAGCCCAAGTTCCTGAAATGTTGGACTTCAGGAACTAAATCCAAGTTCTTGAACCCTTGAACCTCAGGAATTAAACCCAAATTCCTGAACACTAGAACCATCAGTGACTAAACCCAAGTCCTGACAATCAGGTTCACTGAATGAAAAGTCATTCAGGGCCCTCAAGAGACATTAAATACTAACTTAAATGCTCTAAGTATCTAGTTAGTAAATGTCCGAGGTTTGTAACTGAATTCTTATTTAATAATAAGAATATTTGTTCTTTTGCCTTTCTGGCATACACCTCATGGGCCACCACATTCCCACTTGGCATTAAATGCCTCTCCAATCACATAACATATATGTGATGACTCAGCTCTGTAAATTACACTTTTTGCAGACGGCGCAACTGTTTGCCTTGATAGTTGCACAATACAGGGATAGTGGGGTGGTTGGGCATTTAATGCGGATCTCAAACGTTTTATTCAAAACGTTTTTCAAAATAATATCTTTTGAGATAATAACCGCCTAAGTGCCTAAAATACCCTCCACTTCACTTCCCTATAAATACCCCACAAACAAAAAACACACACACGTTTTTTAGAAATCTTAAGCAAAACTTTGCCCTTTTTTTTATAAAAAGCAAAAAAAATCTGTGTGTGTTCTTAGCATCTAGAAACCCAAAACCATTTTTTGTTTACCCAGACTTTCCCAATAAAAATGGCTTCTTCTAATGCTATTACATACGCCCCTAATGTGGAATTCCTCATTGAGGGCGTAGACATGACCAAGAACAACGTGGTAGGAAACTTTGCCTACCCCCAAAGGTTTTGGGCGTACAAGAATGTGGTAAAATACCTACAAAACTGCTTTCTTGCTACGGCGTTTACCAAGACCCCCTCAGTCATCTACCATGACTATTTGAGGGAATTCTGGTGTACTGCAGTGGCAACCAGCCTTGCTGACACCAAAGAATCCATCATCACATTTACAGTGATGAATGGGAGAAGAACCCTCTCCCTGGATTACAAAACCTTCATCAAGGCCACTGGTCTTGATTACGCTGAGGCCTTTGTGCCCAACCCTACTGACCAAGAGGTAAAAGCCAAATTGCTTCTCCTAGTGCCTCATGACCCTAAGCGTCCTGAAATGGCCGCTGGAGCCTTATTGGGCAAGGCTCCAATAGTCAAAACCTGGTTCCATCCTGTCTGTAGGATCCTAATGACCTTTGTCATTCAGGTCCTTGGGGGAAATAAATCCTCCACGGAGCAAGTGAACTCATCACAATAATTGATGGTGTTCAGTCTCTTGGAGGGTAGAAATATTGATATCGTAGGAATAATCTTCCGAGGCCTCGTGGCCAAGCTATCAGGAAAGCATAGGTAAAAACATATGTCCTATCCAAGGTTTATTTTTTGTGTGCTTCAGGACCTACTTGGCGCTGATTATGTTAGGCCTGACGTCTAAGGATCAAATCCTGACGTCTTACACAAGTCTAACTACTCAAGCGGCATTACCGAGGTTACACCAGTCGCCCTGACAACCTATATGCAATCGGTTATTCAGGGGACTGAAGCTGTCTCACCAGTGTCTTCACCTACAAAGAAGGTGAAGAAGACAAAGAAGGGTCAGTCCAGTAAGGTGGTTAGACCCAAACCACTCACCGCTGAGACTGATGCCTCAAACAACCCTAAACAAGGGTTAAATGTGACCGAGACCTCTGAGACACCCCTCACTGAGACCATCTTGGCCCAAAAACAAACACCAACGGAGGTCACTGAGAAATCATCCTCAGTGTCCTCGGGAAAACCCCCTCTTCCTCAAGACTCTATTGACATAAACAAGTCACTAGGGTCAGGAACCTCCTCCCACTCACATCCCGATGAAGGCACTGACAAATCACAATCAGGGCCTGAGGGAGAAAAGGGTCCTGAATCTTCGGTTGGGCACCACTACTCAACTGGGAAGGGGACCCACAAACAATCACATCCTACTAACGTCCCTGAGCAATCACACTCAGGGTCTCAGGGAGTAAAGGTCCCTGAATCCCCAAAAGGGCAGTACAACCCTGATGGGAAGGGGGACCATCAACCATCACAATCAGTGCCTCATGATAGTTCTGAAAAACACCCGTCAGGACTTGAAGGCGCTCAGGGGACAAAGACTCAGAGGGATATAAACCACCCGCTGATACGAAACCCACAACCACCTCAGGCGGATCCATTCTCTCAGGAACTGCCCCCAAAAGTCAATCTGAGCAATCAGTTATTATGACTAGCCAGGCTGATAAAACCAAATCAGTTTTTATGGCGGGGTCAGGACCTGGCCAAAACCAAGGCAAGTCTTTTTATAAAGAAGAGCCGGTTAACCTTTTTGAGATTGAGTCTATGGGGGATATTCAGGCTCTTCTTGATTATGAAGATGAGCTCAAGGAAGAGAGTGAGGAGGAAATTTTTTAGGCTGGTAATGATATGGAGACTGATGTACAACCAACTGAGCAATCGCATCAGTCTTCTCCACATGGTGAAGAATCTGAATCTCAGGCTGATCATTCTTTAGATTCTAAATCATCATGCCCTCAGGAACTCAAGAAGTATGACAACATTCTTCCTCTTACTGAGAGGCAATTGGTCAAGTTCCTACAAAAGGCCAACAATGCTCTCTTCACTGGGCTAACTAAAGAAATTTTTGACCACCACATTGAAGCTGCTGTTCATTACGTCGATCTGAAGGAATCAGTGGAATCCTATCATGATGATGTAAATGAGCACAAGTCATCTATCTCCTTCTCCCTGAAAAATCTTGATTACAATCTTAAAATGTTCAACGAGTCTCTCACCAACTTACAAAAGAGCGTTGAAACTATTCAAGAGTCAGTGAAAGATGACCCTGCGCTTAACAGGAAAATTCTTCAGGCTTCTGAGACCTACCAGCAACAATCTACTCAAGTGGCTGAGCTGGTAAACATGTTGACCTCCTCAAATCTTCAGTGATTCAGCTCTAAAGTGGACTCCATCAGGTCTTCCCTGGGTCTTATGGAGTCCCACATGGCATCTTTGGCGAATTCTTCTTCTTCCTTGGCTTGGAATCTTAGGCCAAGGATGACTACAATGGAGGTCTCTCAGGCTTCTCTTAAGGCTAAGGTCTCAACTCTTCAGAAGGACACCTCAGACATCAAGTCAATAATGACTGAGATTTATCAGGCCTTCAAGGGTCAGGATGCTCCCTCAACTTCAGTGAGTGCACCAACTTTTGCTCTCACCATGGTTCCAGCAACAGTTGAGGGGGAGAATATCACTGAAGAACAACCTCCAGTCACTGAAGAGACTGAAGAGCAACCTCTTTCTCACACTGAGGGGAGATTCCTGAGACCAACCCATCTTCATCCCGCCAAGACAATGGCAAAGGCATTCTTACAACCACTGAGCCTGAGTCTACAATCTTGGTGCCTGCCTCCTCTGAAAGAAGGCAAGACCCTGATGAGCCAGTCAGGGTCCCTTATGAGGTCAATGGAGTGATTAAACTTCTTACTAATGAGGAAGTTCAAGCTCATATGGAGAAAGAGGAGGCAATGAAGAAGGCAGCTGAAGAAGAAAGGGCGAGCAACGTATTGGATACAACGTATTGAGTTTCATGGGTGATACGTCGTATCCCTTGATGAAGCGAAAAGTGTACCGCTTTTAAGGGGTCATTTAAGCCCTAAATCGTATTTATTTGATCAAATATTGCCCTAAATTGTTCCTTTTGTCATTTTAGGTACTTTTGAGGAGAAATCTGGAAAAGGAGGCATTTTGGACGTTTTTGGAGCATAAAAGTGAAGAAAACGACAAAGTCTCAAAATTGTGCTGAAAGTTACCCTTGACGGCGTCAGACTTTACTCTGGACGGCGTCATGGCTTGGCAAGAAAAGGTGGACGTGAAATTTACTCATGATAAGCCAGTGAAAATTGCATGTAAATTCTGACGGCGTCACGCTTTAACCTGATCAAGGGCGTCACGGCTTAAATCAAAGAGGGACGGCGTCACGTTCAATAGCTGACGGCGTCAAGCCTTGATAAGCCAGAACGAATTTTGGAGAGCTAAAGAGGGACGGCGTCAAGAAGGTCATCCGGGAACCCTAGAAGCGGCGAGGTGACGGCGTCACACTCCATAAGGTGACGCCGTCAGATGTAAAAATCTATATATAGTTTTCTAATTTTTTGTCATTAGGGGAGAGCTTAGTGTGGAATTTTTGGGAGAAAACCCTAGGACGATTTTAGCATCTTTCTCAAGGCTTTTTGCCTTGAGATCTTCCATGTTACATTGAAAGATAAGTTATCAATTAATCATTCAATATGTCTATGTGTTGTTTGATTTTATCTTGTTCTTGTCTTTTATTTAACATGTTAGGCTAGATTTATCTTGTGTTTGCTTAGATCTAATGAAACCTAGCTATTGATTATTGGTTATTAGTGTGTTATTAGTTGTATTGGGTGATTGTTTATCTATGTTAGGCTTAAGAAAACTGGCTAACTTCCTATTCAGTAACTTGCTTGAACGTCTTAAGAAACATGAACCAAATGCGTACTAAAGGTTTTTATGGTGGTATTTAATGCACAAGCGAATTCTAGTGATCCCATGTTAGGAGCTTCCTAGCCGGCTCGACATAGGAGTGAAGTAGGAGCTTGTAGAGTTGGGGAAGTACGTACGCCACCCCACAATTGGTATTAAGGAATACACCCATCATCCACGCAACTAATACACACTAATCAACCGGTAAAAGATAGTTAGGGAGTAAGGAAATCTAAGTAAACACATTTCTCTACACATAAGTTTCTCACAAACATTTTATTTTCAGTTATTTATTTTATTTGCATTTGTAGTTATTTGGGTTAGTTGACTAGCAACTAATTCCGCCCACTCCTTCAAAACCGAGATTTTACTTACTTTCATAAAAATATAAAAACATAAAAAAGAATCTTCCTCAACCCTTAGACCTATTAGAGTAGTCTTTCATACCTAACGAACACTATTCCCTGTGGAGAACGATCAATCCCCCGTACTTACCACTACACTATACTACATCGGTCAGGTACACTGCCTGGTGGGGTTGTAAGCCTCTTGAGATCCCTCGAGAGGTAAAACCTGTTGTAAGGTTACAAAACCACGCATCAAGTTTTTGGCGCCGCTGCCGGGGATTAGTTATTGTTTAGGTTGAATTTTTATTTTATAGGTCTACTCACTAGATTCCTTTCTAGTGAGATTTTTGTTTTTTTTTCTAGGTTTTCTTTAGTCTATCTATTTTCTTCGTGTCTTTGTTCGTAACCATACCATCCGACATCATGGAAGATGGTAATATCCTTAATCCCAACAACCCACCACCACAACAACCACCACCTCCTAGAGCCCGTACTTTAGGAGAGTATTCCCGTCCTAGCCACCATGGCTATCGAAACACCATTGAGCTCACTCAAGGAGCCAATATCACACCCTTGCGATCCGACACCATCCGGTTGGTGCAAAGCGGATGCGCATTCCATGGACTTCGTTCCGAAGATCCTAATCAACATCTCAAGGACTTTCTTAAAATTGTTGATTCTATAGACCTTGATGTTGCCACTCGAGAGACGACCCGATTGCGTCTCTTTCAATTCTCTCTGCGGGATCAAGCTAGTCAGTGGCTAGAACGTCAACCCGCAGGATCCATCACCTCTTGGGATGATCTCACTACTCGTTTCCTTGCTCAGTTTTTCCCACCGGGAAAAACTACCAAGCTAAGGAATGATATCTTGATGTTCCAACAACGTCAAGGCGAAACTCTCTACGAGGCATGGACTCGATTCAAGGACTTACTCCAAAAAGTCCCTCACCATGGCATAGAACTTTGGCTCCAAGTCCAAATCTTCTATGACCATATCAATCTCTCCACGAGGCAAACCATTGACCAATCGGCCGGTGGCAAGCTACGTGATCTAAGTGCGGAACAATCATGGGCTCTCCTAGAGGATCTTGCTCTTTATGACAACGAAAGTTGGAGTGACCCCCGTGATTTGATGAGGCGAAAAGTGTACCGCTTTTAAGGGGTCATTTAAGCCCGAAATCGTATTTATTTGATCAAATATTGCCCTAAATCGTTCCTTTTGTCATTTTAGGTACTTTTAGGAGAAATCTGGAAAAGGAGGCATTTTGGACGTTTTTGGAGCATTAAAGTGAAGAAAACGGCAAAGTCTCAAGAATCGGCTGAAAGTTACTCTTGACGGCGTCACAATTAACATGGGACGGCGTCATGCCTTGGCAAGAAAAGTTGGATGTGAAATTTACTCATGACGGGCCAGTGAGTTAGCATGAGAATTCTGACGGCGTCACGCTTTAACTAAATCAAGGGCGTCACGGCTTAAATCATAAGGGGACGGCGTCACGTTCATGATCCGACGGCGTCAAGCCTTGATAGGCCAGAATGGATTTTTGAAAAGCTAAAGAGGGACGGCGTCAAGAAGGTCACCCGGGAACCCTAAAAGCGGCGAGGTGACGGCGTCACAATGCATAAGGTGACGCCGTCAGATCCAAAAATCTATATATAGTTTTCTAATTTTTTGTCATTAAGGGAGAGCTTAGTGTGTGGAATTTTGGGATAAAACCCTAAGACGATTTTAGCTACTTTTTCAGGGCTTTTTGCCTTGAGATCTTCCATGTTTCATTGAAAGATAAGTTATCAATTAATCATTCAATATGTCTATGTGTTGTTTGATTCTATCTTATGCTTGTCTTTTGTTTAACATGTTAGGCTAATTTTATCTTGTGTTTACTTAGATCTAATGAAACCTAGCTATTGATTATTGGTTGTTAGTGTGTTGTTAGTTGTATTGGATGATTGTTTATCTATGTTAGGCTTAAGAAAACTGGCTAACTTCCTATTCGGTAACTTGCTTGAACGTCTTAAGAAACATGAACCAAACGCGTACTAAAGGTTTTTATGGTTGTATTTAATGCACAAGCGAATTCTAGTGATCCCATGTTAGGAGCTTCCTAGCCGGCTCGACATAGGAGTGAAGTAGGAGCTTGTAGAGTTGGGGAAGTAAGTACGCCACCCCACGAATGGTATTAAGGAATACACCCGTCATCCATGCGACTAATACACACTAATTAACCGGTAAAAGATAGTTAGGGAGTAAGGAAATCTAAGTAAACACATTTCTCTACACATAAGTTTCTCACCACATTTCATTTTTGTTATTTTATTTTATTTGCATTCGTAGTAAATTTTGGGTTAGTTGACTAGCAACTAATTCCGCCCACTCCTTCAAAACCGAGATTTTACTTGCTTTCATAAAAACTATAAAAACATAAAAAAGAATCTTCCTCAACCCTTAGACCTAATTAGAGTAACCTTTCATACCTAACGAACACTATTCCCTGTGGAGAACGATCAATCCCCCGTACTTACCACTACACTATACTACATCGGTCAGGTACACTGCCTGGTGGGGTTGTAAGCCTCTTGAGATCCCTCGAGAGGTAAAACCTGTTGTAAGGTTACAAAACCACGCAATCAGTGATCCCCGTGATTTGAATAAAACGGTCAAGGCAATATCTTTGCCTTTGAACAATTCAAGCACTTCCGACCGTAGGATCATAGAACTTGAAGACCAAGTCAAGTTTCTCATGAAATCCTACGAGGCTCCTAAACCTTCAAGCCAAGTGAACAAAATCGCTTCTTCATGTGAATTATGTAGTGGTCCCCACGACACTCGTGATTGCATGGAACTCCCCGAACAAGCTTTTGTGGACTACGCATCCTCGCGTACCGACGGAGCGGGAGACAAGTGGTACACTTTCAAACCCGAGCCAAACCCTTATGGTGATTAATACAACCCCTCATGGAAAAATCACCCGAACCTTAGGTGGAAACAAAACCAGAACGCACAACAAACCAATTCTTCCAACCCACCTAATCGTTTCCAATCAAGCGGTTCCAACTCGAACCGTACTTTCAACAACAATCCTTCCGGCAATGGTAGTACCAATAACTTTGAAGGATTGATGTCTCAATTTATGGCATCTCAAGAAGCTCGTTTAGCCAAGTTTGAAGCCGATTTCAAACAAAAACAAAGCGAGATGACCAATAAGATTGACACATTGTTGAAAGCCCTCAATGACCGAGAAATGGGAGCACTCCCTAGCAACACGGTCAAGAACCCGAAACTAAACGTCAACGCTATTTCATCGGTTTCGTCCCCTAGTTCTTGTCTACAATATTATTCGGTCAATTCCATGAGCACGTGTTTCAAACAAACCCAAGTCGTTCCAAATGACCAAGAAGTTATGACATCCAAATTGGTCAACAACATAGTTGAAACAGCTTCCACTCAAAACCTTGACGAAGAATTCAAGGAGCTCCACCTTGAAAGTCCGGTTGTAGATGAGTTGGATGAAAAGAAGCTCAAGTTAGGCGAAAAAGGGACCGCCTTCGTTCAAAACAAACTACCTAAGAAGTTAGATGACCCGGGCTTATTCGTTCTACCTTGCAAGATCGGTAATTCGGAGGCCTATGACACATTAGCCGATCTTGGATCAAGCCTTAACCTACTTCCGTTAGCTCTCTACACCTCTCTAAAACTAGGAAAACTTGAAGAAACCGAGGTGATAATAGGTTTAGCGGATGGGAGTGTTGCTTACCCGGTTGGAGTAGTTAAGGACGTGTTAGTGCACATTGGAAAACTAATCATTTTAGCCGATTTTCACGTCCTTGATATGGTTAGTGATCCTACATGCCCCTTGTTGATAGGTAGAGGATTTTTGGCAACCGCTAGTGCTATGATTGATTGTAAGGAATCCAAGATAGCGGTAGGAGAAGGAGATACTTGGTCAGTCTATGATGTAAAGAAACATGCCTATGATACTAGTGAGGAACCAACACCACATTGGTTAGAATCAAATAGGAGACCAGCTAGATATGGACCTTGGATTGATAGAGACTTCATAGGACCCCAACGCCCATTTTACCTAGAAGAGGACTTTGTTAACCAAACACATACGGTAGAGCAACTCTTGGCTAGGGACACCGAATTGGATCCATTTGAAGACTCTCTAGTTTTTAGGAAGATGATTGATTTCCTAGGAGTTTTGCCAATTAACCTAGGAATGAATAAGTGGACTTGTGAGGAAGATGATCATAAGTGGGATTGGGACAAACCACCCAAAGATGGAGATGGGTCATGGCATATTAAGATGACATTGTATGACCCGGATGGAGAGAAGTTTGAAAAGATATATCGTACTAAGCGGACCAATAGGAAACTTCAATCCAAGCTTAACCCTAAAGACGTCCTCGATGACGAGCTCACTTATATAGGGTAGAGTGACTTTGAGTCTAGCTACAAGACTCGTTAATAAAGAAAAGCGCTTCTTGGGAGGCAACCCAAGCTTTATTTTGTTTATTTGCTTTGTGTGTTTATTTGTTTGTTTGTTTGTTTTTATTTGTTTCCGTATGTGTGTTTAATTTTTATTCTTATTGATTCATGTTCAAAACTAAAATTGTGAAAATGCTTTATTTTGTTTTTAACTTCGTCTTAACTACATATAAAGGTATTTTGCAAAAGTTAAGTGTAAGGGAAATCTAAATCGGTTTATTAGAACACAAATTAACATGAATCGTAATAATAATAAATTAACATACATATTAGTGTGTGTTTGAGTCAAATGCTTGTATCGAGTCATAATGATGTTTTGCAGGATTTCCAGGAAGTAAGGTAAAGGTTTTTCCAGAAATTTTCCGGAAACTTAAAATGAAAATTTTTGTCAGGTCATTTCTGACGGCGTCAGGGTTTATAACCTGACGGCGTCAGATTTAATTTTCAGAAATTTTTGAAAGTTTTGTTTTTAAAAAAAAAGTTTTTATTAAAATCTCCAACTTATAATCTCCAGGAATCTGCAAAGTTATCATTCCACAAGCATTATATCCTTATATATATAGATTTAATCCCGCCGATGTTATGCAGGTTTTCGTGTTTGTTTTCTCAGGTTTAACAGGTTATGTTGGACAAGGAAATGTTTTTGGATCAAGCTTTTGGCGATGCATTAGTCATGGAGCTCCGACATTACTTTGGAAGAAGATTTAACCGTGTTATTTCATTATCCACCGAGCGAATCAGGGGAGTATTTGATTTCATTCTTTTACTTTATGCTTTTACATCTTGTTATTTGAACATTGGGGACAATGTTCATCTTAAGTGTAAGGGGAGGGTAAAAGTACGATTTTAGAGAATACTATTACGCTTGATTTTTGTTTGTTTGATAGTAGATGTGTAATAAAACTGAGAGAAATACTTGTTAAGGCAATTTTAGTGCCAAATTTAAAATTTTTTACAACATATAGGAGTGAAACTTTGATCTTAATGAGCGTCTCACGGATAGGAGTTATATGAATAGCACAAAAACCGTACCACTAAAAAAATTTTCCACCCCCAAATATGTGAGGTTCGCCCCTAGAATTGGTAGGAAAAGCATTTATGCTATGATGTGTGTACCGGTAGCACTTAGATTCTAGAACTTGCGTTAGGACCATTCCGAGGCCACAAGTGAGACTACATTCGTGTAGTTAGATTTACTACATGATAAGAGGCATTAGGATTAACCCATTGTTTTACACCTGTGTTTTTGTTATAATTACATTGGCTACATTGGTCAAGTAATTCTCCCACACCCTTTGCGTTGTACTCATTTTTAGTACACGATACCCCTAGTACACCCCTCAGAGCCTATCTTTTCGTTTCGACCTTTAAGCATTTTACTTAAAGGAAGAATTTGTTACACCCCACTTAAATGTACACCCAAATCGCCTTAGCCTACCTTGTATGCACTCATTTTTAGTGCATTATTGTGTCAACATTTGTTTAAACCCAAGTTAATTATCTAATTGATTACATGGTTGCTAAGTCGAGTCATATCCTTGTACATATTATTTTGGGACGATTGGGACTCATGGGTAAAGTACTAGTGTAATGGAGTAATGGGGAAGAACATCATTTATTACCCCCATATGTGCTAATAATTTTAAAAGTACTCCAAGTTTTTTTCGATTATCTTAATTCGAGTCATTAGAATAGTTATTTGTAAAGTTATGTAAAAGTTCAAGTGTAAGGGGGATGCAATGCCCCTATGATGTATTATTTTGGATGGTAGGGCAAGAGTGTATGCAAAAAAAAAAAAAAAAAAAAAAAAAAAAAAAAAAAAAAAAAAAATGAGAAAAAGAAAAATAGAAAAAAACATACGGACTACCATCCCGTTTCATTTTATGTTTATTTTTATGTTTTTGTTATTTTGTTATTTTGTTTCTAGCTTAAGATTGAGTCGAGTCTTGGCTTAGCAACATTGTATAGTACATGTAATTAATCAAGATCTTTAACTCGCCACCAGTAAAATATCCTTTATCCAACAAAACCGTGTTTTCCTTTTCCCTACACCTAACGTTATAACCCATTTAAAAGCCCTCTTTGATAGTTTATCTTAGGTGCTTACGCCTAGTGGAGGAGGTTTTCGATCCTTTCCCAAGCCTATGGTAATCTATTTGCTATGACAGGTAGTGAGAGATATTATCCGTTTTCATTTATGAGATTTATTTTGATGACATTTGAGAGATGTGAGTATCTAAACACTACTTGTGAGGTGCTAGTTCATAATCTCCGTGCTTATTATGATTGAAGTGGAACGATTATTTGTTGTAATTACTTTTATGTTTGCATTAAATGACCCCTAACTTGTATTTTGATTAGAATAAAAGCGCATTCGCTTGAGGACAAGCAAATCTCAAGTGTAAGGGTATTTGATGAAGCGAAAAGTGTACCGCTTTTAAGGGGTCATTTAAGCCCTAAATCGTATTTATTTGATCAAATATTGCCCTAAATCGTTCCTTTTGTCATTTTAGGTACTTTTGAGGAGAAATCTGGAAAAGGAGGCATTTTGGACGTTTTTGGAGCATAAAAGTGAAGAAAACGACAAAGTCTCAAAATTGTGCTGAAAGTTACCCTTGACGGCGTCAGACTTTACTCTGGACGGCGTCATGGCTTGGCAAGAAAAGGTGGACGTGAAATTTACTCATGATAAGCCAGTGAAAATTGCATGTAAATTCTGACGGCGTCAAGCTTTAACCTGATCAAGGGCGTCACGGCTTAAATCAAAGAGGGACGGCGTCACGTTCAATAGCTGACGACGTCAAGCCTTGATAAGCCAGAACGAATTTTGGAGAGCTAAAGAGGGACGGCGTCAAGAAGGTCATCCGGGAACCCTAGAAGCGGCGAGGTGACGGCGTCACACTCCATAAGGTGACGCCGTCAGATGTAAAAATCTATATATAGTTTTCTAATTTTTTGTCATTAGGGGAGAGCTTAGTGTGGAATTTTTGGGAGAAAACCCTAGGACGATTTTAGCATCTTTCTCAAGGCTTTTTGCCTTGAGATCTTCCATGTTACATTGAAAGATAAGTTATCAATTAATCATTCAATATGTCTATGTGTTGTTTGATTTTATCTTGTTCTTGTCTTTTATTTAACATGTTAGGCTAGATTTATCTTGTGTTTGCTTAGATCTAATGAAACCTAGCTATTGATTATTGGTTATTAGTGTGTTATTAGTTGTATTGGGTGATTGTTTATCTATGTTAGGCTTAAGAAAACTGGCTAACTTCCTATTCGGTAACTTGCTTGAACGTCTTAAGAAACATGAACCAAATGCGTACTAAAGGTTTTTATGGTGGTATTTAATGCACAAGCGAATTCTAGTGATCCCATGTTAGGAGCTTCCTAGCCGGCTCGACATAGGAGTGAAGTAGGAGCTTGTAGAGTTGGGGAAGTACGTACGCCACCCCACAATTGGTATTAAGGAATACACCCGTCATCCACGCAACTAATACACACTAATCAACCGGTAAAAGATAGTTAGGGAGTAAGAAAATCTAAGTAAACACATTTCTCTACACATAAGTTTCTCACCAACATTTTATTTTCAGTTATTTATTTTATTTGCATTTGTAGTTATTTGGGTTAGTTGACTAGCAACTAATTCCGCCCACTCCTTCAAAACCGAGATTTTACTTACTTTCATAAAAATATAAAAACATAAAAAAGAATCTTCCTCAACCCTTAGACCTATTAGAGTAGTCTTTCATACCTAACGAACACTATTCCCTGTGGAGAACGATCAATCCCCCGTACTTACCACTACACTATACTACATCGGTCAGGTACACTGCCTGGTGGGGTTGTAAGCCTCTTGAGATCCCTCGAGAGGTAAAACCTGTTGTAAGGTTACAAAACCACGCATCATCCCTCTTCATGGATACAGCATATCAGCCTCAGCAGCAATACGACGTATCCATGAAAATGGATACGGCGTATTGGTGTAACAGTGAAGGTTATTGGATTGTTTTATAGTTTTGTATAACACGTTCTAAAAGGTTTTTTAGTGTGCTTCGTGTAAATATTTTAAAAGTGTTTATTGATATAGAATCATGTAGTTTTATATAAGTGTTAAAGTGTGCCCGTTATAGTCAAAGCATTCTGCAAAAAGTTTTAAATTTTGATTATTTTTAGTCAAATCGCTCACGGAATGTAACAATAATTCTCATCTACCATATGTAACAAAGGTTGTATAAGTCTTATTGCGGGTGCGGAGAAGCAGATGGTGAATAAGTCTTACTCCGGTAGCGGAGAAGCAAAAGTCTTGCTCGGGGTGCGGACAAACATAGGGTGTAAAATCTTGTTCTGGGTGCGAACAAGCAAAGGGTGTAAAAGTATTGCTCCGGGTGCAGACAAGCAAATGATTATCTTCCTTCCTTGTGTGGAATGACTTAGGTGTGTTAGTATAATTTGCGAGGTCGTTGTGGGTGGTTCCTTGTGAGGATTCCGTTAGGGAATTAGCTTAGGTCTAGGTGTAGATCGGGGAAAGCAATTGTACGGTTTATCCAACACAAGGATTTATTACTAGTGAATGGTAATCGGTGTCGCGGGTTTGAAAAACTAGACTTACGGGTGAACCAAAGCATCACCTCAAACTAGTGTAAACTGTTGTGTGGTTTTCTTCACTTAACTCTTTATAATCGTCTTGATAATCACATATAAAATGTTAAAACGTAGTTTTTACTAATAATATTTTAAAAGAACGTATTCACCCATCTACGGTTCTACAAAACAAGGATAGTTATAATTCTTACAACTTCATAAGAATAGTTACCCTGCTAGTATTAGTTATATTTGTATAATATTAGTCATAATCTTCATAAACTTGGCTAACACCTAAGGGTGTTAGCCCATAATCTCAATAACTACAGCAACAAACATAACCAAAGAGTATAGAGTATGAAACATTATGAATACGATACGCTAACCGAATGATTATATGATGAAACTACGTTACAAAGAGTCCTCCTAATCAATGATTGAGTTTGCAAAACCTTCCTGCCTTCAAAAGTCGACTGGGAACCGAGCCTTGTGGTATATAGTTGTGTAGAATTTGTAAAATAGGGTTTCTTTATATAGTCTCTGGAATTCAGTCAATACCGCGTGTCAAGCTCCTTCGATACGGTGTATCGGGCAATATTGCGTAGGCCTCACGATTAAAATATTCTAGAATCTGTACGAACCACCTGTAAATACGGCGTATAGGACATAATGGATACGCCGTATTGATGCCTTAACGATCTTGTGGTTTTGATGAAGTCTTGAATGAATACGCCATATCCTTGGTGATGAATACGGCGTATTGGGTCTCTGTTTTGTGGACTTAGCTTTTCTTCGTTTTAGCTCCAAATCATGTCTTTTTCCTTAACTTTCATCAATTGCTCTGTTATTTACTGTAATTCACAAAAGTAAGCTGTTAGGAATATAGATATTCATGTGAAGACTCGGTCACCCGAGTATCTGTTTAGCATTCATGTAGCTTGTAGGCATATTAGTACTAGTTTAGTATTATTATTATTAGGATAGTTATATTAGTATTTGTGGAGTTGGGTCGGGTCTTTTCCCACTGTCAGCTCACTCCACAACTCACTCGGGGCACTTATATCTTGTAGTATAAATACCCCTTCCCACACTTGGGAAGGGTTGGAGCTTCTAATCATACAACCATTTCTTCCTTCACTCTCTCTCTCTCTCTAGAACTCCCACTCTCTTATCTCCCTCTCTCTCTAGAATTCATCTAACTCAAATCCAAGTATGCATATGTTACAATTGGTATCAAGAGCCAAGGTTAGGTTCGATTGATTGTGCTTGGATTCGCGGTGTCTATTTTTCTTGTTTTTATTTTTTTTGGTTCGAATACCATTTCAAGACTGGTATTTCTCTCGGTTTCATTTTTTTTGGATCGAACATCTATGTGGGCTTTAACAGTTCACTTAATGATTTGTATGGGCTTTAACTGGTGTCAAAATCATAGGTTGTACCTTCTTGTTTCTTTTTTCTTTCTTTCTGTTGGTTACTAAATCTTTCTTTCCTTACTTTAGTTTGAACTGAAAAGTTACCAAAATCATAGGTTGTGATTTGTTTGTGCTTATTCGAAAGTTGAAAAGGATTTCCTGGTAGCGGTTTGGTTTTTTTTGGTTTGCTAGTTTCCTAGAAACAAGTCTTGCATTTTGGATGTTAACTCAATAAGGTAAAAAGGACAAAGCAAGTGAAAGTGACTTTACAGGTTGGGTTTGTCTCATTGCGACTGCGGTTTTGCATTCTAGCGGTTTGTGATCTTGCGGTTTACCAAGCTTGAAGTTTTAGAGCGTAGGGTTTACCACGGTTTGACTAGTTTGATTATTGCAATTTGGATTGTAACTGTAAAGGGAAAGTGACAAAACTCTGAAAGTGACTTCACAGTCTGTGGCGGTTTGATACAATTTAGCGGTTTGTCAAAGATTGGAGTCTGTGATAACTCTTTCTTTGGTCCACATTAATCAAACATTGCAACGACAGATTAACAAACAACAACAACGAATCTTACATCAGTTAAGTCATTAAAAGGAGAAAACAAGAAGAAGCAAAGATATTCAGAAAAATCAAATCCAATCCAAAAACAAAAACATCTAACCACTGATTTACAACCAACAACATCAAATTACATTCAGTGATTATCAAACAACATCTAACCACTGCTCAAATCCAGTCGACTATAACAACAAATCAAAAGCTTCAAAAATAACAACTGATCACAACGAAAAAGAAAATCACTCAACCTCACTTTCATTCCATCCTCCTCACATAATACGTATATCAGTTTTCTCGTCTAATTGTCACAAAGCTTTGAACTTGAATCAAAAGTAATTAAGAGAAAATCATTACCGATTCTTTTTGAAGCATAACCCTCTTTTCATATCCGAATCTTTAAAAGAAAAACCAAAACAGATCGTGTTTTAGTCACCTATTATTTGGTTATCAACGAGAATCGAACAAGAAATTAATTCAGACCTCAGATCATTTTTTTTCGAAGGACAAATTTTTTTTTTGGCTGTGTCTCATACTTCCTTAGTGCTCGATAGGTGGCTGAGATTCATACTCCCTTTGTATTCGATTTGTGGTTGGGTCTCATACTTCTTATGCGTTCGATTTGTGGTTGAGAAAGGAAAAAATTGAGCAGATTACTTTGGGTGGCTAGCTGTGTTAAGTGAGTAGGATTAGGGTTTGTGGCTAAAGTGTCATTAGGATCGATTAGGGATTTGGTTAAAGTGTGTCTTATACTCAAATCCTTAGGGTTAATTCTAGTGAGTTGGATCCGGGTATTACTTTTTCTTTGGGCTTATGAACCGAATGTTGGACTTGGGCCAAACTTTTTGTCATCGGTGTTGCGCTTTTTTTGGTTAACACAAGGACGATTGTTTAAGATTCTTGTGGGATTGAATATAGTTGGGTTATTTGTCACACGGACGTGTTTGTTTTTTGTGATAAATATTTGTGGTATAATTTTGGACAACGATTTTGATCGAGCTTCAAGATTCCGAGATTGACAATTATTTTTGGTTGAGATATTTTTGGGTTTATTGGATATAGTGGTAAGCGACGGGTTTTATTCGGATTTCAAAACACGAGTGTTGTCTGAAATTCACTGTGACTTGTCTACCTCATCACTTAAACTCATTTCAACCAAACCAAATCATAATCATAACACACTCAAGTAACCATTATCATTTCACGGTTTATTCTTGATTTTTGTAAAATCCCGCGAAAGAATCTATTTCTCGGTTTAAATCATAGAATTGTAAAATCCCGTGCACGTTTGCATCATGTCTACTACTTCAGATTCCTTCATATCTGAGGTACTCAAGTTGTACGACACGTATGATAAACAAATGATTTCTAATTCTGGACAACAAATAAACGTGTGTGATTCTGATAATACTAATGTGGAATCTTCGTGCTCAAATTCGAAAGAGAGAGAGGTGCTTCAGTCACTAAGGTTGCCTAATGCAAAGGAAAGTTGCATTGAATGTTTTTGATTACTTCATTCACATCTCAAGGTTCTCTTTGAACAGCCCGAATACTTGGGAGGATACAGACGTGCATTCGCATCACTCTTTGGTCAAGATGTTCAGACTTTCACAGTCAAGATGATTCTGTATTTGGATCAACTTAAATAACAACTTGATAAAGGAGATTTTTCTGAAGATAGATCCATGGCTGCTTTGGGTTTGATTAACAACCAACTCCAAGTGTTCATTGATTCGCAATACACTGAGGATTATGATGATGACAGTCAAATGGCGAAAAGGTGTTTTGCTAATTACACTGGAACTGAGGTTGACGTGTTCAGAAGGACATTACTCCAACTTATGAGTAATGTTAAGGGGTTCATTAATGAAAGGGCTCAACTTATGGGTAATGGGACAGAATCAGACAAGCATGATGATAGTAACAGCTCAGGAGCTGATATCTCACTGTGTGTGGATGCAGCTCTCAAACCAGAAAATCATCAAGTACTATCTGTTGAGGTACATCTGTCTGATCAAGATAATGTTCTTTCTAATGAACAACAACATACTGATCAAATTAAACCTACTTATGACACATATCTGTTGGAAAAGACTGATAGCAATATCACCTCTGATTCAACAAATATGAGTCATAAGGGGGGAGAAATTGATCAGGATGCTGAACATGATGATGCGTCAAGTTCTTTGCCTACGGCTGAGTTTCTCAAATCAAATGATATGGTTGAAAAAGAAGTTTATAATGAACTTTCAAACAGATTTTTACAACTTGAAAAACATTGTATTTCACTTGAAATCTCAATGCAACAAAAGGAAGAAAGTCTTCAAACTAACCAACCATGTAGGAATCCGGAATTTCCTGAATTCCGTGAATTTTTTATGATAAATGATTTGAAAGCTCAGCTAGAAGCCAAAAACTTAACGATCAAAAACCTGAAAAAATGTATTGCTGAGATGCGTGATATGTGTAATGAAGTTAAGGCTAAACATGACAATGATGTTAATGCAACAAAAAATGCTGAATTAGAACATAAAGTGGCTGAATTACTTTATGAAAATGAGACTTTGAAAATTCATTGCAATAAACTGTGTAACTCTATCAAAGAAGCAAAAACTAAGACTGTAGAGCAAACAACCTCTTTGATTGCCAAAAATGATGAATTCAAAGCTCAACTTCAGGAAAAGGGTTTTGCAATTGCAGCGTTGAAAAACGAGTTGAGAAAATCAACAGGAAATAGTGTGAACACTAAGTTTGCGAAACCATCAATCTTGGGGAAACCACCACTTAGAAACCAATCAGTTGTTAGAAAACCGACTGCGTTTAGATCTGAATGACAAAAACTTTCAAAACCACGGTTTGCCTCCCAAGTTGATTCGAAACAAGTTTTGTCAAAACCAGTCACTTCACAGTATAGACCTATGGAAAAGGAATATACGCTTGCAAAACCTCATCATATGAGTGCATCTAGTTCTTCAAGGATTAGTTCAAAGCGTGTGTCATTTGTGACACCAAAGGAACATGTTAGACATGAAAACAGTGTTTAGAATCACAACCTAGAGGATGCTAAGAAAAACACACATGAAAAGACTAGGAATTTGCCTGTTTCTAAGAGTAGTTTCGTGCCAATTAAGGCAATTCCCGTAGCAGATCACTCTAAGAATCCTAGATCTTTTTCTGATTCCAAACACTTTGTTTGCTCGACTTGTCAGAAATGTGTTTTTAATGCAACCCATGATGATTGTATAACAAAATTCCTGAAGGAAGTGAATGCTCGTGCTAAGGTTCAATCCTCTAAGACTAGAAACGACAACAAGCCCGTAGAACCAAAGAAGTATATTCAGAAACCTGGTAGGCAGATTGCTATAGGACAAAGGTTTTCTCCCAACAAGTCTTTCACTGTACATGAGAAACCAAACACTCCTAGATCTTGTCTTAGGTGGATACCGACGGGTAGAATTTTTAAGATTGTAGGTCTTAGATGGATACCTAGTAGAAAGATGCTCACTGAGTGCAGAACCAAGGTTGACAGTGAAACCCCAAATGGTTTAAATGCTGATATCACTAACCCATATAAATGCAGACAAACTCTTAATGTCAATGCAGGAAGTCTTTACTTAAGTGCAGGTACATCATTCCCTCCTATTAAGGAAAGACTCAGGGTTTGGGTGCCGAAAAGAGTGATATCTCATGATGTAGGGGTTCAAGCAATTCAAGCTTGATGAACATCAACGACAATGACGTCTGTTCACATCAGTTCAGGCCTCGTTCTTCAACGACAATGACGTTTGAATACATCAGTTCAAGCCTCGGTCCTCAATGTCAACACAATGGCGTCTGCTGACAACTCTTAAGGCCCCGTTCATCAAAGAAAAGAAAAGTGTACGCTTAAGTGTGCTTTATCTTCAGAAGAAGAGAAATCTTCTTGTTTCTGACTATTCTCATCTACAAGCTTCATACTTGCTCCATGCTCGTTCAGTCATCAAATGGATCTACTTTCATTAGATTGGATTTTTATTCACTCGATCAAAAATGGCATCCTCAAATGCAATTTTTGAGGGGGAGAAGTGTGAACAGTGGATCAACCTCATATGCACTTGTTCAATCAAAAATGGCATCCTCATATGCAATTTTTGAGGGGGAGAAGTGTGAACAAGTGGATCGATGTACATTTGATTGTTTGTTCACTCACTTGTTGGGCATCTAATTGTGACTACGGATTTGATCGGGTATCACTTATTTGAGATTGAAGTTGACTTTCACATAGGTGTGATCTTATCTTATCTTGAAGTCGGGGTTAGTTGGATGCATGAATTTCAATGATAACTTGCTCGTGTTTAAGATTTAAGTTGAAGACTTAGGTTATCTAGTTACTAGCAGTCGGGGTAAATGTTTGAAGACCTGGTTAACTATCACTTAAAGGAGTTACATTGTAGTACTCAGTGTCACACGCCGATGACGTTGTGGATAATTGCAAGAGGTGTTAATGTCTCATACTTTGGTTGGGTATTGAGTACTTAGAGATTTGCTTGGAGCATAAGTTCTCTACACCGTTCTTCCTACATTAGTGCAAGCTTAAGTCACGAGAATGGGGAATTCTACTTCAGTTTCAAGTTTGGTATATCGGGTTTGCTTCATCAGTTATCAATTCAGATGGCCTACTTAAGGGTTGGTAAAGATAGTCAGAAAGTGTTTCGGTAGCGGTTGATTCTCACTTGATACATTTGAGCCAATTTTCGTCTTCTCACAAGATCTCAAGTATATGTGCGTAAAATGTGTTGCTGATTCTGAGGTATCAAAACCAGCAAGGGGGAAGGAGACATGCATCTGAACGCACAACGAGTACACGTGATGAACTTTATACCTCTTCTGAGTTGAGGTTATTCCGGGAAGACAAATGTCATAACCGCAGAGAAAATCATTGTTTTAACTCGTTCCTTATGGTGTATCATTCCAACTACGTGGGGGAAGCGATGTAAGAAACAGTTTCTGATGATTAAAGAGGTACACAATTGTATGATGATTCCTCTGGTTAGTCGGTGCCCAACAGAAGGAAATGTGTTCATCCGGGACTTACTTGATTCCGGTGCTTCTGTGGTACTGTCTTGGTGTTATCATTTAGAATACATACGGAATAAGTTGCTTACACTCGAGACTTAGGTGACTTTGGTGTAACAATTCTCATCTGCAATTTCCTGAAGGGAGAAAAGGGGATTTCCGGGTCTTAATTGATCTTGATGTTACTTTTTCGACTTCATTAATGGGATTAAGTGTGTACTTCGGGTTTTTGGGCTTCATACAATGAGACTGATTGCATCACTTCAACTACTTGGGGGAAGTGGTCTCTGGATACTTTCGGTATGCATTCCTTCAGTCTTCAGCTGGAAGTAATGTGAGAAGAATTATTCAAGTGTGAGATGATTCACTGCTGATCTATTTGATGATCCCCCGAATGAAGAATCAAGATGATTATTCTTAAAATGAGCAGCAATATTTGATGTGGTTTGCTACGGTTTCCGCTGTACACTTACCTTTCGTAAGCTTGAAAGAGAGCTTTGAAACTGCTCAAAAAGAAGATTGTCGGTTTGGGGGGAGCTATCAAAGCTTCAAAATTGAGAAGGCTCAAGTTCAGACGATTTTTCAAGAGTCTCCAAAGCTTTGGTGGTGAAAGTTTAAGTAATGTTGACTACTGACTTCTACAAAGTCCAAGAACGATATCCTTATTTCGGTACTCATGTCAATATCTTCTTAAACTGAATAATATATTTTGTACATATTTTAAACCAAACTGTATATAGAAAATTATAAAACCAAATTGTAAATAGAAAATTATAAAACCAAGAAAAACCATAAAAATCAGAAAATTAGAAAATACCAAAAATAGTTTCTCTAGGCATGTCTTCTGTTTATCGATAACATTTACGGTCTTAGAAATGTCATTCAATAATGACACGGGACTTTAAATGAAGCTCGAGCAGAAGTTAAAATGAATTGTCAAAACATGTCATTATGGCTTGCTATTACTTCATATAGCAACCCGCGTTTCAAAATGGGGAAGGCACGTCGCCAAAAAGACGGCTGTTCCTTCTACTGGGTGATGTTCACCCGGGCATGGATTACTTTATATCCATGTTTGCCCGATTTGATGTGCGTTTCAGTGCATCATTTCTTGTAAAGGAAGAGAAATCTTCTTTGTATGCAAATAGTTTTCATTCTATGATTCTTCTGAAAATTATTTGTGAGACACATGGTGGTAACATGTTGGTTGAAATTCTTTCAGACTTGGATTTTGCATAAAATTTGTCACTCAATCAATGACTACAGCTCTTTAACTAGAATACGGGTCATTGATTGAGGGGGAGAGTGATTTAAAATTTTATGTCATCAAACGGGTTTCTTGGTTAACTCATACTTGTTAGAAATGGTTTTGTAGTTAATGGGGTATTAGTTGAAGAGGAACTTACTAAACTTTATATCAAATGGCCAAATGTGTTAGTTGTTAGAAAGTTTACGGCATTATGTGCAAATTGCGTATAGTTTTCTAACTACATGTAACCAGAAGGTCCATTTGTGTCACTTTGGAATCCTCGTTTAATCCCCTAAATACTTTAAAAACCAAAATCTAAAATGAGTTAGAAAACCCATTGTGCTTGATGTTCCTTGAATATCCATGGAATTTGTAATGATCTGAATGAATGAGTTTTCAAATGTTGATTGACTTTTGTTAGTCGATTGCTGCTTAAATTGTTGTTGATTTAGTGCATGTGTACTAGGAATATGCTTATGGTATATAGCTATCATATTAGAATCTTGTCCCTAAGATCCTGATTGAATGTTGAAATATGAGTGAATTGCCATGTTCATGATTGCTGATTGCTCTTCATGCTAGATAGCGGTTTGATGTATTTCCTGACTGTGGTTTAATTATGAGATGAATTTGGTATTATGAGTTGGCAAGCTGCTATGTGGTAGCTATTAATGAAAAGTGTATCTGTATGTATGTATATCTGTGTTGATATTCTTATGCAGATTCCATGGCCAATATGAATGTGCCAGTTCCGCTCTAACCATTTGATCAGATGTTCAAACTCTATTGACTGGCTCTGAATTCACCACAGCAACAACATCAGCAACAACAACAACAACAACAACACTGTCATCACACCACCACCTTCACTTCAACAAAGCATTACTTATTCTGGTCTCGCCGAGTGGGGATCTACAATACTTGGGAAGATTTGTTGGTGGATGAATAATTGATGTTGACTACTGACTCCCTCAGGGAAGCGAAAAGGTCAACATCATTTGTGTCATAACGATTATCTTTGTACATAATAAGCAGTGAATAAACATTTGTTGTTATGTGTCAGTGTATGATTGTTTTAATTCAAAATCTTTCAAACCTATCATACCTGACACTAACATTCTCCCTCATTGATTGAGGGGGAGCATCGTAATGTCTCATCATCAGAATATATTAAATCTGACCACATTTTCTCCCACATTTTCTAACTTATTTAAATTAATTGGGATCATAAATCTCAAAAGGTTTGAAATTTTTGATCGGGGGAGAGAATGTGATTTAAATATGAAACCTGATGAAAATGTGATTCTTTGGACTTAAATGTAAGCTCTCCCATATGTGCTAAACTCTTTCGCATATCGATGCACATATTGAGGGGGAGCAAATGGTTTGTGATAACAAAAAGGATGTGGCATCTTATGTGAGCACGACTCAGACTTCACCAATGAATTGACGAAACAAAAACTGTCATTAATCGAAAGGACATATCCTGGCCGGGTAATAATTTTAAGCTGGTCTAACCAGTGATGTAAGCGTGTCTCGAAAAGGATGTGTCTGAGTAGAGTGTACCGTTTCGAGAAACTTTCTATGAATTTGACCAGGCCAGGTAATAATTTCAAGCTAGTCTAACTAGTGATGTAAGCGTGTCTCGAATCGGTCATGTTCATTGAAAGTGGATCAATTCAAAAAGTGCAAGCTCTACCCAACATGTGTAAATTTTAAATTAAAACATATGAGCACATGTTAAGGGGGAGCATTTGAAAAATATAAAACTCTCAAAGTGTTAGCAAAATGTGTTTCATAATCATGAACACTTTGAGAGATTTTTCAAAGATTTGGTAAATGGCAACATAGGATAGTCATGAAGTTATAAGGTGGCTAAGGTTAGGAAAACCGTCCTATGATCCGCCAGAGCCGGAGGGATCTACCCAGGGACAATACCAAATAGTTAGTATTAGAAAGTCCTTAGGTATGATCATGAAAAAAGGAGTAATATGAGAAAGGAGAAAGAAGGGGTTGAAGAATTAAAAAGAAAAGTAATGTGAAAGGGTGAAAAGAAATAGCTCTCCAAATTATTCAACCTTAGGGCAGAAACCGGGTTCAATTCATATGCTACTGGTTGTTACTAAGGTGACGCCGGTATTGAAGACAAGACGTCATGGACCCAGTGACGCACTGCACTAAACTTTCTAAGCCACTCAAGTTCTCTTAAAAGGACTTGTTTCATTCTCACGGCGAACCCTGCATAATCTATCGACCGCTCATTACGAGTTATGTTGATATTGAAACAGGAGACACCGCTCCAGTCTCCGACTACCAAAATTGCACTTATCGAGTCTAGAGCCACGAGATGCATCATAAGATCTCATAGGAACACGTGTTACTTCTACACTGGTTGTTCAACATTAAGGACACCAGTTGTAAATTTATGAGTCCTACGCAGATCTTAGCAATCTGCCAAAACATTTATAAGGGAATTTACAAATGTAATTCTCAGTGACTGAATGGAAATTCCTGTCAGGGTCAACATCAAACAGCCCTGAAAGCAGGTCACTTCGGTAATTCCTTGTGGATTACGCTTAGTGGTCACGGCGGTTTCAAACGGTCTACAGTCGTGGAGTGACCTCCAGCGACTCACCTAATCGTTGATTTACTACTGTAGATCTTATAAGCCCTCTGTGGGTTTTTGATTTAGGAACGGTCTTGGTAAGGATTAGAGAGAGTTTTCACACTATGCTGTTAACAATCTCGAAGTCCGAACCTGTAAGTACCGGACATTTTATTGCTAACTGTCGTATGCAGGAAATCCTGGCGGTTGTAGCTGATTGCTGGAAAGATGCCGGTCCATCACCCCATGCTCACACTTCACCATCATCATAATCAAAGAAATCATGATATCTAAAAGACCTTCAACACTGCTTCCGCAACTCTGAGGCTGAAGATCATGATCCAGAAAAGTGTGAGCATGTCGACTCAACAATCACAATCCATTACCACATGCTCACACTACACCATCATCATATTCAAAGAAGTCATGATAAACTAAAAGACCTTCAACACTGCTTCTGCAAACTCTGATGCCGAAAATCATGACCCAGAATAGTGTGAGCATGTCGGTTCAAAGAGTACCACATCACATGGAGACATAATGCTAAAAGATGACCCGGAGACATATGTTGGATGATGACATCAAAGAATCACCAAAGATCATCCAAGACAGAAGAACGGTCATCAAAGATCACTGCTGAATGTACAAAGAGTAATGAATTTGAAGAATCAAAGACTACGAGCTAGGAAGTTACAGTCATGTAAAAGAATGCTAGAATTCAAAATATTATTTCCGGGGTGACCTCCCTTAGGGGGAGATTGTTAGGAATATAAATATTCATGTGAAGACTCGGTCACCCCGAGTATCTGTTTAGCATTCATGTAGCTCGTAGGCATATTAGTACTAGTTTAGTATTATTATTATTAGGATAGTTATATTAGTATTTGTGGAGTTGGGTCGAGTTTTTACCCACTGTCAGCTCACTCCACAGGCCACTCGGGGCACTTATATTGTTGGTCCACAAATTGTATATGGATCACTAAGTAGTCTTGAATACCTAGTAGATGGTTAGGATAAATCCGAACCAATCTAAGTGAGAAACCCTAAGTGATTGTTATTGTTAATGCGGAATCTTAACAAGAACAATTAAGAACACAAGCAGGGATATCACTAACTTCGTATATTGATATTCACTATTAAGAATTCGTACAACTCACACACGAACTAACAACCTTTAGGGATCCTTTTATAACACAAGGAAACCCTAGACGACACAGAAGATATACACAAATCTTCTATAAAGATACATACACGCATTGTATCTTTTCCTAACATAACTCTAACAAACTTTCCTATCTTCACGACCAGACTTAACTTTATAAGTCAACCAGACTTAAATGTGCTACCAGACCTAACTTTACATTACCAGACCTAAATCACAAACAGACCTAACTTAGTAAACTACCAGACCTAAGTTGTCTGCTCTTGATACGCATCATAATTCCCAACAATCCTCCCCTAACTTGATCTTCATGCTTCATGAACTTCAAGTTCTTCTGATTTAGCCTTCTGAGGATTGAATCTTGAACACTTTGAAATGTATTTAGGTCTTGTTCCTTTCTAGCAGCTTGAATCTTGATAAGCTCTTCTGATATGGTCTTTGCAGCAACATTGACTATATGTACATCAATTCATATTAAGTTTCATATCTATTCTCATCACTTCCAGGTGTGTTAACACCTGTGAGAGGTGAATCATTGAAATTTAATGGATTTGATGTCTCTTTACCAATAGCCATTACTACTGGAGTAGCCAAATGTTTTGGTGTGTAAGACCATGGTACACTGATAACCATATGATTTTAAGCAAATCATCAGCTTATCAACGGATTTGTTAAGTCTTTACCAAAAGCCGTTTGCTTCTGGACTAGTCAATTCTTTGATGGAAAAGCACCTCATCATGGTGAATTGATTACCATTTATGGTTTTCCACAGCCTTTACCACAAGCCATAACCTTGTGGGCTAGCCAACTCTTCACTTATCTTAGATATGGTGAGTTGAATACCATACAATTTTTGGCAAATTGTCAGCCATAAACGGATTTGAGCAATCTTTACCTGTTAGCCGTTTGCTCAGGATTAGCCAGTCCTTATGTTGATGAGACAAGGTGGACTGATAACCTTTTGATGTGTTAGTGCAAAGCACCTCCACCAAGTGAGAAGTTCCAATAGTCTCACTTAACAACTTGTGAAAATATACTTAATCCAGCATTGCCTATAAAAGAAATAAAAGACATAGATAAAACAAAACAATTTTTTTTTTTTTTTTTTTTTTTTTTTTTTATCACTAACAGAACTAAAATCAAAACTACAAGACTTAAAAATAACCTAAATGCTGGTAAGTATTCATACTTTACATACTTCACAGTTTGACCTCCCCTTAGGCCAAACCTCCCCTTAACTCAAACTAGGGGTTCATCATACCAATGTTAACTACCAGATAATTGAATCTAGGACCATCAAATGCCTTAGTTAACAGGTCAGCAACATTAAAATCTGTATGTATTTTCTCCACTCTAATCAACTTCTTTTCAAAGCAATCCCTAATGAAGTGATGCCTTATTTCTATATGCTTAGTTTTAGAGTGATATACTGGATTCTTAACAATACAGATAGTACTCTTATTATCTATGTGGATAACAGTATTCATAAAATTCAAACCATAGTCCAGCATCTGATTTTGAATCCACAAAACTTGTCCACAGCAATGAGCAGCTGCTACATACTCAGCCTCAGTAGTTGAATTAGCCACAATCGTTTGCTTCTTGCATTGCCAAGATATTAACCTCGTTCCAAGGAACTGACAACCTCCTGTTGTTGATTTCCTATCCAGACTTGCACCAGCATAGTCACTGTCTGAATAAGCTGTCAGGTCAAAAGTTGACTCCTTAGGATACCAAAGGCCCAAATTTGGTTTGCCCTTTAAGTACCTAAAGATTCTCTTCACAGCATGAAGATGTGAAGTCTTTGGTTGAACCTGAAAGCGTGAACAAACACAAACTGCATACATAATATCAGGTCTAGAAGCAGTAAGATACATGAGGGAACCTATCATGGATCTGTAAAGATGCACATTCACATCAGCAGCATCTTCATCCTTTGTTAAAGGCACTTTGTTCTCCATGGGAGTGACTGCTGCCTTCACATTTGAGAACTCAAACTTTTTCAAAATTTCTGCAACATACTTGTCTTGAGAAATAAAAATTCCATCATCCTTTTGCTTAACTTGCAGTCCCAAGAAAAATGTAAGTTCTCCCATTGAGCTCATTTCAAACCTGCTCTTCATTAAACCTTCAAATTCATCACACCAAGACTTTCTTGTGGATCCAAAAATGATATCATCCACATAAATTTGGACAAGGATAATATCCTTCTGATCTCTCTTAATAAATAAAGTCTTGTCAATTACACCCCTGATGTATCCATGTTCTTCAAGAAACTGTGAAAGAGTTTCATACCAAGCTCTAGGAGCCTGATGAAGACCATATAGAGCTTTAATAACCTTATACACTTGATTGGGGTTAGCAGGATCCTCAAAGCCAGGAGGTTGATGTACATACACATCTTCTTCAATAGTGCCATAAAGAAAAGCACTTTTGACATCCATCTGATATACCTTGAATCCCATGTATGATGCATAGGCCAAAAATAACCTGATAGCTTCAATCCTTGCTACAGGAGCAAAAACCTCATCATAATCTATGCCCTCCTCCTGTTTGTATCCTTGAGCTACCAACCTTGCTTTGTTCCTTACAACTACCCCTCTTTCATCCCTTTTATTCCTGAAGACCCATTTAGTACCAATAACTTTAGCTCCATTAGGTAGGTCTACAAGAACCCATACTTTCTGTAGCTTGAACTGCAACAACTCTTCTTGCATGGCTTCTACCCAACTTTCCTCCCCTAAAGCTTCAGAAACTGTAGTGGGTTCACTTTGAGAAAGAAAGCAAGCAAATAAGCAATGTTGCTGGTCCTTATGATTGACCCTTTGTTGTTGCTTAATCAGGCTAATGAGTGCAAGAGAATCAGACTGATGTTGCACTCTACTTCTTGTTTGAACAGCAGACTTGGGGTTACCAATTATTTGGCTTTTGGGATGAATGGTGTGGATCCTGAGAGTGGGGGTTGGACTTACTTCCACTTCAGTGGGTAAGTTGTTGAAATCAGTAATAATTCCTCCTTCATCATAGGAAGCCCCATCAAAAACACCTTCATTAGGATTTGGAAATACTTCAAGTTCTGGCATCTCAGAATCAGCACATGCAGTATTTGAAGAAAGGTCTGGTAGAACATCACTACCAGACTTAAAATATGAAGTACTGGTAATGCTAGGGGATTTGACTTTGCCAGACTTAACTTCAGAATCTATATTCTGAGTGGAAGAATCCTTGATTACTGCTTCAGCTGCATCAGACTTGTTCTCTGTAGATGGAATCACAACAAGCTCAGCCATATCATCAATGTTCCCTGAATTTGAAGAATCTTTGGTACCTGCAATGTTAGTAGCTTCTTGGGTACCTGCAATAGGGTTAATTTGATTCTCCTTGGAGACAGGAACATAATTCATAGAATCAGTCAAATAATCAATATCAAACATCCACCTATGACCAATTCCCTTGACATTGGGTTTTTCCTCAAGAAAGTTTACATGCAGATTTTCTTCTACTTTCTTGGATACTAGATTGTAAACCCTAAAGGCTTTACTGTTTAATGCATACCCAAGTAAAAACCCTTCATCAGACTTTCCTTCAAATTTTCCAAGAACACTTAGAGTATCAAGAATGGTAACATGACACCCAAAAGGTCTTATATGGCTAACAACTGGTTTGTGGCCAAACATAAGCTCATAAGGAGTTCTATTTTGAGGCTTGGTCACTCTAACCCTATTAAAGATGTAGCAGGCATTGCTGACTGCTTCAGCCCAAAATGTAGTAGGTAAAAGTGAATCTGCTAGCATAGTCCTAGCTGCCTCAATAAGTGTCCTGTTCATTCTCTCTGCAACTCCATTTTGCTGAGGAGTTCTTGCATTACTGAATTGTTGCTTAATTCCTTTATTATCACAAAAATCTAGCATGCTCTTGTTTTTAAATTCAGTGCCATTATCACTCCTAATGATTTTAACTCGTTTATCAATAAGGTTTTCAATCTGTCTAATGAAATTTTGAATCAAAGGGGTAGCTTCATCCTTCCTAGACATAAAGAACACCCAACAATATCTAGTACAATCATCTGTAATGACAAGGCAATAGCATGCATGATTAATACTATGGACAGATGTAGGGCCAAAAAGATCCATATGTAGGGTATGCAAAGGTTCAGTGATTAATCTTTCTAATTTAACCTTACAGGATGCCCTATGTTGTTTTCCCTTGTTGCAAGCCACACAAGTATGATCATTTTTAAACAATTTTGAAGGCAAACCTCTCACAAGGTTATTCTTCACAAGTTTATTCATGTTTTTGAAATTCACATGGCCTAACCTTCTGTGCCACAACTTAGATTCATCCAATGTAGCTTTTGCAATTAAACAGGTAGCACCTTTTGCAGAATTAGATGCTTTCATATCAAAATTGTACATTTTGTGTTGTCTGGGAACTTTAAGAAGAATTTGATGTTCTTCAGGCATCTTAAAGTCCGGAGTCAACACAAGACAATCAGTTTCAGTAAAAAGCACCTTATGCTGAGTATCACAAATCTGTGATATTGAGAAAAGGTTGAACTGCCCAAGTTCTTTCACAAAAGATACATTGTCAAATTCTATGTTGCCCACAATAATTCTTCCTTTACCAGTTATATGTCCCTTGCTTCCTCCAAAAGTAACAGAACCTCCCTCGAATTCATGAAAATCATTAAGATAGTTCTTGTTACCAGTCATGTGCCCAGAGCATCCACTGTCAAGTATTCCTCTATCTTCCATATAGCATAGTGGATGATCCTGCACATAAAGAAGAGAAATTAGTTTCTCTTAGGAACCCAGGCCTGAGTAGGCTTGGGTCCGCCTTGTGGATCAATATGCTTAAATTTCTTAATTGAACTTGATCCACTGTTGTTTTGGGATTTATACATGGATTTATTTTTGTTTGAATCCCAAGACATACATGCTGAGGTCTTAACAGCAGAATCCCCATTTCCCTTTAAGGGTTTTGCTGTTTGCTTTCCAACTTGTTTTCTCACAGGTGAATGAGCTTTGTAAAAATTATTTCTTTTAAAATTTGCATTCACCTGAGGTTTTTGAAAAGGTTGCTTGGGTCTTACAAAACCAGTGTTCACATTAGGTCTCACAGAGTTAACATAACCAGTATTCACTTTAGGCCTCATAAAGTTAACATTTTGCCTATTCATATTAAGTTTTCTGTACCCAGGCCCAAAATTTGGTCTACCAGAATTAACAAAAGAGTTAGGTCTGGTAGTGTTATTTAGTTGAACAGGTCTGGGGACAAATTGGTTAGCATGGTTAACTCTACTAGCATTGTTCCAAACTGGTTTATTTGAACCATGAACCTTATTAACATTCATTCTCTTTTGCTCAGCCTCTCTTTTCATTCTCTTTTCATGGAAGTCACAATCTCTTATTAAATGACTCAAACTTCCACACACAAAGCATCTTTTAGGAGCATAAGTGTAACTACTCCTACTTTCTCTGTGAACACTATTGCTTCTAGGTGACTCATTCAATTTAACAGATTCCCTAGGAGTTTTTATGTGATTGACACAACTAGGTTTAACTGTCTCAGCCTTTTGTTCAGTCACTAAAGGTTTAGTAACAACAGGTTCACACTTCTTAACAACCTTAGGTTCAGGATTCTCTTTTTCCTCACTGTTTGACTCAGACTTAGAGTGATCAGAGGAACCATCAATAGATCCTTCAGAGTCATTGGATTGACAAGAAGAATATCTACTAGATTTGTCCTCTGAGGTAGTTGGTTCAGGCACTTGAGGACCTTTCTTACCATACACAAAGAGTGAATCATCCAACTCTTCTTTTTCAAGAGGAGTATAGTCATCACTCAAAGGTGGTGGTACTCCCTTAAAGTCACCAGTCTTAACAAACCTATTGTACAAAGGTTTATCAGCATAGTCCTCTTCTCTATTCTTAAATATAGCCCTATTCTCATTTTCCTCATATCCTAAGCCACATTTTTTATTTGACTTAATTTAAGAATCCCAACACTTAAACAGGTTATTATTTGAATTGTTCCATTGATCTACCCTTTTTCTCAGCTCATCCCTCTCCTTCTGAATTTTAAGCCCTAATTGTCTATACCTTTTAAGCTTCTCATCTTGTTCATATATCTTATTAGCTTGAAAGTATAGTTTTTCATTTAAAGCAGCATGTTGGTTTTGAAGGGTGACCTTTTGTGCCTCTAAAGTTTTTACAGCATTTTTATGTGCTAATAAATTTACTTCTAGATCACCTATTTGTTCTTGCTGCTCATCACACAAAGCCTTAACATGATTATATGAGTCAGTACATAATTTAGAGCATAATGATACCTCATTACCAATGGCCATGAGAGCATGATCAGACTCCTCATTTACTCTTGGATGCTCACCCCAATTGACTCCTCCAGCTTCCATTGTCAGCAGGCTCATCTGATTCTTTTCCATCTTCCCATCTTCAACTCTTTTCTCATCAGCAGACTTCTTCTCTGGACAATCTCTTGAAAAATGCCCATGCTTATGACAATTGTAGCATTCAACAGTCCTCTTTGTGTATCCCACTGGTGATTTGTTGTTGAAGTTGATAGTCCTACCATATTGCTTCTGAAATCGTTTGACCCTTAAAGCAACCATGGCAATGTGCCATTTTATATCCATCTCCTCAACTTCAGCATCATTAATCTGTTCAAGGTCTTCACTAATAAAGCTTTCATCTTCCGTTTGATTGGCAAAGAAAGAATGTATCACCTCATCAGTAAAACTTGAAGCAGACCTTTCACTTGAAGGAGTTTCATAGTTACCAGACCTAACACCACCAGATCTAACCTTGTAAGTACTGCTTTTGTTTTGAGACACAAAAGCAACATTTGATGAACTGGTTGAAGCCTGAGTGGTGTTACTGATGTCCCTTTCAAACATCCTAAGATTATTGTATAGGTCATCAGGTGTCATAGAATCTACTTCCTCCTTAATCCTCATCGCCACAGATACATTGCCCCATTCTGATGGTAAAGATCTGAGGAATTTGTGATTTGCATCCTCATTTGAGACTGCTGCACCATGAACTTCCAGTTGTGTTAACAGATGTTGAAATCTGTCATAGCCCTTCTCCAAACCTTCAGTCTTTGAAACACTGAATGTTTCAAATTGCTGTTTAAGAACAGCCTTTTGCATCTTTTTGGAGTTAGCATTACCTCCAAATCGTTTCTTGATAGCTTCCCACATCTCCTTAGCATCAAGAATGCCATGAAACCTTTGTAGATGCTCCTTAGGAATAGCCATAAGAAGCAAGGTTCTGGCCTTCTTTTCCTTCTCCACAGCCCTAATCTCCTCAGCAGATACTGGTGGCATTATTCTGAGCTGCCCATCATTCCCTTGTGAAATTCTCTTCTTAGAATTTCCCTTTTGAATCACCTTCCATACATCACTATCAATGTATTCCAGATAATGTTCCATCTCCATGGCCCATATATCATACTCTTCTCTCTTCAGTAGTGGAAGTTTTATGTTTGAGATTGTGGTTGTGGAAGGGATGGGTTGTTGTTGTGTTTGGGAGTTACTGGTTTCGGTTTTTCCTTCATCTTCATGGTTTGATTGCTCATCCTCACTATTATGGATTGAGAAAGTTTCAGGCTTATCGAGTTCAGACATTGTGAAGGGTGATTTGAGTGAGAATTAGGTTTTAGGGATTTAGTGTTCTTCGAATTCAGAGTCTCTCCCTTGCTCTGATACCACTTGTTGGTCCACAAATTGTATATGGATCACTAAGTAGTCTTGAATACCTAGTAGATGGTTAGGATAAATCCGAACCAATCTAAGTGAGAAACCCTAAGTGATTGTTATTGTTAATGCGGAATCTTAACAAGAACAATTAAGAACACAAGCAGGGATATCACTAACTTCGTATATTGATATTCACTATTAAGAATTCGTACAACTCACACACGAACTAACAACCTTTAGGGATCCTTTTATAACATAAGGAAACCCTAGACGACACAGAAGATATACACAAATCTTCTATAAAGATACATACACGCATTGTATCTTTTCCTAACATAACTCTAACAAACTTTCCTATCTTCACGACCAGACTTAACTTTATAAGTCAACCAGACTTAAATGTGCTACCAGACCTAACTTTACATTACCAGACCTAAATCACAAACAGACCTAACTTAGTAAACTACCAGACCTAAGTTGTCTGCTCTTGATACGCATCATAATTCCCAACATATATCTTGTAGTATAAATACCCCTTCCCACACTTGGGAAGGATTGGAGCTTCTAATCATACAACCATTTCTTCCTTCACTCTCTCTCTCTCTAGAACTCCCACTCTCTTATCTCCCTCTCTCTCTCTAGAATTCATCTAACTCAAATCCAAGTATGCATATGTTACATAAGTAAGCAATTAAGTATCATATATTACATAAATAACATAAAATGAGCAATATATATGGGATAAATGATGCATAATATTAGTCCTTATTTGATGTCATCATAAACATTATGGAAATCAAGGAAATTAATTATACAAACACTTTTTACAAATAATGGTATTCAACTCCGATTTTCTTGCTCTAAAACTTCTCAACAAAATGGCAAAGCGGGACGAATGAAACGAAAAATAAATAACGTCATTCGTACTCTCCTTTTTCAAGCACACCTACCCCTTTCTTTTTGGGTCGAGGCACTTCATATTGCCAATTTTCTTCTCAACCTTCTTCCATCAAGCACACATATTTTCGTTTACGCATCTTTGGGTGCCTTTGCTACCCTCACCTTCACTCCCCTCACAAACTTGCACCTCAAGCAACCCCGTGTATCTTCGTGGCTTTCGTTGCCTAGACCTTGAAACAAACTAAATTATTATTTCTAGACACGTCACCTTCGATGAAACTCAATTCCCCTACCGTTCCATGACACCCACATCTCCTCCATCATGCACATTTTTAAAACTCGCGCCTTGCCCACATCTTCATCAAGTTCTAACGAATCCCGACACCACTCTTCTACATCATCCTTCCCACGCATCCCCCGACCAAACACAATCGAATCCACCAACCCAAAACTAAACTAATACCACAACGAGGCCCAAGCCCAAGCCCACGACACAACCCACTAACCCCTTTCTATACCTCCTATTCCCTCGCCCACTACAACAAGCCCATCATCTCCAACCCAACAACACTACACTACTAACCAATTCCAACCCACTCCCGCTCCGTCCACGTCACATCTCATTAATGACCCACCAACGATCAACACCTCGGCCCACTCCCCACCACCCGTTACCGAACCACCTCGCACTCACCGCATGGTCATTAGGTTTCAATCAGGAATTGTCAAACCCGTTGATCATTTATCCCTACATACGTCTTCGATTTCTCCTATCCCTAAATCTCCGTTTCTTTCTTTAAAAGACCTCATTGGTGTAATGCTATGTATGATGAGTATAATGCGTTGGTTAAAAATGGTACTTGGATTCTTTTACCAATGGTTCGATCTATGTGGTTATTTAAGCATAATTTTCATGTTGACGGGAGTTTGAGTCGCTATAAAGCTCGTTTGGTTGCTAATGGCAGTAGTCAGCAACTTGGTATTGATTTTGATGAGACTTTTAGTCCGGTTGTCAAACTGGCAACCATTCGCACTGTCCTTAGCCTTGCGGTATCTTGCAAATGGCCAGTTCACCAGCTTGACGTTAAGAATGCATTTCCTAACGGTGATCTATCAGAGACTGTCTACATGCATCATCCCCCTAGTTTTGTTGATTCTCGATATCCTCATCATGTTTGTCATTTGCAGAGATCTCTATATGGTCTGAAACAAGCACTGCGTGCTTGGTTTCAGAGATTTGCATGTTATGCCACACGGGTTGGATTTTATCAAAGTCGATGTGATTTTTCATTATTTATTTATCGATAGGACTCTCAGGTTGCTTATTTACTTATATATGTAGATGACATTATTCTAACAGCTTCTTCTACTGCTCTACTCCACCAGATTATTGCTTCCTTACACAGTGAGTTTGACATGACTGATCTCGGGGCACTTAATTATTTTCTTGGTATCTCTACTGTTCATCATTCTACAGGATTATTTTTGTCTCAACGGAAGTATGCTCTTCAGCTCCTTGAGCATGCTCACATGACTAATTCTAACCCTTCTTGGACACCAGTTGATATGGAGTCTAAATTGGGTCCCGAAGGTATCCCAGTTCAGGATCCTACTTTGTATTGCAGTCTTGCAGGTGGGCTTCGGTACCTCACGTTTACACAACCGGATCTGTCTTATGCAATACAACAGATTTGTCTTTATATGCACGATCCGCGGGAGCCTAATTTTACTGTTGTTAAACGTATCTTGTGATACGTCCAGGGGACTTTAGGTTTTGGTCTACACATATATTCATCCTCTACTACTTCTCTTGTTGGTTACACTGATACTGATTGGCCAGGTTGCCCATATACACGACGGTCTACTTCAGGTTATTGTGTTTTTCTGGGTGATAATTTACTATCTTGGTCATCCAAACTTCAGCACACCCTCTCCCGTTCTAGTGCCGAAGCTAAATACCGGGTGTCACTAACGTTATGGTTGAGACTATATGGCTTCGTAATCTGCTTCGTGAGTTACATTCTCCTTTATCGTCTAAAACCCTTGTCTACTGTAATAATGTTAGTGCCATTTATATGTCTGCTAATCCTGTTCAACATCAGCGAACTAAACATATTAAGATCGAAATACATTTCGTCCGTGACATGGTTACCGCTGGTCAGGTTCGTGTGCTACATGTACCCTCTCGTTATCATTACACCGATATATTCACAAAGGGACTGCCTTCAGTTTTGTTTGAAGAGTTTCGATCCAGTCTGAGTGTTCGGCCTCCTCCCGGTCCAACTGTGGGGGCGTATTAGTTATATTTGTATACGATTAGTCATTATTATCTTGTATGAGGCCACTTATATTATTTAGACCTAGCCCATGCTTGTTAGTGTAAGCTTACATGCGGTTTGTAAACATTATGGAAATCAAGGAAATTACTTAGCCTCCAATAATTAGTTATTTCCATTTTGTGAACTATAGATTCTCTCTTTGGAACTTCAGCATTGTAACGAAAACAAATAACAATATTCAAATAACATAACAAGTACCTCATTACAAATATAATATTTTACTATTACACAGATCAGCACTTAAAGTAATGGAAAATGAAACAAAAAACCGATCGAAACATAATTAGAAAGGAAGCAAAAACCTTTCATATGGATAATTGTTACCCACGTTTTAAAAAGCTTGACATTACTCGGTTTGGAGCCCAAACCCACTAGCATGGCCCAAGTAATTTTTGTATCGGGCCTATGTCTGTCACTGATATAACGAAAAATGACAACTTGGAATGATGGTTGTGAATTTTTAGCTGATCATAGGACATCTTTCAATTTTATATTTTTATTCATTACATAAAAAAGAAATTAATGATGAAATAACTGGTGGTTGCTAATGTTACATGAACTACGAGACACATATAACATATCCACTCACATGCCATGGGGATCATGTCAATCAATCAATTAAATTCTTGTTCCAAAAAAAAGAAAAATTATTATCAGTCTTTTAATTTTGTTTTTGTTAATTAGTAGATCAATCAAATATTCCCATCTCCTACTAAGTATGATTGTATGCATGTGCATGCATTTATACACATATTATCTTGTGATACCATGTGATACATAATACTTGACATGCATGCTAGTGGCTCTTATTCTTTACAAAGTAAACGTAGAAATATCATCCGCAAACAAATCTTTCATACTTTGAGACAAGGAAAAAAAAACGTCAGTCGACACAAAAAATAAAATACTAAGGGCCCGTTTGGTTCTTTGGCAATAAATATGATGTTTGATATATAGAAGTGGGCCCAAAGGATTGGCTTAAAACTTGAATGCTAAAAATATGGCATACACGAATCTTATGAAAATAGCCAAAGGTTACAAAATATTTGCTGCCATTTTTTTGTCCTTTCCAAAATATGTGGGTCTTCATTTGATCTCCATCACTAATTTTTATCTAAAACTTATTTTATTACAAAAAAATTAGGGCCCATGTCAGTAGGTTTAGGATTTAGATTTGAATTTGGATACCAAACGCACCCTAAGATTTGAATTTGGTTTTGATGTAAGAGAGAGAAAATAATTTTATATATTATTTAAAAATAAAATTAATATGAGCTTAGATATATTATTTTTAAATTTTGTAAAAGTTAAAAAAATGATATAATGAATTATAATTGGCTACAAGACTTACAGGCCCCACATAATTAATTTTCTATGTCAGGAAACCAAAGAAAATGTCTGAAAAGTATGGGACCTTGGTGCCTTTTGTTAAAACCTTTCCATGAAGGTTTCAAATACTGTTACGTAACCCACAACTCGAACCAAACAATTTATATTACCCCAAATCCAATCCAAATAGTGTGATACCCCCCAACCAAACGCCACCTTAATCGCTTTTCTTCCATATATTTCAAAAATAATAATAATATATCATTTATTTATTTTATAATATATTTTTTCTTTCACATACATCAAATTCAAATATAAATCCAATCAAAATTCTAAACCCAACTGCAAACCAAACGGGCCATAAGTGGTTAAGGCGATTAGGCGAACATAATTTTACTAGTGTCATGAACAAGCAACCATATGAGTTAAGTAAACAGTAAAATATTAATTTTAACCGGTTTAAGCAAACCCAATTTTCTTCATTATTTCAGTTTTTATATATAATATAGTCCACACAATCATGTTATTATTTCGAAGGATAAAATATATTAGGTCACCAAATAGTTCAAGATCTTACTCAAAAACCATTCATATATCAATGCATCATCACTTCATGCCTAGAAAACTTGTCAAAAAGTATAGCAAATATAAATATATGACTAGAATGTCCCATCGCTTAAAAGTTAAAACTTTTTTGGACATATAGAGTTGTAAGATAACCATCTCTAAAAATGGTATAGTGGCCGGTTATATGTTTATTGTTCTCAAAGTCTCGAAGAAATCATATATTCAAACCTCATGAGTAAATATCTTGAGGTAACAAGAAAAAAGTTCGACAAAAACCACGAAGTACCTATAAGCCGTATACATCAAACGAAACATCCACTTTCTTGATAACCTTAACAAATTGTTACATGTGTTTTCCCACTTGCTCATTCATTTATAGAGTTGTAAGAGAAC